>CM021102.1:503826605-504295369 GCA_007115665.2 Sequoiadendron giganteum | reverse complement strand
AAATCGAACCGAATCTCTTGAAATACATTGCAAATGAAAGTCAAAAAAGTGAACTGTGTGAAAGATAAATAATGTTAGTCTTTCTTTATTCCCACATTCAATACGGAATCAAATGTGGTGAAAAAACTGTTATTAATACCCTGTTCGGATAAGAGAGCGTTCGCATGGGTTTAGAAGCTTTTCGTTAAACAGAGAAGGCCCGATATTCTAAACTTCAAGATTATTACGTAAAGCACAGTATTTGAACATCAAAGCTCTCTTCTCAATTTAGATTACTCTCCTTTGATATATATTTTTTATTATTATATGTTTTATAGTATTTATGAAATTCAAAGAGTATAATGTAAAATTTAAATAATGAATTAAAAAAAATGGTTTAAGTGTGTTCAAATAATATAAAGTAAATATAAAATTAAATAATTTTTAGATAGTTTTAATTTCTTTAAATGTTTAGTTGTGTTTCAATTTTTATATATGATCATACATATAAAATAATTTTTAAAAATTAACTCTCGAATAAATAAAAATAAATAATTTTTAAATAGTTTTATTTTTTTAAAATATTTAATTGTGTTTGGTTCATTATTTATTTAGATTATGGGAGGTACAAGTATGGTTATAGTCTAATGAAGGAATCATTATTGTTTAACAATTTTAATTTAATAGGATTTTATTTTTTATTTGAAAAAAAATGATATTAAATTTGAATATTATAAATTTGCCTACAATTCAATTTTAATTTAATAGAATTCAAACACTTTTTTATAAATGAAAAAGATTGATATTAATTTTGAATATTATAAATTTGCTAACAATTCAAGTTTATTAACATGGACAATAGAAATATTATGTCTAATGAATGTTTTTATGAATCATAATATTATGAAAGTTGTTTATATTTTCATTTAAAAATTAATTTTTTTCACAAATAATTTTAATAAAGTGATTGAAATTAGTCTTTGTTGTAATATGTTAGAAATTATAATTGATACTAATCAATTAAAAGCATTAGCAAATATTGGTTGTTGTTATTTTATTTTCTTGAAAGTTTTTTTATAAAAATCATTTCAAGTAAATAAAATAACTATAAATTGAAAATATCTCTTGATTAAATAAAATAAAAAGTTCTTGAATAGTTGTAAAGTAAAAAAAACAAATTTAAGATAAATAAAAATGAAGTATCAAATACTAAATACAAAAGTATGTATATTATTGTATCAAACATTTTACATTAGTATATATTATTTTAAAAGTAGGATAACAATATTATATAAAACATATTATTTTAAAAATAGGATAATAATATTAAATAAATATATTACCATAAGAGACATACATGTCACCATCACCAAATAATTGCATACGGTAATGACAAACATAAAAAAAGTATATTTTAAAAAATATAAGTTTAAAATAACTGTAAAATAAATAAAACAAATCTTAAGTAAATTAAATAAATCACATATATATATAATATCCATGTTAAAGACATAATAAAATAACTATTAATATACCCATGTTAAAGGGCCTTAAGAGTTAATTAATGGAAAAATGAGAGAAGAGGCATGACAATTAGCTACCAAAATTCTCAAGAAAAGTGAGAATGTGAGAGTTACCATAACTTCTTAAGGATTTTTAGGGATTTTTTCAATAAAATGAGGGTGTCATTGGAGGACTAAGTCTAATATAGAGGTTGGATGAAACTAATATAATTCAAATTTGGATAAGATTATCCTCAAATCTTGATAAGAAAAGGGATAATCTAGTAGAAGATGACACTTTGATTTTGCATTTTTTTTGTAAATTGCTCACCTATTAGGGATCTAGAACCCCTTTTATATGATATTGTCCATCATTACAATATCATAGTGGACCACAATCTAAAATTAAAAAAATGATCTTAATTATAAGTTTTTTATTCAATATATCAGACCAAGGGAGGTCATTCAAATTTGCATTCAACCTATTGGTATATCGGGTTATCATACTATAATTACTATGATCTGAAAGGGCCAAAATTAACTCAATCTATTAGTGTATCAGGTTATGATAGTAAAATTTACTTGGGAGTTGTTTTATTTACTTCATAGTTATTTTATACTTTTAATTTCTTTAAATATATTTTTGTTATGTTTGAGTGTCTTTAATCTATACAATGATAATATAATTATATGATATTATTATCCTATTTTTAAAATAATATACATATACTAATATGCATACTTCTTCATTTAGTATTTTTATTTTTATTTACCTAAGATTTAATTTTTTACTTTACAACTATTCAAAAAAATATTTTATCTAGTCAAGAGTTATTTCTATTTATGGTTACTTTTTAATTTTATTTATAACTTTTATAATATTTCTCAAGAAAATAAAATAGCAACAATGAATATTTGATAGTAATTTTAATTGATTAGTATCAAATTACAATTTCTAACATATTACAAAAAAAACTAATTCCAATAACACTTATTAAAATGATTTATCAAAAATAATTCTTAAATAAAAATTTAATATATTTAACGTAAAAATACAAACAACTTTCAAAATATTATAATTCATAAAAATATTCATTGAACATAATATTTCTATAGATATTATAGTTCATAAGAACATTCATTGAACATAATATTTCTATAGTCCATATTAATGAACATGAATTGTAGGCAAATTTATAATGATTCAAAATTAATATTATTTTCTTTCTCTTTTCTTCATTCATAAAAGAAATGTTTGAATTCTATTAAATTAAAAATATTAAACATTAATGATTCCCCATTAAACTAATCTTACTTGTACCTCTCATAGTCTAAATAAATAATGGATATCAACAATAGTAATAAGACACAATGTCATGTCAGGATTGGGACCCTAACTATGTTATTTTATAAAGTAAAATTAATTCTATTGTAAAACAATCTGTATTATTATATAAATAAATATCATAATATTATATAAAATTTGTTTCAATATTCTTTATTATATATATTTATTATGAAACCACTTTTTTAATTATTATTTAAAATTTCATATTATTTGAACACCATAATTTTAAGTTTCATAAATATTATTAAACATATAATAAAAAAAATTATATAATTTGAACACACTTTTTATAGACTTTTAAAGAAAAAACAATACTATGCTTTACGGAATAATCTGAAGTTTAAAATATTGGATTAAGAGAAAACCTCGCCCGACATTTCTAGTTTTACTCTCATGTTGGCGACTGCAATACCTTTCTGCAGGGAGGAGCAAACATGTGAATCCTCTGAAACAGTGGAAAAAACTGCTATGGAAATGAAAATGGTTAACGGGAAAACAGAGGAACAAGAAAGGTAACAGGAACGGAGTCCCTCGAAAACGGAAACGTAAAAATAATACGGAAGGAAATGTCAGGTTTATGGGGCCCACGGTGCCGACCACCTAAGCAAGTCAGCGCTTAGTGTGTGACGGTTAAGCCCGGCCCATAAAATCTGTAGTTGATGATTATGTTTGATGGTAAGGGTAGTTACTCCAGCCTGCAAGAAAATTAATTTTCTTCCAAATTAAGGCATCTCATTTTCCTGTACCTGCTCCAATGAATACGACGGTTAATAGAAGTAGCTAAATTAGATGAGGATACCGTTGTGATTGAGGGAAACCAAGTTGGCAGCATGCTTGGGTGAGAGAAACATTCATTTGGGACAGTAGTGATTAAGGGTAGATGAAATCGGGCCCTTGGAAGTTGCCTGTAAATAACAGAAACAAAAATAATAATAAAAAAAAAATGAAATAAGCATATGTGAAAGAATCACCAATAAGACCCAGCTAATCCAACGTACTCGGGTTGCCTTCTGAACGACTTTTAAATCAGATCCTCTGATTATCCCTGGCATGTCATTTAATGGAAAAGATATGTTATGTATTTGAGACGTTTCCCTCTGCAGGTAACTTTATCGCCTTTGTCAGCTATGTCATGGTGGAGGTCGCCCATACTGTGTCCACTCGGCGCCAGTACAATATCAACAGCATAAAAATTAATTAAACTGTAAAATTCGTTAACTGTCAAATGCGTATATTGTGCAAAATATGCAACTGTCTGGGTAAAATACAGAAAGAAAGAATAACATTATAAGTGGTTATAAAAGAAAATCATTATTAATTTTTAGATTATCATTATTCCAAATAGGCGGCAGTAGCAGCTGCTCTTCTAGCCACAGCACCAACGTCATACCTTATAAATAAAATATCAATAGACCTTGCTCATTAGTGGCATCCATGGAAATAAATCATATTGATTTCAATATTAGCGATGATGATAATAAAATTAATCAGCTTATATAATGGTAATAATAATCATTAGTAATATTGGATAGTATTAAGGCTATTATGTTTAATAATAAAATACTCAGTCAACCGTAGTATCAGCAATGGGAATAATAAAGTTAATAGCAATATTAATATGAATGGAGAGAACTAATGTTAGTAATAAGAATCGAGTTAACATTTAAATGGATAGCAGAATTAAGCACTAGAAAGGAAGGATTATATGAGTAAATGTAAATAATCAAGTCCCCAGAACCGTCAAGATTCAGTGTTAGTATGGGTAACGTTTCTTTTTTTTTTAATCAACTATAAATGAGACAATGAAGAAGATACATTTGTTTTGAAATCCAAGGAGAGTGGCGATAGAATTTTCCATTTTGAGATTCCCAACCTATCCCTCCATATTTTAGCTTTTAAGAGAATTCTACGTAATTCTCATGTATAAATATACTTTCAATAAGGGAAAAGAGATTATATTCCCTCTCCCCTATGTATAAAGATAAAGCCTCAGTAATAAGGAAAAAAAGAGAATCTTCATTTTGTTTATTTTAGGTTTCTGTAGAGTAAAGTAATATGCATAAAAATATATAGAAAATAATATATATACTACTGTAAGATAAAAATCATTATTGTGATTTTAAATTATTTTCTAAGTCAATAGAATATATATATATTTATAGAGGTTATTTATTATTTTTATAAAAAAATATAAAAAGATAAAAAATAAAATGAATATAATAAAATAATAATAATTTGTCATATTTTTAAGAAATATATATATATATATATAATATATATATCTTATTAGTAATATTAAGTGTATCGATAATAGACTTAATAATGGAAATAGTGGTATTATAATGTGTAGTACTATTATAAATGTTAAGTGGAGATTCAATTAATGATCAATTCATTATTAGTTTTGGTTTGGCTATTAGATTTATAGTTCTCATGATATATATCTAACAATATTAATATCAAGAATGATATTAGTGTTAACGCTACTTTAGTATTATATAATAAGGTTGGTAATGGGGTCATGAGTAGCATCGATATCCATGACCGATCTTAAGCTTGCATGGAGGATTAATATGAAGCATAGCTATACCTGGTAATATTATCACCCTATTAGTAGTATTTATATTAGAAAGGATATGAACATCGTCAAAAATGTCAATACTTCAATCAAAGGTAAAATTAACACCAAGTTCAATAATTAAATAAATGTCCTCATAAATAATAGTGGTAATCCTATAAATAACTACTTGAATATTACTATAGTTATTAATACTAGGAATGGTGGCAAATGTTGCTAACAAAATAAATATATGATTCAACAACAACAAGTAATTATGTTAATCTCACATTGAGTGAATGATAATGTATTCCAGTTTTTAGAGATCATAAACTTTAATCTACAAAAGTTATATAACTACATTAGAATCAACAATTATATAAACAAAACTGGACCTAATCACATGATATCATGACACTTAAGGAAATGTGAAGGTTAAATTTCTAAATTAAATAAAAAACGCATTGGTGGCGATATTATAAATAACACTATCTTGCCAACACATTTAGAAAGGAATTAATTTTTCAATCTATAATACTTGTCTATAGTTCAGTCGGACATCATGACCTATAGCTAGTTGGCCTATGTGAAGTCCCTCGTTCACTATAAATTTATCTTTTAGTGTTAGGCTTTAAAAAATTACAAAGGTGGTTGGTTGTTTGTGTGATGGGTTACAAACCTACATAAATAAAAAATTGTTGCATTTTTCTAGTGAAAATTTTGGGCATGATACTTGGTATCAGAGCCCTAGGTTGTAACGCTAGGGAGCTCTCGGAAATATTTGGGCCTTGGTATTAACATGTGTTGTTAATTAAAATAAAATGTGTGTAACCTACTAGTAACAAGTTGAATAAGTTAATGAATCCTAGTGGAATAGTCGTGGTTAGAAAATGACAATCTAATTGTAGTTATTTAACCAACATAGAGTGGTAACTTAATCAATAGACATAGGTTGACATTAATAATAGATGAAATGTATACTAAACTAAGAAATTCATCTTGAATGAAACTTTGGAATGAGTTAGAGTAATTAGAATTGCCACTTTGTTTTCTTAAAAAATAAAAAATAAAAAATACTTTCTTAAATTCTCTATCTAGTTAAGCAATGTGATGATGATAGCCTTTCTGAATTAGCCACACCAAAATTTAGCTACTAGGAAAGTTATTAAAACATGGTTGACTTGAGAAACCTCAAGTACCCAATATGTACAAAATTACTATTAAAGTTTTGCTTGCAAACCTATAACCTCGCACCTTGAAGAAAGGATGAAAAAAATAATACCTTGAGGGTTATGCAGATCCTTGGAGAATCATGGAATGTATATTTATATGGAGTTGGATCCCTAGCATAAAGCTTTGTCTTAGAGTAATAATGTTGTGAAATGTAAGTGTTCGAGAATTCTTTAAAATATGTGAAACATCATGGAAGCCCCTTGTAATATTGTGTTTTAAATTTTTTCTGGCAACTACTTAGTTATACAATGGAACCTCTTGCCAGTAACCTAATGACATGGGTCAAAACAAAGTAATGGAAGTATAATTTTATTTAGGAAATGTCACTTAACTTATTGATTAATTGACTTGGCAAAAAAAAAAGGTAGCAAGATAAACATAGAATGAAGTGAATGACCAAAATACAAGAAATAGAATGGTTGTTTCCTTAGATGCTTTAAGGTTTAATAAGGGTGATTATCCCTAGGATTTATATGCATTACTCAAATTTTCTTTAACTTATTATATGTCATAGGGTGATCCCACAAAGTTGGTTTACAATTTCTGAGAGGAACTGATTCTTGTTGAAATCACATATTTTTAGAAAATATAATGATTTAAGCCTTTAAAAGTTCCATTTTAAGGATTCCAATTCAATAAGGTTTGATCAAACCACCTTAGATCAAACCCCCTTGGATAGAACGTCGCTAGTTTTAAACCATACCTATAAATGAGTCTCCTTTACACCTATCAAAATGCTGATAAAAAATGACTTTTGATTTACCTTTTGGGGGATCAAATTAATTCATTTAAAATTTATTTTAAATGATTATGGTAGTCCTCAAAATGAGCTATCCCATGAATATAATTTTAATATGTTTTGGTTTTATTATGTATGTGTTTTTTTAGTTTTATTAAACATAGGTTTTTCACCGAAAATCGAGCTCTTTGTTTTGCACATGTGGAAAAATAGAAAATTATCAAAATAATTTTTTTAAAATATGTTTGTGCTGGGTATTGATGTCTTTGATCCATTAAAAAAAATAAAAATTGAATTTCGATACATGCATAAAAAGTTATGTTGTATACAGTCTACCTATGTCTGAATTGCAATTGGTTTGACTTCGAAACTCTATTAAGGAAAAAATATTCAATAAAAAACTATAAGACCAAATGAAAGTTCTAGATAACATAGTTACAAATCTAAATTCGAAAAAATTAGAATTTTATCCTTCATACAAAAAAAATTATGTTGTATACGGTGAGCATCACTTTTTAAAAATGTTGCTTTCTGAAAAAAATAAGTTTTCGTGGGAGATGGAAAAAGAAGTGCAATCTTATTCCAAAAAAATTGAAAAAAATATTTTTAGAATCTACATACAAAATGTGATGAGACTCTAGTTTGCATCATCTTCAAATTCCTCATGGTTTAGCCGCTATATGTGCCTGAATGTGAGGATTTAGTTAAAAATAATAATTTCAGTGTCCAATTTGGCCAAAAATTGTAAACCACTATTGTGGGATCACCCCATACTAAAGTGAAAGACAATTGAACTCTCATTGAAGTTGGATTTTATATGTCATTTAATATAATTATAACAACTACCAAGCTCTTATGTTCTATTGTTTAAAGATTAAGTAGTAAACAAAGCAACGTGATTTCTATGATTTAAGTCAAAGGTGAAGGCATAGAATGATACAATTAATCTAGTGTTAAGGACCAACAAATATTATGGTTAAATCACCCCCCTTATAATAATTAAACATAAGAAGACTTGTGGAGAGATCTTTTCAAAATGAGAAATTGGAGTTAAAAAATTATCTAGAACTCATACTATTACTACTTTCCTTATGAATGAGCTAAGAACTAAAGACTTGGTGACAAAATAAGAAATGATGCATGTCATTTATATGGAGCAATACCACACTCAATTGCATGTTAACCTTGAAGGTTGTGGACATGTCATAAGAATTATATAATCAATTGTATGAATTCATAAATTGAGTAATGTATGTGTGATTCATAGGGTCTTTTGTGTTAAGAAAACTAAACTATATAGGTAAGGGACACTAAAGTACACATGTAAAAATTTTAAGACTTTTAATCAATGTGTATCTGAGGATCGATGGAAACTAGGATTGCAAAAACAAAAAGGGGTATGATTATAACATGTGCTTAAATGGTTCAACCTTAGATAGTGAAATGCAATATTAGTAAAAAGATATTAATGAGTTGTGAGATTTATGGTTCCATGATTTATCACAATTTTTATGCATTGAGTGTGCTTCTTCCTCATATTATTATGTTTCAAATGGTAAAATGGTTGACTATCTTCCTTATTAAGTAGGGAATCTTCGTTAGCAGGTTGAAAACATATATGAATTACTTGTATTGATATGTTGTGAACATAAAAAAAAAACATAGTTGAATAAAAGAAGAATGGAATGGATAAATATAGAAAAAAAATCTTGATCATAAATGTGGCATTAGTCAGAAGAGAAGTGTGATGTACCATGTAAAAAGTTGGGTATTACCTAAATTGCAATTGTGAATTATATGGCAACTTATATTATAAGTATGCAAGGGATAAATGTTAACAAAAGGATAAACAAAGTGAACAGTGTGTAAAGAACATAAAGTATGTATGTGCTAATAGTGTGGTGAACCATGCATTATTAAGTTCTAGGAAGATGGGGTTATATATCTAAGCTATTGTTGCACATCATCTAGTGATTTATTTTACTGATGCAAAGTGAGTGGATATTTTCAAGATTAAGAAGCAAAGTGATATCATATCTAGAATGCAATTAAGTGTATTGTTTTGCTCTATAATCTGGTGAATTTTGTAAAGTGTATTGTGTTATGACTTGTGAAGTGGAAAACCAGTAAATGTGGTGTGCCCCGAGTATGAGATACTAGGTATCTAACTTGGGATAAGGGTGAGGGATGTCCAGTACAATCCCCTATGTGTACCCTTTGTGATGGCCCTTTCGTGTAAGCTAGTTAATGGTGGAATAATGTGAACATGATATGTGGAGATGTGTGTATATTAAATGAAATGTGAATTAATTATTTGTGTAAGTCTTGTTCATATGTTAAATGTGTACCCCTAGCACATGGCTCCCCTACGGGATTGAGATGCCTGCTAGTGAAAATAGGTGTTGAGGGGTGAGAGAACCCTAAGTGGGAACTCCATGGTTTTCCTTGGACGTTTTCCTAACCTACTCCCCCACATGAGAACCACACTTGTTGGTTCATAGTGAATATCCACTCCTTGATGTCTATAACCCATGGGTAAAGGATGGAATTACTTGGACCATATTGATAACAAATTTTAGATACTTCAACAATGCAGGGCATTGATACTATTTGGAAGATTCCACCATGTTATTGCACGCTATCATATTTATGTGGTTGGGAGCCACCAGGTATTGCATGCTATTATTTTTTATGTGGTTAGAGAACCACCATTCCCCTCCTCCCCTTAGGTGGCTTTATCAAAGTCACGTGGTGCTCGTAATGTAAAAATTTTATTGTTGGGAAATGAATTATTGATATTTCTTAATTGATGTTTTGTTTTATTATATGCCAGTAGTGTTAAATTTTACATTTCTTATATTGGGGCTACTTAGCCATTTGAAGTTTTCCCTAGTCCATTGCCTCAAGGACTTATTTAATTTCTTTTTTTTTTGAATTAAGATTGGAATGTTTAAATGCAGCTGCGACTTATCCTTATTTGGTTTTTCTCTTGAATTTATAATTTATGGTTGTTAAAATGCTGGATTGTGATTTTATGTTTTTGATTGAGATTTCTTATTGTTTCCTAACTACTGTCAAGTTTGGTGTAATGTGACATCTATAAACAAAAGATTTTATGCGCTTTGTTGATTATGGGTGAAAAATGGGAGTTCGCTTGACACAGCTTCTACGTAGCCTTAAAATCAAGTTTTCGTTGAACTAGACATTAAATCGTTGGAAATTCAACATTCGTGAAATCCAACAGAAAATAAAGCTTCTTAATAGTCATCTACAAATTAATCGTAAATAAAGGTTTTCCAAACATGGTTCATTGTGGGTGAAGAAAAATGGGAGTTTACGTGACACAGTTGCAATGTAGCCTCAAAATCAAGTTTTCATGAAACTCGACAATACATCGATGAAAATTCAACATTCATGAAATCTGATAGAAAATATTTTTTCTTTATAGTCATCTACAACACAATCCTAAATCAAAGTTCTCCAAAAATAGTTGATTTACCCACAATCAACCATGTTTGGAGAACATTGATTTAGTATTGTGTCATAGATGACTATTAAGAACCTTTACTTTCTATCGATTTCTGTGAATGTTGAATTTCCTTTGACTTAATGTCAAATTCGACGAAAACTTAATTTTAAGGCTACTTTGCAGCTGTGTCATGGGAACTCCCAATTTTAACCCTTAATTAACCATGTTTGGAGAAGTTCGATTTAGGATTGTGTTGTAGATGACTATCAAGAACCTTTATTTCCAATTGGTTTTCGTGAATGTTCAATTTCCTTCGATTTAATATTGAGTTCGATAAAAACCTAATTTTAAGGCTACGTTGCAGCTATGTAATGCGAAATCCCATTTTTCAGCCATAATCAACCATGTTTGGAAAAATTTGATTTAGTATTGTGTTGTAGATGACTATAAATAACATTTATTTTCTATCAGTTTTTGTGAATGCTCAATTTCCATCGATTTATTGACGAGTTCAAAGAAAACCTAATTTTAAGGCTATCTTGCAGATGTGTCATGCAAACTCCCATTTTTCACCCATAATCAACCATGTTTGGAAAAATTTGACATTGGAATATGTTGTAGATGACTATTAAGAACCTTTCTTTTCTATTAGTTTTCTAAATGTTGAATTTCCATTGATTTAATGTCAAGTTCAACGAATACGTGATTCTAAGGATACATTGCAGTTGTGTCATCCAAACTCCCATTTTTCACCCACAATCAACCATGTTTGGAAATTTTGATTTAGAATTGTTTTGTAGATTACTATTAAGAACCTTTATTTTCTATTTGTTTTTGTGAATGTTGAATTTCTATCGATTTAATGTCAAGTTTATCAAAAACCTAATTTTAAGGCTACATTGCAGTTGTGTCACTTGAACTCCCATTTTTCACCCATAATCAACCATGTTTGGATAATTTTTAATTAGGATCATGTTTTAGATGACTATTAAGAACCTTTATTTTCTATTGGTTTTCTTGAATGTTGGATTTAAATCGATTTAATGTCAAGTTCGGCAAAAACCTGAGTCAAAGGCTACGTTGCACCACTATCACGCGAACTCCCATTTTGCACCCACTATCAACCATGTTTGGTGAAATTTGATTTGGGATTATGTTGTAAATGACTATCAAGAACCTTTATTTTCTATCTGTTTTCACAAATGCTGAATTTCTATCGATTAAATGTTGAATTCGACGAAAACCTAATTTTAAGGCTACGTTACATCTTTGTCACGTGAACTCCCATTTTTCACCCACAATCAATCATGTTTGGAGAAATTTGGTTTTGGATTGTGTTGTAGATGACTATTAAGAACTTTTATTTTCTATCAGTTTTCATTTATGTTGAATTTTCATCGATTTAATGTCGAGTTCGATAAAAACATTATTTTAAGGCTACGTTTTAACTGTTACACGAACTCCCATTTTTCACCCACAATCAACCATGTTTGAATAACTTTGTTTTAGGATTGTGTTGTAGATGAATATTAACATACTTTATTTTTATCGATTTTTCGTGAATGTTGAATTTCTCTCGATATAATGTCGTGTTAGATGAAAATCTAATTTTAAGGCTATTTTGCAACTGTGTCACACGAACTCCCATATCTCACCCATAATAAATCATCTTTGGAGAACTTTGATTTACGATTATGTTGTAGATGTCTATTGAGAACCTTTTCAATTAATTTTGGTAAATGTTGAATTTCCATTGATTTAATGTCAAGTTCGACGAAAACCTGATTTTACGGCTATGTTGCAGCTGTGTAACATGAACTCCCATTTTTCACCCACAATCAACAATGTTTGGAGTATTTTTATTTATTATTTTGTTGTACATAACTATTAAGAACCTTTATTTCAAGGCTACTTTGTAGATGTGTCGTGCGTGAATTTCTATTTTGTACGCATAAACAACCATGTTTGGAGAACTTTGATTTAGGATTATGTTGTAGATGAATATTAAAAACCTTTATTTTCTATTGGTTTTTGTGAATGTTGAATTTCCATTGATTTAATGTCGAGTTCGACGAAAAAATGATTTTAAGGCTATGTTGCAGCTGTGTCAAGCGAACTCCCATTTTTTACCCACAATCAACCATGTTTCGATAAATTTAATTTAGGATTGTGTTGTAATGATTATTAAGAACCTTTGTTTGATTTAAAGTCAAGTTTAACGAAATTAATATTTTAAGGCTACATTGTAGTTGTGTCACGCAAACCGCTCATTTTTCACCCACAAACATCCATGTTTGGAGTACTTTGATTTAGATGATATCAGTTTTTGTGAATATTCAATTACCATCGATTTAATGTCGAGTTTGACGAAAACCTCATTTGAGGCGCTACGTTGCAGACGTGTCACGTGATTTCCCATTTTTCATGCATGATCACAAAATTTGATTTAGGATTACGTTGTAATGACTATTAAGACCCTTTATTTGTTATTTGTTTTTGTAAATGTTGAATTTCCATTGATTAAATGTCGAGTTCGACAAAAACCTGGTTTTGAAACTACATTGCAACTTTGTCACGCGAACTCCCATTTTTTTTACCTAAAATTAACATATTTGGAGAACTTTTATTTAGGATTGTATTGTAGATGACTATTAAGAACCTTTATTTTCTTATTGTTTTTGTGAATGTTGAATTTCCATCGATTAAATGTCGAGTTCAATCAAAACATGATTTTAAGGCTATGTTGCAGTTGTGTCATGAGAACTCTCATTTTTCACCCACAATCAACCATGTTTGGAGAACTTTGATTTAGGATTATGTTGTAGATGACTATTATGAACCTTTATTTTTTATCACTTTTTGTAAATATTGAATTTTCGTCGATTTAATGTCGAGTTCAACAAAAACATGATTTTAGGCTATGTTGCAATTGTGTTCTACGAATTCTCCTTTTCGCCAACAATCAACAATGTTTGGAGTACTTTCATTTAAGTATTGTGTTGTAGATGACTATTAAAAACCTTTATTTTATGTTGATTTTCGTGAAATTTCAATTTCCATCAATTTAATGTTGAGATCGATGAAAACCTGATTTTAAGGCTACATTGTAGCTGTCACGCAAACTCCCATTTTCTACAAACTATCAACAATGTTTGGAGAAATTTTATTTAGGATTGTCTTGTAGATGACTATTAAGAACCGTTATTTTCTATCAGTTTTTGTGAATGTTGAATTTCCATCAATTTAATGTTGAGTTCGTCAAAAACGTGATTTTAAGGCTATGTTGCAGTTGTGTCATGCGAACCCCCATTTTTCACCCACAATCAACCATGTTTCAATAACATTGATTTAGGATTGTGTTGTAGATGACTGTTAAGATCCTTTATTTTCTATCAGTTTTCGTGAATGTTGTATTTCCATTGACTTAATGTCAAGTTCGATGAAATCATAATTTTAAGGCTGCGTTGCATCTTTGTCATGCGAACTCCCATTTTTCACCCACAATCAACCATGTTTGAAGAAATTTGATTTAAGATTGTTTTGTAGATGACTATTAAGAAGCTTTATTTTCTAAGGGTTTTTCTGAATGTTGAATTTCCATCGATTTAATGTCGAGTTTGACGAAAACTTGATTTTAAAATTACATTGCAGCTTTGCATGAAAACTGCCATTTTTCACCGATAATCAATCATGTTTGGAGAACTTTTATTTAGGATTGTGTTGTAAATGACTATTAAGAACCTTTATTTTCTATCACTTTTTCGTGAATATTCAATTTCCATCGATTTAATGTCGAGTTCAATGAAAACCTGATTTTCACGCTACGTTATAGTTGTGTGACGCGAACTCCCATTTTTCACCCACAATCAACCATGTTTGGAGAACTTTGATTTAAGATTGTGTTATAGATGACTATTAAAAACTTTTATTTTCTATCGATTTTCATGAATGTTGAATTTCCATTGATTTAATGTTGAGTTCGACGAAACCATAATTTTAAGGCTACATTGGATCTTTGTCACACAAACACCCATTTTTCACCCATAATCAACCATGTTTTTAGAACTTTGATTTAAGATTGTGTTGTAGATGACTATTAAGAACTTTTATTTTCTACTAGTTTTCATGAGTGTTGAATTTCCATCAATTTAATGTCGAGTTCGATGAAAACTTGATTTTAAGGCTATGTTGCAGCTATGTCATGCGAACTCCCATTTTTCACCCAAGGAAAGAAATTCCAAATTCATGAAAACCGATGGAAAATAAAGGTTCTTAATAGTCATCTACAACACAATCCTAAATAAAAGATATGCAAACATGGTTGATTGTGGGTGAAAAAATGGGAGTTCACGTGACAAAGTTGCAACGTCGCCTTAAAATCAGCTTTTCATCGAACTTGTCATTAAATGGAAAGAAATTCAATATTCATGAAAACCGTAGAAAATAAAGTTTCTTAATAGTCGTCTACAAAACAATCCTAAATCAAAGTTCTCCAAACATGGTTGATTGTTGGTGAAAAATGGGAGTTCGCATGACACAGCTGAAACGTAGCCTTAAAATCAAGTTTTCTTTGAACTCGACATTAAATCGATGGAAATTCAACATTCACGAAAACCCATATAATATAAAGGTTCTTAAAATTCATCTACAAAATAATTTGAAATCAAATTTCACCAAACATGGTTGATTCTGGGGGATAAATGGGTGTTCTCATGACACAGCTGCAACTTAACCTTAAAAACAGATTTTCATAAAACTCGACATTAAAATGAAGGAAATTCACCATTCACGAAAGTAATAGAAATAAAAGGTTCTTAACAGTCATCTAAAACACAATCCCAAATAAAAAATATCCAAACATGGTTTATTGTGGGTGAAAAATGGGTGTTCGTGTGACATAGCTACAAGCTAGCCTAAAAATCAGGTTTTTGTGAAACTCGACATTAAATCGATGGAAATTCAACATTCACAAAAACCAAAAGAAAATAAACATTCATAATTGTCATCTACAACACAATCCTAAATCGAAGATATCCAAACATGGTTGATTGTGGGTGAATAAAGGGAGTTCATGTGACACAACTGAAAACCTAGCCTTAAAGTCAAGTATTCACGAAACTCGACATTAAATCGATGGAAATTCGACAATTATAAAAATTGATAGAAAATAAAGGTTCTAAATAGTCATCTACAACACAATCCTAAATCAAACTTATCCAAACATGGTTGATTGTGGGTGAAAAATGGGTGTTTGCTTGACATAGCTGCAATGTAGCCTTGAAATTAGATTTTTGTTCAACTCGACATTAAATCCATTGAAATTCAACATTCACGAAAATCGATAAAAAATAAAGGTTCTTAATAGTCATCTACAACACAACCCTAAATCAAGGTTATCCAAACATGGTTGATTGTGTGTGAGGAATGCGAGTTGACGTGACACAGCTGCAACATAGGCTTAAAATCAACTTTTCGTTGAACTCAACATTAAATTGATGGAAATTCAACATTCACAAATATCGATAGAAAATAAAGGTTCTTAATTGTCATCTATAAAACAATACTAAATCAAAGTACTCCAAACATGGTTGATTATAGGTGAAAAATGTGAGTTCGCGTGAAATAGTTGCAACATAGCCTTAAAATTAGGTTTTCGTCAAACTCGACATTAAATCAATGGAAATTAAACATTCAAGAAAAAGTGATAGAAAATAAATGTTCTTAATAGTCATCTACAACACAATCTTAAATCAAAGTTCTCCAAACATGATTGATTTTTGGTGAAAAATAGGAGTTTGTGTGACAAAGTTGCAACGTAGCCTTAAAATCATGTTTTCGTCGAACTCAACATATAATCAATGTCAATTCAATGTTCACGAAAACCAATAGAAAATAAAGGTTCTTACTAGTAATCTACAACACAATCCTAAATCAAAGTTCTCCAAAGATGGTTGATTGTGGATGAAAAATGGGGGTTCGCGTGACATAGCTGCAATGTAGCATTAAAATCAGGTTTTCATTAAACTCAACATGAAATCGATGGAAAATCAACATTCACGAAAATCGATAGAAAATAAAGATTATTAATAGTCGTCTACAACATAATCCTAAAAACAATTTATCCAAAGATGGTTAAGTATGGGTGAAAAATGGGACTTTGCATGACACATCTGTAACATAGCATTAAAATTAGGCTTTCGTCAAACTCGACATTAAATTGATTGAAATTGAATAGTCAGGAAAAACAATAGAAAATAAAAGTTCTTAATAGTTATCTACAACAAAATCCTAAATCGAAGTTCTCCAAGCATGATTGATTATGGGTGAAAAATGGGAGATCGCATGACACAGCTGCAACATAGCCTTGAAATTATGATTTTGTCAAACACGACATTAAATCCATGAAAATTCAGTATTCACACAAACCGATATAAAATAAAGGTTATTAATAGTTATCTACAACACAATCCTAAATCAAACATCTTCAAACATTGTTGATTATGACTGAAAAAATGGGAGTTCATGTGACAAAGCTGTAACTCAACATTAAATCGACGAAAATTCAACATTCACAAAAATCGATAGAAAATAAATATTCTTAATAGTCATCTATAGCACAATCCTAAATCAAAAAGCTCCAAACATGGTTGATTGTGGGTGAAAAATGGGAGTTCCCATGACACAGCTGCAAGATAAACTTAAAATCATTTTTTCGATAAAATTGACATTAAATTGATGGAAATTCAAGATTCACGAAAACTGATAGAAAATAAAGGTTCTTAATAGTCGTTTAAAACACAATCCTCTATCAAAGTTCTCCAAATATGGTTGATTGTGGGTGAAAAATGGGAATTCACGTGACACAACTGCAATGTAGCATTAAAATCACGTTTTCGTTAAACTCAACATTTAATAAATGGAAATTCTACAACATAATCGTAAATCAAAGTTCTTAATAGTTAGCTACAACTTAATCCTAAACAAAAGATCTCCAAACATGGTTGATTGCGTGTGAAAAATGGGAGTTCGCGTCACACAACTGCAACGTAGCCTTGAAATCAGGTTTTCATGAAACTCGACATTAAATCGATCAAAATTCAACATTCACGAAAACCGATATAAAATAAAATTTCTTTATAGTCCATCTACAACACAATCCTAAATCAAAGTTCTCGAAACATGGTTGATTGTGGGTAAAAATTGATAGTTTGTGTGACATAGCTGCAAGGTAGCCTAAAACTAGGTTTTTATCGAACTCAACATTAAATCGATGGAAATTCAAAATTTACGAAAACTGATAGAAAATAAAGGTTCTTAATAGTCATCTAAAATACAATCCTAAATACAAGTTCTCCAAACATGGTTTATTGTGGGTGAAAGATGGTAGTTCGCATGACAAAGCTACAACGTAGCCCTGAAATCAAGTTTCATCGAACTCGATATTAGATCGAAGGAAATTCCAAATTCATGAAAACCAATGGAAAATAAAGGTTCTTAATACCAATCTACAACACAATCCTAAATAAAGGCTATGCAAACATGGTTGATTGTGGCTGAAAAATGGGAGTTCACGTGGCAAAGTTGCAACGTAGCCTGAAAACTTAAAGTTGCAACGTAGCCTTAAAACCAAGTTTTCATCGAACTTGTCATTAAATGGAAGGAAATTCAATATTCACGAAAATCGTAGAAAATAAAAGGTTCTTAATAGTTATCTACAAAACAATTCTAAACCAAATTTCTCCAAATATCATTGATTGTGGGTGCAATATGCGAGTTTGCATGATAGAGCTGCACATAGCCTTAAAATCAGGTTTAAATCGATCTCGATATTAAATTGATGGAAATTCAACATTCACGATAATCGATAGAAAATAATGTTTCTTAATAGTTGTCTACAACACAATCCTAAATCAAATTTCTCCAAACATGGTTGATTGTTGGTGAAAAATGGGAGTTCGCGTGACACAGCTGCAACGTAGCCTTAAAATCAGGTTTTCTTTGAACTCAACATTAAATCGATGCAAATTCGACATTCACGAAAACTCATATAAAATAAAGGTTCTTAAAAGTCATCTACAAAATAATTTGAAATCCAAGTTCTCCAAACATGGTAGATTGTGGGTGATAAATGGGTGTTCGCATGACATAGCTACAACATAACTTTAAAATCAGATTTTCGTAAAACTCAACATTAAAACGAAGGAAATTCAACATTCTTGAAAGTGATAGAAAATAAAGGTTCTTAATAGTCATCTAGAACACAATCCTAAATCAAATTTCTCCAAATATGGTTGATTGTGTGTGAAAAATGGGAGATTGCGTGACACAGTTGCAATGCACCCTTAAAATCAGGGTTTTATCGAATTTGACATTAAATCAACGAAAATTCAACATTCACGAAAATCAATAGCAAATAAACGTTCTTAATAGTCATCTACAACACAATTTTAAATCAAAGTTCTCCAAACATGGTTGAATGTGGGTGAAAATGGGCATTCGCATGAGAGAACTTCAATGTAGCCTTAAAATAAGGCTTTATAAAAACTCGACATAAAATTGATGGAAAATCAACATTCATGAAAACCAATAGAAAATAAAGGTTCTTAATATTATCTACAACACAATTCTACATCAATGTTCTCAAAACATGGTTGATTGTGGGTCAAAACTGGGAGTTTGTGTGACACATCTGCATTGTAGCCTTTAAATTAGGTTTTCGTAGAACTTGACATGAAATCAATGGAACTTCAACATTCATGAAAACTGATAAAAAATTAAGGTTCTTAATAGTAATTTACAACACAATCCTTAATAAAAGTTCTCCAAACATGATTGATTGTGGGTGAAAAATGGGAGTTCGTGTAACACAGATGCAACATAACCTTAAAATCAGGTTTTCATTTTACTCGACATTAAATCAATGGAAATTCAACATTGACGAAAATTGATAGAAAATAAAGGTTTCTTAATAGTCATGTACAACACAATCCTATATCAAGGTTTTCCAAACATTGTTGATTATGGGTGAAAAATTTGAGTTCACGTGACACATTTGCAATGTAGCTTTGAAATCAAGTTTACTCGACATTAAATCGATGAAAATTGAACATTCACAAAAAATGATAGAAAATAAAAGTTCTTAATAGTTATCTACAACACAATACTAAATCAAACTTCTCCAAACATGATTGATTATGGGTGAAAATTGGGATTTCGCATGACACAGCTACAACAGAGGCTTAAAGTCAGGTTTTTATCTATCTTAATATTTAATCGATGGAAATCCACCAATCACGAAAACTAATAGAAAATAAAGGTTTTTAATATTCATCTACAACACAATCCTCAATCAAAGTTCTACGAGCATGATTGAATGTGGGTGAAAAGTGTGAGTTCGCATGACAAAACTACAACTTAGTCTTAAAATAAGGTTTTTGTCGAACTCAAGATTAAATCGATGGAAATTCAACATTCATGAAAACCGATAGAAAATAAAGATTCTTAACAATCATCTACAACACAATCCTATATTAAAGTTCTTCAGACATTGTTGATTGTGGGTGAAAAAATCAAGTTCGCATGATACAATTGCAACGTAGCCTTAAAATCATTTTTTTGTGAAACTTGACAATAAATCGATGGAAAATCAAGATTCATGAAAAGAAATAAAAATTAAAGGTTCTTAATAGTCACCTAAAAAAGTAGTCAAAGTTCTCAAAATATGGTTGATTATGGGTGAAAAATGGGAGTTTGCATGACACAACTCCAACATAGCCTTGAAATTAGGTTTTCCTCGAATTCAACATTAAATCAATGGAAATCCAACAGTCACAAATATCGATAGAAAATAAAGGTTCTTAATAGTCATCTAAAGCACAATACTAAATAATATTTCTCTAAACATTGTTGATTGTTGGTGAAAAATGGGAGTTCGCATGACACAACTATAATGTAGCCTTAAAATCAAGTTTTCCTCAAACTCAACATTAAATCGATGGAAATTCAACACTCACAAAAACTGATAGAAAATAAAGGTTCTTAATAGTCATCTACAACTCAATATTAAATCAAAGTTCTCCGAACATGGTTGATTTTGGGTGAGAAATGGGAGTTCTCTTGACACAACTACAAGGTACCTTTAAAATCATGTTTTCTTCAAACTCGACATTAAATCAATTTAAATTGAACATTCACGAAAACTGATAGAAAATAAAGGTTAATAGTCATCTACAATACAATCCTAAATCAAAGTTCTCCAAACATGGTTGATTGTGGGTGGAAAATGGGAGTTTGCATGACACAGTTGCAACGTAGCCGTAAAATCAGTTTTTCATTGAACTCGACATTAAATCGATTGATTTTGGGTTAGAAATGGGAGTTCGCATGACAAAGTTGCAACATAGCTGTGAAATCAGGTTTTCGTCGAACTACATTAAATTGAAGGAAATTCTAAATTCGCAAAAATCGATGGAAAATAAAGGTTCTTAATAGTCATCTACAACATAATCCTAAATAAAACCTATACAAACATTGTTGATTGTGGGTGAAATATGGGAGTTCATTTGACAAAGCTGCAATGTAACCTTAAAATCAAGTTTTCGTCGAACTTGTCATTAAATTGAAGGAAATTCAATATTCATGAAAACCTATAGAAAATAAAGGTTCTTCAAAATTCTCCAAACATGGTTGATTGTGAGTGCAAAATGTGAGTTCACATCACACAACTGCACATAGCCTTAAAATCAGGTTTTTCGTAGAATTCGACATTAAATTGATGGAAATTCAACAGTCCCGAAAATCGGTAGAAAATAAAGGTTCTTAATAGTCCTCTACAACACAATCCTAAATCAAAGTTCTCCAAACATGGTTCATTGTTGGTGAAAAACGAGAGTTCACGTGACACAGCTGCAATGTAGCAAATCATGTTTTCTTTCAACTCGACATTAAATCGATGGAAATTCAACATTCACGAAAACCCATATAAAATAAAGGTTCCTAAAAGTCATCTACAACATAATTTCAAATCAAAGTTCTCCAAATTTGGTTGATTGTGTGGGAGAAATGGGTGTTCGCATAAAACAACTACAACATAACCTTAAAACCGGATTTTCGTAAAACTCGACATTAAATCGAAGGAAATTCAACATTCATGAAACATGATAGAAAATAAAGATTCTTAATAGTCATCTTAAACACAATTTTAAATAAAAAATATCCAAACATGGTTTATTGTGGGTGAAAATTTGGAGTTCGTATGACATAGCTGCAAAGTAGCCTAAAAATCAGGTTTTTATCAACTTCTACATTAAATCGATGGAAATTGAACATTCACAAAAACCGATAGAAAATAAAGGTTCTTAATAGTCATCTATAATACAATCCTAAATACAAGTTCTCCAAACATGATTTATTGTTGGTGAAAAATGGGAGTTCGCGTGACAGAGCTGCAACGTAGCCCTAAAATTAGGTTTTCATCGAACTCGACCTTAAATCAAAGGAAATTCTAAATTCACAAAAATCGTTGGAAAATAAAGGTTCTTCATAGTTATCTACAACACAATGCTAAATAAAAGCTATGCAAACATGGTTGATAGTGGGTGAAAAATGGGAGTTCACGTGACAAAGCTGCAACGTAGCCTTAAAATTAGTTTTTCGTCGAACTTGTCATTAAATGGAAAGAAAATCAAGACTCACGAAAAGTGATAAAAAATAAATGTTCTTAATAGTCATTTAAAGCATAATCCTCTATCAAAGTTCTCCAAACATGGTTTATTGTGGGTGAAAAATGGTAATTCGCGTGGCAAAGCTGCAATATAGCCTTAAAATCATGTTTTCATCAAACTCAACATTTAATCAATGTAATTTCAACATTCACGAAAACGAATACAAAATAAAAGTTCTTGATAGTCATGTACAACGTAATCCTAAATCAGAGTTCTCCAAACATGGTTAATTATGCGTGAAACATGGGAGTTCACGTGACACAGCTGCAACTTATCCTTGAATTCATGTTTTCATCAAACTCAACATTAAATCAAAAAAAATTCCACATTCACAAAAACCGATGGAATATAGGGAGTTCACATGACACTGCTACAACGTAACCTATATCATGTTTTCATTAAATTTGACATTAAATCAATGGAAATTCAACAGTCACAAAAGTCGATGGAAAATGAGGTTCTTAATAGTCATCTAAAACACAATCCTTATCAAAGTTCTCCAAACATGGTTGATTGTGGGCACAAAATGTGAGATCGCATGACACAGCCGCACATAGCCTTAAAATCATAATAAATTTTTTTTTTTTCCAAACATGGTTGATTATGGGTGAAAATGGGAGTTCACGTAACACGTCTGCAACGTAGCCTTAAAATAAGGTTTTCATCGAACTCGACATTAAATTGATATCCTGAGATGCACAACACAAAATGATAACCTTAAAATCTTTGCACATATCAATGAGTGTTGAGTTACTAGATACTTGGTTCTACCTTGTTGATTTCAAATCTATCTGTCGGTATGCTCGAATGAGGATATGCGTACCTGATCAACGCATAAGGTTGCCATCAATGACAACACTAGATGACAACTGCAGTGTTCTCTTTCCAACAATCTCCCCCTTTGGCGTTGATGGCAATAATCAGTGTAAAATAACTAAGTGTCGAAAAGTACCAAGATAAACTTCACTGCAATCCAGAATTTCAAAAATGCTACTCTCCCCCTGAACTAATTGTAAATTTTTCACTCCACTTCTCCCCCTTTGAAATCAATGGCAAAGGCAAGGGGTCTCATACCAAAAAGAATCAATCAAAATTGTGTTTGTACAAGGGTGCTTGTTTACCTTACAAAAGCTGAAAGATGTCTGCAAAATCCTTCTTTAGTTGTGCCAGGTTTGAGTCCAAAACTCGTTTGAGACTTTCCATTATGGTTATGTGTCCACAAATCAAATAGGACACCATTTCTACGGATTCCAGGCTGGTTGGATCCTTGCCTACCATCGTTTCCTCTCCTGCTTTTAGGGCACTTCCCATTAAATCAATTTTGAGGCTAATGATGCTTCTAAGTTCACAGGTTTTGGAGAAAATTTTATCATTTTCACGCTTCAGCTCTTTTATTTTATTTAGCAGAGACATTACTTTGCCTTCAATCTTCCCAACACCATCGGATAGCAGATCAAATGCCTCGGAGATAGTTGCTAACTTATTTTCCAAGTCTTTCACCTTTTTCTCATTTGCTTTCTGTAAACTTTGAAAAAGGCAAACAGGATTTGTAAATCTTGCCTCCTTCAGATAGAGCATCTTGTATGTGCTTCACACATGTGGCCAAGATGACTTTGTCTTTGGCAATCAATATTTTCAATCCATTGAACCTTTTATCATCAAATTCCTTTTGTACTTTTTCCAACGCAGACTTTTTAAGAGACTCAAAATGAGTACTCACGGAGCTGATAAGCCTCTTTAGTCCACTAGATGAAGATTCATTCTGATCTTTCACAAAAGAGGGCATGATCTTCTCTAGTACTCTGGACGCAAGTGCCAGCAATTCACTATCTTCAATATGAGATTTTAGCAGCTCTTCTTGAGCTTTTTACTTGAGTAAATGATGCAACCTTCATTATCTAGATTGGGCTCAAGGTTGAAAGGTCAATGGGACCTTTAATTAATTCTGGCTCAATATATTCCTTATGTTCTACCAAGAATTTCTTAACTACCTCAGTTGTGTCTCTTGTCTTCGTCTTCACATCACTTTTCTTTTCCTCAACTAATGCTTCCTCAATTGAAGCTTTTGATTTCTCTTCAATGTTCTCTGCCGAATCAACTCATACATTCATAGTTGCTTCAACTTCCATGGGAATTTCTATGTTGTTATCTTGAAGAGGAATCTCGAGGTTTTCACCGGCATCAAAATTTCCTTCTTCTACATCTTTGACCGGATCGGATGAGACATCATGTGTATGAGTCTCTTCATACACAACTTCAATTATGTCACTCAGTAGTAGCTCTTTCAGAATTTATTTCATTTCTTGTGTAACTTCATCCATTTGACCAATCATTAGTTTATTTACCCTTGACTTGCTTATGAACTTCCTTTTTGATTTGTTCAGGAATGCTTGCATCTCTTCCATAGACATTACCGAACACAGTTCTATGAGAATTCTCTCTCATTCATTCTTCTTCAATCAGGGCACTTAATTTGCTTGACTCCAGAATATCATACAAACTTTTTGGGAGGCTAGGCATGATTTCAACCAAAACTTTGTTGAAGAAATTCATGTGCTTTATTGTAGCTTCTTCTAGAATTCTTCTATCAGACTAAGAAAAACATTCATACCTTTGACAAAGTGGTTTAAGATTTTGATCTGAGATTATTGCTTTTTCAATTTGTTCAACAGTCATACTAGGTATATAAATCTTGGTCTTCTTTATTGCCTGAGCATCTACACCGAAGGGTTTTGACACAGTTGTTGCTTTAGTACCTTGTTGTTTAATTTTACTTTTGTTGCCTCTTTAGCAGCCTGCCTAGCTGCTTCATATTTTTCCCTTTTCTGCCTAGCTTCACTTAGTTTCTCCGCGGATACACCCAAGCTTTCTAGAAGAATTTCAACTTCTTTTCTTACTCTTTTGGTTGTTATCGATTTCTTAAACTCATTATGAATTTTGGTGTGCTTCTCTACATAGGTACCAAACCTCTCTTCAGTCAGATCCAAAGGTTTACTTAATAGATGTTGGGCATACATTTCCGAAATGTTTTGCTCGACCTCATAGCCCATAGGTATGATCCAAACAGTTCTTGGATCTACTGCTTCCATCATGCATTGATCGACGTTCACCATAAAGCAGATTGAGTCTTTGTATTTCTCCAAAATGGACGTGGGAATTCTTTCCTTGGCTTGCATGCTACCTTGAAAGCTTTTGAGATAACCCCAAATATCTACATTTCAGGTTTTGATATCTATAAGATTGTACAATAGATCCCTAATTTGTTTGGCTACCGACACTTTCTTTTGCCACTGAACTTTTCCAACACCAAGGACTTCCTCCATGAAATAACAAAATAAACATGCCATATTTGAATGAATTTTTCCTATCCTTCTTGATCTTCGTAAGGCTTTCCATCAAGTGAATCCTAAATAATTCATAGAGTTCATATTCCATATTTTCTTTCACCATTTGGTAGGCGACATAGATCGTCATACCGGATACAAAGTTTTCTCGGCTAGAGTGGTAAATATTATAACCAATTACCATGGATGCAAATCTAACATTTATATCAAAAATATTGTCAACAGTCATTGTTGTCATGTCATATACTGAGCATGTAGCGTTAGTGACGGTTTGATTTTTCATGGACTTCAAAACAAGTAGACCTACAGAGGAATTCAGACCAGTTACTGCTCTAGTGGCTTCCTTAGTAATTTTGAAGGGAATAGTAAGCCACATAAACTCATCATGTACCCAAACCAGGACATACCAGACCTATTCTAATTCCATGAACATGAAAAATTTAACCATTAGAGTGAATCTCTTTGTTTCCAAGATTTGGTGTTCTGGTTTTACATATAATTCTTCATCAATGATATGATGGTTGTACAAATTCATAAGTTGGTAACTTCCAAGCTCTTCAATATTCGCATGAATGTAAACCCTAATGTCTTTTATATGCAAGACACCATGCGGAACTGACGAAAATGCCCCTAATGGATCAATCTCTAAAGACTTACAGGGTTTAAATTTTAGATGCCTTTTGTCCTTAACTTCAACCACTAAAGGAGTATTTATCTTGCCCAAATCAAAAATCCAAGAATTTTTTGATAAATAACTTTTTTCACCGGACCCGAAATCTATTGCTGAAAACACCTTCACACTTGATCTTGCCTTGATTTTCCTTAGGTCGCCTGGAGCTTTCCAACTTCTTTCTCTCCAAAGTGAAAAGTGGCAAATGAGGGATAGAAGTGACTTTTTATCACTTGCATACCTAACCTTTTTGTCGTAATAAATGTGTTTGTCCTAATTCATCCGGTTGCGCCATTTATATGTACAAAAACTAGATAAATCTTTTCTACAATTCTAATACGGTATACCACTTCCTCTAATAAGTTCAAGAAAATTTGTTGGGCATCTATCCATCTCAAGTATGTACTTACATCGGGTGTCATTTACCAGTTAGGGGGTTTAATGATTTTCTTGACTGCTCCCCCTAGGTCAAAGACCTGAGACTAATTCTCAGAGGAATTATCGGAGGTAGGTTCTGGTGTAGGTGCAGTTTCTTCAATGGAGGGACTCTTCTTTACCCAATTTTGTTTTGTTTAAGCTCTCTCCTTTCTCAAATCCAAGATCTCTTTTATCACCATGAGTCCTCTCATTATCAAGTAGTTCATTGAGCATGGCTGATCTGGCTTTGTACTTCTCTGTGTATTCATTTGTAGTAGCAAGTTCATTTATGAGATCATCTAGTTGTCTTTCAAGTGCTTCTTCACTATTTCTGGATACTTCAGATTTTTCTTTCAGTGATTGATCTAGGCTTTCTTCATTCTTCTTTTTGTCTTCAACCTCTTTGGTCATTCTCATCATGATGGATTCCATTTCAGCCTTTAGAATTGTATTCTCTTGGGTAAGCTTTTCACATTCCTCTGTTTTCTCTTTCAGGGCTTTACTAATCTGTTCATCTTCAGCTCTTATTATCTTTCTGCTGAATTTGACCACATAGTTTCTTTCTCTTTTATCTTAACTTCGTTGATTTTGTCTTTCAGAGACTCAATGAATTTTTCTACATCATTGAGACTCGCTTGTAGTTTCTGGACTTCAGCTTTTGACTGATCAAGGTCATCTAGGGTCACCATAAGTTGTTATTCAAAACTGCTTAATTCCATTGAAATTTCTTCGAAGATCTTCCCAAGCTATTAGACTTCTTCTTCTGAGGAACTAGCTCTGATAGCAATTGTTGGAAACAAGCAACACTAAGAGAGGGGGGGGTGAATCAGTGTTGTGAAAAAATTAACTTTATTAACCTTTAAATTTCAAGCATTAGGAACATTCAATCATAAAGCATAAACAAGGAAATAAACACAACACCATAAGACCAAGACATTTACGTGGAAACCCTGTTAGGGGAAAAACCACGGTGTATGGCCAATCCACAATTATGATTCTGCGCATACTCAAAATGAAGATTACAAAGAAAAAGATCTCTCTCTCTCTCTCTCTCTCTCTCTCTCTCTCTCTCTCTCTCTCTCTCTCTGTGGTCTGGAATCGAGTTTTGAACGAACTCGACATTAAATCGATGGAAATTCTACATTCAAAAAAATTGATAGAAAATAAAGGTTCTTACTAGTTATCTACAACACAATCTAAATCAAACTTCTCCAAACATGGTTTATTATGGGTGAAAAATTGGAGTTTGCATGGCACAGATGCAACATAGCCTTAAAATGAGGTCTTTGCCGAACTCGACATTGAATCTATTAAAATTCAATAATCATGAAAAATCGATAAAAAAATTAAAGATTCTTAATAGTCATGTACAACACAATCTAAATCAAATTTCTCAATACATGGTTGATTATGGGCAAAAAATTGGAGTTCGTGTGACACACATGCGACATAGCCTTAAAATCAGGTCTTCGCCGAACTAGACATTAAATCGATGTAAATTCAATATTCACAAAAAATGATAGAAAATAAAGTTTCTTAATAGTTATCAACAAAACAATCTAAATCAAAGTTCTCCAAACATGGTTGATTATGGGTGGAGAGTTGGAATCACGTGATGCATATGCAATGTAGGCTTAAAATCAAGTCTTCACTGAATTGACATTAAATCGATTGAAATTCAACATTCACGAAAACTGATAGAAATTAAAGTTTCTTAGGAGTCATCTACAACCCAATCTAAATCACAGTTCTCCAAACATGGTTTATTATGGCTGAAAAATTGGAGTTCGCCATAGATGCAATGTAGCCTTAAAATAAGGTCTTCGCCGAACTTGCCATTAAATCGATGTAAATTAAATATTCACAAAAATGATAGAAAAAAAGGTTCTTAATAGCCATCTACAACACAATCTAAATCAAAGTTTTCCAAAAATGGTTCATTATGGGTGGAGAATTGGAGTTCGCGTGACACAAATGCATTGTAGGCTTAAAATCAAGTCTTCACCCAATTGACATTAAATCGATGGAAATTCAACATTGAAAAAAACTGATAGAAAATAAAAGTTCTTACTAGTCATCTACAACACAAACTAAATGAATGTTCTCCTAACATGGTTGATTATGGCTCGAAAATTGGAGTTTGCGTGACAGAGATATAATGTCAGCTTAAAATCAAGTCTTCGCTGAACTCGACATTAAATTGATGGAAATTCAACATTATGAAAGATGATAGAAAACAAAGTTTCTTACTAGTCATCTAAATCACAATCTAATTCAAAGTTCTCCAATTATGGTTGATTATGGGTGAAAATTTGAATTTGTGTGACACAAATGCAATGTAGTCTTAAAATCAGGTCTTCGCTGAACTCGACATTAAATCAATGTAAATTCAATATTCACAAAAAAGATAGAAAATAAAGGTTCTTCAGGGTCATCTACAAAACAATCTAAATCAAAGTTCTCCAAACATGGTTGATTATGTGTGAAAAATTGGAGTTCATGTGACATAGATGAAACGTAGCCTTAAAATAACGTCTTCACCAAACTTGACATTAAATTAATGAAAATTCAACATTCACGAAAAACCGATAGAAAATAAAGGTTCTTAATAGTCATCTACAAAACAATCTAAATCAGATTTCTCCAAACATAGTTGATTATGGGTGAAAAATTGGAGTTAGCGTGACACAAATGCAACCTAGCCTTAAAATTAAGTTTTTCTCGAACTTGACATTAAACTGATGGAAATTCAACATTCACAAAAATCGGTAGAAAATAAAGGTTCTTAATGGTCATCTACAACACAGTCTAAATCAAAGTTCTTCAAACATGGCCGATTATGGGTGAAAACAATTGCAGTTCACGTGACATAAATGCAACGTAGCCTTAAAATCAAGTCTTCTCCGAACTCGACAATAAACCGATTGAAATTCAACATTCACGGAAACCGATAGAAAGCAAAGGTTCTTAATAGTCATCTACAACACAATCTAAATAAATGTTCTCCAAATATGGTTGATTATGGGTAAAAATTTGGAGTTCGTGTGACGCAGATGCAACGTAGCCCTAAATTCAGGTGTTTGTCAAACTCAACATTAAATCAATAGAAAATAAAGGTTCTTACTACTCATCTAGAACACAATCTAAATAAAAGTTATCCAAACATGGTTGATTATAAGTGAAAAATTGGAGTTCGCATGACATAGGTGCAATGTATCCTTTAAATCAGGTCTTCGTAGAACTCGACATTAAATCAATAGAAATTCTACATGCATGAATATCGATAGAAAATAAAGGTTCTTAATAGTCATCTAACTCACAAACTAAAGCAAAGTTCTCTAAACATTGTTGATTATGAGCGAAAATGGGAGTTCAGTGACACAGATGCAATGTAGCCCTAAAATTAGGTTTTTTCCGAACTTGATATTAAATCGATGAAAATAAAGGTTCTTAATAGTCAAATACAACACAATCTAAATCAAATTTATCCAAACATAGTTGATGATGATTGAAAAATTGGAGTTCGCGTGACATAGATGCATCGTAGGGTTAAAAGCAGGTCTTTGCAGAACTCGAGATTAAATCAATGGAAATTCTACATTCACCAAATCCGATAGAAAATCAAGGTTTTTACTAGTCATCTAGAACATAATCTAAAAAAAAATTCTCCTAACATGGTTGATTATGGCTGAAAAAGTGGAGTTCACGTGATAAAGATGTAATGTAGCCTTAAAATTATGTTTTTCAACATTAAATCAATGGAAATTCAACATGCACAAAAATCGATGGAAAATAAAGGTTCTTAATAGTCATATATGACACAATCTAAATCAATGTTCTCCAAGCATGGTTGATTATGCGTGAAAAATTGGAGTTCGCGTGACACAGATGCAACGTAGCCTTAAAATTAGTTCTTCACTGAACTCGACATTAAATCGATGGAAATTCATTATTCAAAAAAACTGATAGAAAATAAAGGTTCTTAATAGTCATCTATAACACAATATAAATCAAAGTTCTCTAAACATGGTTGATTATGGGTGCAAAATTGGAGTTCCCATGACATAGATGCAACGTAGCCTTAAAATCAGGTCTTCCCCGAACCCGACATTTAATCGATGGAAATTCAATATTCACGATAACCGATAGAAAATAAAGGTTCTTAAAAGTAGGCTAAAACACAATCTAAATCAAAGTTCTCCAAACATGGTTGATTATGGGTGAAAAATTGGTGTTTGCGTGACACAGAGGCAACATAGCCTTAAAATCAGGTTTTGAATAGTCATCATCAACATTCAGGAAAACTGATAGAAAATAAAGGTTCTTAATAGTCATCAACAACACAAAATAAATCAACATTCTGCAAACACAGTTGATTATGGGTGAAAAATATGAGTTCGCATGACATAGATGCAACTTAGCCTTAAAATCAAGATTTCATCGAACTCGACACTTTATTGATGGAAATTCAATATTCACGATAGCTGATAGAAAATTAAGGTTCTTAATAGTAATCTACAACACAATATAAATCAAAGTTCTCCAAACATGGTTGATTATGGGAGGAAAATTGGAGTTTGTGTGACATAGACGCAACATAGCATTAAAATCAGGTCTTAGCTGAACTCGACATTAAATCGATGGAAATTCAACAATCATGAAAAAAGATAGAAATTAAAGGTCTTACTAGTCATGTACAACACAATCTAAATTAAATTTCTCTAAACATGGTTGATTATGGGTGAAAAATTGGAGTTCACGTAACATAGATGCAATGTAGCATTAAATTCAGGTCTTCGCCGAACTCGATATTAAATCAATGGAAATTCAACATTCACAAAAACTGATAGAAAATAAAGGTTCTTAATAGTCATCTACAACACAATCTAAATCAAAGTTCTCTAAACATGTTTCATTATGGGTGAAAAATTGGAGTTCGCGTGACACAGATGCAATGTAGCCTTAAAATCAGGACTTCACAAAACTCGACATTAAATCATGTGAAATTCAATATTCAGAAAAACCGATAGAAAATAAAGGTTCTTAATAGTCATATACAACACAGTATAAATCAAAGTTCTCAAAAAATAGTTGATTATGGGAGAAAAATTGGAGTTCGCGTGATAAATATGTAATGTAGCCTTAAAATAAGGACTTCATCGAACTCAATATTAAATGGATGAAAATTCACAATTCACGAAAAACCGATAGAAAATAAAGGATTTTACTAGTCATCTACAACACAATCTAAACCAAAGTTCTCATGACACAAAGCAATTTATCCTTAAAATCAGCCCTTCGTCGAACTCGATATTAAATCGATGTAAATTCAACATTCATGAAAATCGATAGAAAATAAAGGTTCTTAATAGTCATCTACAACACAATCTAAATCAACGTTCTCCAAACATGGTTGATTACGACAGAAAAATTGTAGTTCAATTGACACACATGCAACATAGCCTTAAAACCAGGTCTCCACTGAAGTCGACATTAAATCAATGTAAATTCAATATTCATGAAAACTGATAGAAAATAAAGGTTCTTAATAGTCATCTACAACACAATCTAAATCAAAGTTCTCTAAACATGGTCGATAATGGGTGAAAAATATGATTCCGTGTGACACAGATGCAACATAGCCTTAAAATCAGGTTTTCATCGAACTTGACATTAAATCAATGTAAAATTCAACATTCATCAAAACTTGATAAAAAACCAAGGTTCTTAATAGTCATCTATAACAAAATCTAAAACAAAGTTCTCCAAACATAGTTGATTATGGGTGAAAAATTGGATGTCATGTGACATGGATGCAACGTAGCCTTAAAATCAGGTCTTCACTGAACTCGACATTAACTCGATGGAAATTCAACTTTCACAAAAATTGATAAAAATAAAGGTTCTTAATAGACCTAATTTTAAGGCTATGTTGCATCTCTGTAACGCGAACTGCAATTTTTCACCCATTATCAAACATGTTTGGAGAACTTTCATTTAGATTGTGTTGTAGATGGCTATTAAGAACCTTTAATATCTATCAATTTTTCGTGAATGTTGAATTTCAATCGATCTAATGTCCAGTTCGACGAAGACCTGAGTTTAAGGCTACGTTGCATCTTTGTCACTTGAACTCCAATTTTTCACCCATAATCAACCATGTTTCGAGAACTTTTATATACATTGTGTTGTAGAAGACTAGTAAGAACTTTTATTTTCTATCGTTTTTCATGAATGTTGAATTTCCATCTATTTCATGTCGAGTTTAGCGAAGACCTGATTTTAAGGCTACGTTGCATCTATGCCACACGAACTCCAAATTTTCACTCATTATCAATCCATGTTTGGAGAACTTTGATTTAGATTGTGTTGTAGATGACTAGTAAGAACCTTTATTTTCTATCAGTTTTTGTGAATGTAGAATTTCCGTCGATTTAATCTCGAGTTTAGTGAAGACCTGATTTTAAAGGCTATGTTGCATCATGTCATGTGAACTCCAATTTTTCACCCATAATCAACCATGTTTTGAGAACTTTGATTTATATTGTGTTGTAGATGACTATTAAAAACCTTTAATTTCTATCAATTTTCGTGAATGTTGAATTTCAATCAATTTAATCTCGAGTTTGGTGAAGACCTAATTTTAAGGCTACAATGCATTTGTGACACACGAACTCCAATTTTTAACCCATAGTCAACCATTTTTGGAGAAATTTGATTTCGATTGTGTTCTAGATGTTAATTAAGAACCATTATTTTCTATCGATTTTCGTGAATGTTGAATTTACATCGATTTAATGTCAAGTTCGATGAAGAAATAATTTTAAGGCTACGTTGCATCTGTGTCACGTGAAATCATATTTTTCACCCATAATCAACCATGTTTGGAGAGCTTAGATTTAGATTTTTTTACAGATGACTATTAAGAACCTTTTTTATTTATCGGTTTTCGTGAATGTTGAATTTACATTGATTCAATGTCAAGTTCGGTGAAGACCTGATTTTAAGGCTACTTTTCATCTGTGTCATGTGAATTCCAAATATTCACAAATAATTAACAATGTTTGGAGAAATTTGATTTAGATTGATAAGTAGGAGGTTTCTTCCACAGCGTGTCAAATTATGATATTGCTATCAGGATTCAACCGTGTAGTTTTCGAGTCAAACTCATTGACCCATGATTCATGAGTAGTGGTTCACAAGAACCCATCTCTCATGATAATGAATGGTCCACTTGGCACTCATTGCATCTAGGTGATGCTCACAGAGATTGAGCAGTACTGGGATGGGTGACCTCCCGAGACAGACCAATGCATCTCTATCAAGCAAACTTCAATTGTTCACTGATAATCAATCTTGTTTGGAGAATATTGATTAAGATTGTGTTGTAAATGACTAGTAAAAACCTTTAATTTCTATCATTTTTTTCATGAATGTTGAATTTCCTTCGATTTATGTCATGTTTGGTGAAGAGCTGATTTTAAGGCTACGTTGCATTTATGTTATGCGAACTCACATTTTCACCCATAACTAACTATTTTTGAAGAAAATTGATTTAGATTGTGTTGTAGATGGCTAGTAAGAACCTTTATTTTCTATCGGTTTTCTTGAATATTGACTTTACATTGATTTAATGTCGAGTTTGATGAAGACCTAATTTTAAGGCTATGTTACATCTATGTCATGTGAACTCTAATTTTTCACTCATAATCAACCCTTTTTGGAGAACATTGATTTAAATTGTGTTGTAGATAAATATTACAAACCTTTAATTTCTATTGGTTTTCATGATTGTTGAATTTACGTCGATTTAATGTCGAGTTCGGCGAAGACCTGATTTTAAGCCTATGTTGCATCTGTGTCATGGGTTGGGGAACTTTGATTTAGATTGTGATGTAGATGACTATTAAGAACCTTTATTTTCTATCGATTTTTGTGAATGTGGAATTTCCATCAATTTCATGTCGAGTTCAACGAAGACTTGAATTTAAAGCTACGTTGCATCTATGTGATGCGAACTCCAAATTTTTTACCCATAATCAACCATGTTTGGAGAACTTTCATTTAGATTGTGTTGTAGATGACAATTGAGAACCTTTATTTTCTATCAGTTTTTGTGAATGTTTAATTTCCATCGATTTAATGTAGAGTTTGGCAAAGACCTTATTTTAAGGCTAAATTGCATCTGTGTCTCGTGAACTCCAATTTTTCTACCATTATCAACCATGTTTGGAGGACTTTTTATTTAGATTGTGTTGTAGATTGCAATTAAGAACCTTTATTTTCTATCAATTTTCGTGAATGTTTAATTTCCATCAATTTAATATCGAGTTTGGCGAAGACCTGATTCTACGGCTACATTGCATCTATGTCTCGTGAACTCTTATTTTTTAGACTATAATCAATTTTAAGGCTAAGTTGCATCTCTGTTCTAGATGACTATTAGGAACCTTTATTTTTTTTATCAATTTTTGTGAATGTGGAATTTCAATCGATTTAATGTTGAGTTCGACGAAGACCTGAATTTAAGCCTATGTTGCATCTTTGTCACGCGAACTCCAAATTTTAACCCAATATCTACATGTTTAGAGAACTTTCATTTAGATTTTGTTGTAGATAACTTTTAAGAACCTTTATTTTCTTTCATTATCATGAGAGATGGGTTCTTGTGAACCACTAGTCATGAATCATGGGTCAATGAGTTTGACTCAAAAACTAAATGATTGAATCTTGATAGCAATGTCATAATTTGATTTAGATTGTGTTGTAGATGACTAGTAAGAACCTTTATTTTCTACCAGTTTTCTTGAATATTGAATTTACATCGATTTAATGTCAAGTTTGATGAAGACCTAATTTTAAGGCTATATTACATCTATGTCACAGGAACTCTAATTTTTCACTCATAATCAACCCTTTTTGGAGAACTTTGATTTAGATTGTGTTGTAGATGACTAGTAAAAACCTTTATTTTCTATCGGTTTTCTTAAATATTGAATTTACATTGATTCAATGTCGAGTTCGATGAAGACCCGATTTTAAGGCTATGTTACATATATGTCACGTGAACTCTAATTTTCCATACATAATCAAACCTTTTTGGAGAACTTTGATTTAGATAGTGTTGTAGATGACTAGTGAGAACCTTCATTTTCTATTAGTTTTTCATGAATGTTGAATTTCCATCGATTTAATATTGAATTCGGCAAAGACCTGATTTAAGGTTGAGTTCTGCAAAAACCTGATATTAAGGCTACGTTGCATCTGTGTCACGCGAATTCCAATTTTTAGCCCATAATCTACCATGTTTGGAGAACATTGATTTAAATTGTGTTGTAGATAAATATTACAAACCTTTAATTTCTATAAGTTTTCATGAATGTTGAATTTACATCGATTTAATGTCGAGTTCGGCAAAGAACTGATTTTAAGGCTACGTTGCATCTATGTCATGGGAATTCCAATTTTTAACCCATATTCAACCATGTTTGGAGAAGTTTGATTTAGATTGTGTTGTAGATGACTAGGGAGAATGTATAATTGCTATAAGTTTTAGTGAATGTTGAATTTCCATTGATTTATTGTCTAGTTCGGCGAAGACATGATTTTAAGGCTATGCTGCATTTGTGTCACATGAACTCCAATTTTTCACCCATAATCAACCATGTTTGGAGAACTTTGATTTAGATTGTGTTGTAGATTACTACAGAGAACCTTTATTTTCTATCAGTTTTAGTGAATGTTGAATTTCCATTTATTTAATGTCGAGTTCGAAGAAGACATGATTTTAAGGCTATGTTGCATTTGTGTCACACAAATTCCAAATTTTCACCCATAATCAACCATGTTTGCAAAAAATTGATTTAGATTGGGTTGTAGATGACTATTAAGAACCTTTATTTTCTATTGGTTTTCGTGCATGTTGAATTTAATCTACCGATTTAATGTTGAGTTTTGTGAAGACTTGATTTTAAGACTACGTTGCATCTGTCTCAAATGAACTACAATTTTTCTCCCATAATCAACCATGTTTGGAGATCGTTGATTTAGATTGTGTTGTAGATGACTATGAAGAAGCTTTATATTCTATCGATTTTCGTGAATGTTGAATTTTAATCGACTTAAAATCGACTTCGACGAAACCTGGTTTTAAGGCTATGTTGCATCTCTATCAAGCGAACTCTAATTTTTCACCCATAATCAACCATGTTTGGAGAATATTGATTTAGATTGTGTTGTGGATGACTAGTAAGAACCTTTAATTTCTATCATTTTTTCGTGAATGTTGAATTTCCATCAATTTATGTCGTGCTCGGCGAAGACCTGATTTTAAGGCTATGATGAATTTGTGTCACGTGAACTCACATTTTTCACCCATAATCAACCATGTTTGGAGAACATTGATTTATATGATGTTGTAGATGACTCGTAAGAACCTTTAATTTCTATGCTTCTTCATGAATGTTAAATTTCCAACGATTTAATGTTGAGTTCTGCGAAGACCTGATTTTAAGGCTACATTGTATCTGTGTCATGCAAAATCCAACATTTCACCAACAATCAACCATGTTTGGAGAAATTTCATTTAAATTAAGTTGTAGAAGACTATTAAGAATCCTTAATTTCAATCATTTTTTCGTAAATGTTGAATTTCCATCTATTTTATGTTGAGTTGGCGAAGACCTGATTTTAAGGCTACTTTGCATCTGAGTCATGTGAAATCCAATTTTTTACCCATAATCAATAATGTCTAGAGAACTTTGATTTAAATTGTGTTGTAGATGACTAGTAAAAACCTTTATTTTCTATCAATTGTTTTGAATGTTTAATTTCCATCGATTTAATGTCAAGTTCGACAAAGACCTTATTTTAAGCCATGTTGCATCTATGTCATGCGAACTCCAATTTTTCACCCACAATCGACCATGTTTGGAGAACTTTGATTTAGATTGTGCTATAGATGACTAGTAAGAACCTTTCTTTACTATCAATTTATGTCGAGTTCGACGAAGACCTGATTTTTAGTATACGTTGCATTTATGTGATGCGAATTCCAATTTTTTACCCATAATCAACAATGTTTCGAGAACTTTGATTTAGATTGTATTGTAGACGACTAGTAAGAACCTTTAAATTCTATCATTTTTCCTGAATGTTGAATTTCACTCGATTTAATGTCGAGTTTCGTGAAGACCTTATTTTAAGGCTACATTGCATCTGTGTCACGTGAACTCCAAATTTTCACCAATAATCAACCATGTCTAGAGAACTTTGATTTAGATTGTGTTGCAGATGACTAGTACAAACCTTTATTTTCTTTCAATTTTTGTGAATGTTGAATTTTCATTAATTTAATGTAGAGTTCAATGAAGACCTTATTTTAAGCCTACGTTCTATCTGTGTCACGCGAACTCCAATTTTTCACCCATTATCGAACATGTTTAGAGAACTTTGATTTAGATTGCGTTGTAGATGACTATTAGGAACCTTTATTTTCTATCGATTTAATGTCGAGTTCGGCGAAGACCTTATTTTAAGGCTTCATTACATTTGTGTCACACAAACTCAAATTTTTCTCCCATAATCAACTATTTTTGGAGAACTTTGATTTAGATTGTGTTATATATGACTAATAAGAACCTTTGTTTTCTATCTATATTCATGAACTTTGATATGCATGTTGAATTTAATGTCGATTTCATGTCGACTTCGTCAAAGAGCTGATTTTAAGGCTACATTGCATTTGTGTCATGTGAACTCCATTTTTTCACCCATAATCAACCATGTTTGGAGTACTTTGATTTAGATTGTGTTTTAGATGACTGTTAAGAACCTTTATTTTTCTATCAATTATCGTGAATGTTGAATATTCATCGATTTAGTGTCGAGTTCGGCAAAGACCTAATTTTAAAGTTACGTTGCATCTGTCTCAGGTGAACTCTAATTTTTCACCCATAATCAACCATGTCTCGAGATTGATTTAGATTGTGTTGTAGATGACTAGTAAGAACCTTTATTTTCTATCAATTTTCATGAATGTTGAGTTTCCATCGATTTAATATCGAGTACGACGAAGACCTAATTTTAAGCCTACGTTGCATCTATTTCAAGCGAACTCCAATTTTTCACCCATAATAAACCATGTTTGGAGAACTTTGATTTAGATTGTATTATAGATTACTATTAAGTACCTTTATTTTCTATCGATTTTCGTGAATGTCGAATTTCCATCGATTTAATGTCGAGTTCGATGAAGACTTGATTATAAAGCTACGCTGATGAAAAGTATTGGGGGTTATCTATCTTTAAATTTTTCACATATTTGGCTGCCATTGAAAGGGATGGCATTAAAAATTAGGATTGAAAGCGAGCCCCGTATGAGCATATGATAACCTAGTATGACTGTCCTAATGAGGTTGTATTCTTTAAGACTGAGATGGGGGTATACAAGAGTGAGGAGATTATGACTTTATCGATGTTTGATCCTAGATGTTCCCAATCTCAAGAGTCTGGTAACTCCATGAGGAAAGTTAACCAACAGGTTCTGATTAGGAGATTACAACATGATAGGCTAGTTCTTGGGGAAGAAGTTGATCTATGGAGTTTGTTACTCCCGAACTAGTGTAGGGTTCATTACAAGGGCCATTATGAAAGAACATGCCAGCCGTGTGTGCATATTCTCAATTATGTCTATGAGTCAGAAGAGACTTGTGAATATCATCCAGTAACACCCCCCTACTAGTTCCCATTCTAGGTCTAAGATGCAACTATCCTGACAAGAACCAATACCACCCAGGAGGAAGATCCTTCCCAATTTGAGCAGATTTAGGTTCTATGCTCTGAATTCCAAGAAGAGATTGAGGTCTCTTAGTATTTCTCTATTACACCCACCACGGATACCCTTCCAATGCCTAAGGTGTTGATCAAAAATGTACTGGATTGTGATTTGATCCAAGAAAACGTTCGAGATGTAATTTCTGAACAGGTTTTGAATATAGGTGAATCTTCTAGTGAACCTTGCCCCCAGTTACCTTTAAATATTGGTTGCCAGCAACAATCTGAGCCGCCACACATTTCAAGCAAGTCATCACCTATCATCCCAAAGAAAAAAAAACTCCCAGCTCTAGACCAACTATGGAGCCTTAAATTTGATGGCTCTAAATCCAAAATAGGCAATGGAGCAGGGATCGAATTAACCAACCTTAAAGGGAAGACTTACTTTGCATCTTACAGGTTGTAGTTTGGCTGCACAAATAATGTAGCTGAATACGAAGCACTTGCTCAAGGACTAATGTTTTCTTATCAAAAGAAAGTCACAACTCTCATTGTTATGGGGGATTTTGAAGTTATTGTCAAACAGGTCCGCAAAAAATATACTTGTCACAACAAAAGATTGGCTGCATACAGAAAGAAAATTTGGAATCTGATTAAGGATTTTGATGCTTTTTGGATCATTATGATTCCTAGGGAAAACAATCAAATTGTAGATGCCCTTGCCGTTACTTCTAGCACCTTAGAGCCTATACAGGACTCCAAGCTGATTTTTTTTTTCAATTGAACTAGTCTCTTCTCAATCCCAACCATCCCGGATAACGTCTAAAACTTTCACGTATTTGATGATCACCAACCTATAATCGCCTTTTTGGCAAGTTCAGATGTCTTTGAGGGATAGACAATTGATGAATCTAAAAGAGATTAGGGAGACTAGGATCCTGAGAATTGTTACATAGAAGGAATACTAGATTCAAAAAGCAACAACATTCCAAAGGGGATGGTAGCTTTGGAACTAATATTTGACTCTGACCCATGGGCTCATCAAAGGGTGCCAACAGAAAGTGATGGAGGGAAGTATGAATCAGTTAATCTGGCTCATTCAGGTCCCAAAAGGAATGTCCTTATAGGCAAAACTTTCCCTGAGGAAATCAAAGATAAAATAATTAAATTTTTGAAAGAAGACGTTGCAGCTATTGCCTGGGGATATGAAGATTTATAGACCTTTGACACTTCGGTGATCACGCATACCATACCTCTCAAGCTAGAAGCCAAGCCCTTTCGTCAAAATCAGCGCCCGGTGAATGCTTTAATTGAGCCCTTAATTCAAAAGGAGGTGCAAAAGTTGTTGTCTACAAGAATAATCTTCCTAGTACAACATTCTACATGGGTTGCAAATTTAGTCCCTGTGGGTAAGAAAAGTGGTGAAATCAGGTTATGTGTTGATTTCAGGAACCTAAATAAGGCCTTTGAGAAAGATAACTATCCACTTCCTTCTCTTGATGAGGTATTACAAATGGTCAATGGATCCCAAATGATGTCATTCTTGGATGGCTATTCTGGGTATAATCAAGTGCTTGTCAGTCATGATAACAAAATGAAAATTGCCTTCACTACCAAGTGGGGCAATTTTTCCTATTGGAGGATTCCATTTGGCCTTATCAACACTCGAGCTACCTTTCAATGTGCAATGGACGTAGAATTCATGGATTTAATAGGTAAGTGTATAATAATTTATGTAGATGACTTAATTATATTCTCTAAAAATGGAAATGACCATGCTGCAAATTTAGCAAAAGTCCTCAAAATGTGTATAAGCTATGGTGTGTCCTTTAATCCAAAGAAATGTGTGTTTGGATTGAAGTTTCTGATGAGAAACTTTTAGGCCATATATTATCAAAAGAGGGGATATTCATAGACCCTAATAGAGTTGAAGCCATCTTAAAGCTGACAATGACAAGAAGTAAAAAGAAGATGAGATCGTTCTTCGAAAGAATTAATTTTGTGATAAAATTTATAATAGGGTTTGCAGAAATTGTCAAACCTCTTAATGAAATGGTGAGAAAAGATGTAAAAATAGATCGTCAGCCTTATAGACTGATTCTATAATTTTGTTATGCTCTGCTCATACATACAACATAGATCTTCCATGCGCAAGTGAAACTGCACTTTATCTCACCTCTGCTCTGCACTAACTCACAATTAGGACATTAACTAACAACATGTGCATCATCCAAAATGATACGGAGAAACATGTATATATATCCACAACATAGGATTTATTTAAACTTTGTCGGCTTCAATAGAACACAACAAAATTATAACTGTTGGCTCACATAATGAGAAATATGCAATGTATACCCTTAATGGTTGGCCACAACTTGGCTAGGACCCAAACAAAGATATTCAAACATAGAGATAATCAATTGATTAGTTCTCATACATTTGTGACATAATATATTCATGAGGTTGGCCTTAATTTAAGAAAAACTAAGAATACGCCAACCAGAGAGAGAGAGAGAGAGAGAGAGAGAGAGAGAGAGAGAGAGAGAGAGAGAGAGAGAGAGAGAGAGAGAGAGAGAGAGAGAGAGAGAGAGAGAGAGAGAGAGAGAGAGAGTAGGAGAGGGAGAGGAGGAGAGGGAGAGTGAGAGGGTTTGGATTTAGGGAAGAGGGAAAGGGAGGGAGAGAGAGAGACAGAGAGAGGGGGAGAGAGGGAGAGCAGAGAGAGGGCTGGGACGAGGGAAAGAGGGAAAGGGGAGAGAGAGGGTGAGAGAGGGAGGGGGAGAGAGAGGGAGAGAGAAATGGTTTAGGGAGAGAGCAAGAGAGGGACAAGGACACGAAGAAAGGGACTGGGAGATAGAGAGGAAGAGGGAGAGGGAGAGATAAATGGAGGGGGAGAGAGAGGGTGAGAGAGGGAGGGGGAGAGAGAGGGAGAGAGAAATGGTTTAGGGAGAGAGCAAGAGAGGGACAAGGACACGAAGAAAGGGACTGGGAGATAGAGAGGAAGAGGGAGAGGGAGAGATAGGGATTAGGGAGCTAGAGGTGGAGAGAGAAAGTGACAGAGGGAGAGGGAGAGTGGGGGAGAGAGGTTTTAGGATTTAGGGAGAGAGAGAGAGAGAGAGAGAGAGAGAGAGAGAGAGAGAGAGAGAGAGAGAGAGAAGGGAGGGGTGGGGTGGTGGAGGGAGAGTGAGAGAGAGAGGGGGGGAGCGAGAAGGATAGACAAAGAGGGAGGGAGAGAGATGGAGAGGGAGAGGGAGAGGGAGAGGAAGAGGGAGAGAGACAGATCAACAGACAAAGACAAAGACAGAGAGAGAGGGTTTAGGGAGAAAGGGAGAGGGATAGATAGAGAGAGAGAGAGAGAGAGAGGGTTTAGGGAGAGAGGGAGAGGGATAGACACAGAGAGAGAGATGGTTTAGGTTTTAGGGAGAGAATGAGAGGGAGGGAGAGAGAGAGAGGGGGGGGTTAGCATTTAGGGAGAGAGGGAGGGAGAGAGAGGAAGAGAGAGAGATAGGGTTTAGTGTTTAGAGAGAGAGAGAGAGGGGGGTTTAGGGAGAGGGAGAGAGAGAGAGTTACATTTTATCTGTGATATGTGAACTCCAATTTTTCACCCATAATCAACCATTTTTGGAGAGCTTTGATTTAGATTGTGTTGTAGAAGACTATGAATAACCTTTATTTTCTATCCATTTTTGTGAATATTCAATTCCCATCAATTTAATGTGTAGTTCGGTAAAGATCTGATTTTCAGGTTGTGTTGCATCTGAGTCATGTCAACTACAATTTTTCACCCATAATCAACCTTTTTCGGAAAACTTTGATTTTGATTGTGTTGTAGATGACTATTAAGAACCTTTATTTTTTATCGATTTTCATGAATGTTGAATTTCCATCGATTTAATGTCGAGTTCAGCGAAGACCTGATTTAAAAGCTAAGTTGTATTTGTGTCATGCGAACTCCAATTTTTCACCCATAATCAATCATGTTTGGAGATCTTTGATTTACAATGTGTTGTAGATGACTATTTAGAACTCTTATTTTCTATCATTTTTTTTTAATGTTAAATTTCCATCGATTTAATGTCGAGTTCGGGGAAAACCTTATTTTAAGGCTACATTGCACATGTGTCACATGAACTCCAACTTTTCTTCCATAATCAACCCTATTTGGAGAGCTTTGATTTAGATTGTGTTGTAGATGACTTTTAAGAACCTTTAATTTCTATCTATTTTTGTGAATGTTGAATTTCGGTCGATTTAATGTCAAGTTCAACAAAGACCTGCTTTTAAGACTAAATTGCATCTATGTCACATGAACTAAAAATTTTCACCCATAATCAACCATGTTTTGAGAACTTTGATTTAGATTGCGTTGTAGATGACTATTAAGGACCTTTATTTTTTAATGATTTTCGTGAATGTTGAATTTACATCAATTTAATGTCGAGTTCGGTGAAGACCTGATTTTAAGGATACGTTGCATTTATGTCACGCGAACTCCAATTTTTCACCGATAATCAGCCATGTTTGGGGAACTTTGATTTAGATTGCGTTGTAGATGACTATTAAGAACTTTTATTTTCTATCAGTTTTCGTGAATGGTTAATTTCCATCGATTTCATGTCGACTTCGACCAAGACATGATTTTATGGCTAAGTTGCATCTGTGTCACACAAACTCTAATTTTTCACCCATAATCAACCATGTTTTGACAACTTTTGTTTAGATTGTGTTTTAGATGACTATTGAGAAATTTTATTTTCTACCAGTATTCGTGCACGTTGAATTTGTATCGATTTAATGTCAAGCTTGGTGAAGACCTGACTTTAAATATTTATTGCATCTATGTCATGGGAACTCCAATTTTTCACCCATAATCAACCATGTTTGGAGAACTTTGATTTAGATTGTGTTGTAGATGACTAGTAAGAACCTTTATTTTCTATCGGTTTTCATGAATGTTGAATTTGCATCAATTTAATGTCGAGTTCAACGAAGACATGATTTTAAAGCTACATTTCATCTGTGTCACAACTCCAATTTTACACCCATAATCAACCATGTTTGGAGAACTTTGATTTCGATTGTGTTATAGATGACTATTAAGAACCTTTATTTTCTATCGTTTATCGTATATGTTGAATTTCTATCAATTTAATGTCAAGTTTTGTGAAGACCTAATTTGAAGGCTACGTTGCATTTGTGTGACTTCAACTCCAATTTTCCACCCATAATCAACCATGTTTGGATAACTTTGATTTAGATTGTGTTGCAGATGACTAGTAAGAACCTTTATTTTCTATCGATTTTCATGAATGTTGAATTTGCATCGATTTAATGTCGAGTTCGACGAAGACATGATTTTAAGGCTACGTTTCATCTATGTCACCTGAACTCCAATTTTTCACCCATAATTAACCATGTTTGGAGAACTTTGAAATAGATTGTGTTATAGATGACTATTAAGAACATTTATTTTCTATCATTTATCATTCATGTTCAATTTCTATCGATTTAATGTCGAGTTTGGTGAAGACCTGATTTTAAGGCTACCTTACGTTTATCTGACTCAAACTCCAATTTTCCACCCATAATCAACCATGTTTGGAGAAATTTGATTTAGAGTGTGTTGGAAATGACTAGTAGGAACCTTTATTTTCTATCAATTTTCATGAATGTTGAATTTGCATCAATTAAATGTCGAGTTCAATGAAGACATGATTTTAAGGCTATGTTGCATCTCTGTCATTCGAACTCCAATTTTACACCCATAATCAATGATGTTTGGAGAACTTTGATTTAGATTATGTTGTAGATTATTATTAAGAACCTTTATGTTCTATCAGTTTTCGTGAATATTTAATTACCGTCGATTTAATGTCGAGTTTGGTGAAGACATGACTATACAGCTAGCTACGTTGCATCTATGTCACGTGAACTAAAAATTTTTGCCCGTAATCAACCATTCTCGGAGAACTCTTATTTAGATTGTGTTGTAGATGACTATTAATAAACTTTGTTTTTTATCGATTTTTGTGCATATTGAATTTAATGAGGATTTAATGTCGAGTTCATCAAATACCAATTTTTCACCCATAATCAACTGTGTTTGGAGAACATTGATTTAGATTGTGTTGTAGATGATTATTAAGAAGGTTTAATTTCTATCATTTTTTGTGAAAGTTGAATTTGAATCAATTTAATGTCGAGTTCGGCGAAGACATGATTTTAAGGCTACATTGCATTTGTGTCACCTGAAATCCAACTTTTGACCCATAATCAACCATGTTTGGGGAAATTTGATTTAGATTATGTTGTACATGACTATTAAAAACCTTTAATTTTTATTGGTTTTTGTGAATGTTGAATTTACATCTATTCAATGTCGAGTTCGGCCAAGAGCTGATTCTAAGGCTACGTTGCAATTATTTCACGCGAACTCCAATTTTTCACCCATAATCAACCATGCTTGGAAAACTTTGATTTAGATTGTGTTGTAGACAACTATTAAGAACCTTTATTTTCTATCAGTTTTTGTGAATGTTGAATTTCAATCAATTTAATGTGAAGTTCGATGAAGACCTAATTTTAAAGATACGTTGCATTTGTGTCACGTGAACTCCAATTTTTCACCCGTAATCAACCATGTTTGGAGAAATTTGATTTAGATTATGTTGTAGATGACTATTAAGAACCTTTATTTTCTATCGATTTTTGTGAATGTTGCATTTCCATCGATTGAATGTCGAGTTCGGCGAAGACTTAGTTTTAAGGCTACGTTGCATCTGTGTCACATGAAATCCAATTTTCCAACCATAATCAAGCATTTTTGGAGAACTTAGATTTAGATTGTGTTCTAGATGACTATTAAAGAGCTTTATTTTGTATCTTTTTTTGTGAATGTTGAATTTCCATCGGTTTAATGCGAGTTCGATGAAAACTTGATTTTAAGGCTACATTGCATCTGTGTGAGTTGAACTCCAATTTTTCACCCATAATCAATCATGTTTGGAGAAATTTGATTTAGAATGTGTTGTAATGACTATTAATAACTCTTATTTACTATCATTTTTTTTAATGTTAAATTTCCATTGATTTAATGTCAAGTTTGGTGAAAACCTTATTTTAAGGCTACATTGCATATGTGTCACATGAACTCCAATTTTTCATCCATAATCAACCCTGTTTGGAGAACTTTGATTTAGATTGTTTTGTAGATGACTTTTAAGAACCTTTAATTTCTATCTATTTTTGTGAATGTGGAATTTCGATTGATTTAATGTCAAGTTCAGCAAATACCTGATTTTAAGGCTTTGCATCTATGTCACATGAACTAAAAAATTTCACTCATAATTAACCATGTTTGGAGAACTTTGATTTAGATTGCATTGTAGATGACTATTAAGGACCTTTATTTTCTATCGATTTTTGTGAATGTTGAATTTACATCGATTTAATGTTGAGTTCGGTGAAGCCCTGATTTTAAGGCTACATTGCATTTATGTCAAGCGAAATCCAAATTTTCACCCATAATCAGCCATGTTTGGAGAACTTTGATTTAGATTGCATTGTAGATGACTATTAAGAACTTTTATTTTCTATCAGTTTTCGTGAATGATTAATTTCCATCGATTTAATGTCGACTTCAACCAAGACTTGATTTTATGGCTAAGTTGCATCTATGTCACACAAACTTTGATTTTTCACCCACAATCAACCATGTTTTGACAAATTTCGTTTAGATTGTGTTTTAGATGACTATTAAGAAATTTTATTTTCTATCGGTATTCGTGAATGTTGAATTTCTATTGATTTAATGTTGATTTCGGTGAAGACCTGATTTTAAATATACATTGCATCTTTGTCATGGGAACTCCAATTTTTCACCCATATTCAACCATGTTTGGAGAATTTTGATTTAGATTGTGTTGTAGATGACTAGTAAGAACCTTCATTTTCTATCGGTTTTCGTGAATGTTGAATTTGCTTTGATTGAATGTCGAGTTCGATGAAGACCTGATTTTATGCCTACATTGCATCTGTGTCACCTGCACTCCAATTTTTCACCTATAATCAACCACGTTTGGAGAAATTTGATTTAGATTGTGTTGTAGATGACTATTACGAAACTTAATTTTTCTATCAATTTATGTGAATGTTGAATTAGCAACGATTTAATGTCGAGTTCAAAAAATACATGATTTTAATGCTACATTGCATTTGTGTCATGCAAACTCCAACTTTTCACCCATAATCAACCACGTTTGGAGAACTTTGATTTACATTATGTTGCAGATGACTAGTAAGAACCTTTATTTTCTATCGGTTTTCATGAATGTTGAATTTGCATCAATTTAATGTCGAGTTCGATGAAGGCATGATTTTAAGGCTACGTTTCATCTGTGTCACCTGAACTCCAATTTTTCACCCATAATTAACCATGTTTGGAGAACTTTGATTTAGATTGTGTTATAGATGACTATTAAGAACCTTTATTTACTATCGTTTATCATATATGTTGAATTTCTATCGATTTAATGTCAAGTTTCGTGAAGACTTGATTTGAAGGCTACGTTGCATTTGTGTGACTCGAACTCCAATTTTTCACCCATAATCAACCATGTTTGGATAACTTTGATTTAGATTGTGTTGCAGATGACTAGTAAGAACCTTTATTTTCTATCGGTTTTCATGAATGTTGAATTTCCATCGATTTAATTTCGAGTTCGACGATGACATGATTTTAAGGCTACGTTTCATCTATGTCACCCGAACTCCAATTTTTCACCCATAATTAACCATGTTTGGAGAACTTTGATTTAGATTGTGTTATAGATGACTATTAAGAACATTTATTTTCTATCGTTTATCATATATGTTGAATTTCTATCGATTTAATGTCGAGTTTGGTGAAGATCTGATTTTATGGCTACGTTGCATTTGTGTGACTCAAGCTCCAATTTTCCAGCCATAATCAACCATCTTTTGAGAACTTTGATTTAGATTGTGTTGTAGATGACTAATAAGAACCTTTATTTTCTATCGGTTTTTGTGAATGTTGAATTTCCAACAATTTTATGTCGACTTCAATGAAAAGCTGATTTTAAGCCTACGTTGCAGCTATGTCACGCGAACTCCCATTTTTCACCCACAATCAACCTTATTTGGAGGACTTTGATTTATGATTGTGTTTTAGATGACTATAAAAAACTGTTATTTTCTATCAGTTTTTGTGAATGTTGAATTTCCATCGATTTAATGTCGAGTTCGACGAAAACCTAATTTTAAGGCTATGTTGCAGCTCAGTCACGTCAACTCCCATTTTTCACCCACAATCAACCATATTTGGAGAACTTTTATTTAGGATTGTGTTGTAGATGAATATTAAGAACCTTTATTTTCTATCAGTTTTCGTGAATGTGGATTTTCCTTTGATTTAATGTCGAGTTCCACGAAAACCTGATTTCAAGGCTACATTGCAACTGTGTCACATGAACTCCAATTTTTCAACCACAATCAACCATGTTTGGAGAAATTTTATTGAGGATTCTATTGTAGATTTTCCATCGATTTCACCTCAAGTTCAATTAAAAACTAATTTTCAGACTACATTGTAGTTGTCTCATGCAAACTACCTTTTTTCACCTAGAATCAACCATATTTGGAGAACTTTAATTTATGGTTGTGTTGTAGATGATTATTAAAAACCTTTTATTTTCTATTGATTTTCGTGAATGTTGACTTTTTGTCGATTTAATGTCAAATTCGACAAAAACCTAATTTTAAGGCTACGTTGCTGCTGTGTCATGCGAACTCCCATTTTTCTCCCACAATCAACCATGTTTGGAAAACTTTGAAGTATTGTGTTCTAGATGACTATTAAGAACCTTTATTTTGTATCTGTTTTTGTGAATGTTGAATTTCCATAGATTTAATGTCGAGTTCGACGAAAACCTAATTTTAAGGCTATGTTGTAGCTGTGTCATGTGATCTCCCAATTTTCAGACATTATCAACCATTTTTGGAGAATTTTTATTTAGGATTGGTTGTAAAACTTTGATCTAGTATTGTGTTGTAGATGACTATTAAGAACCTTTATTTTCTATTTTTTTTTGTGAATGTTGAATTTCCATAGATTTAATGTCGAGTTTGACGAAAACCTAATTTTATGGCTACGTTGCAGCCGTGTCATGCGATCTCCCAATTTTCAGCCATAATCAACCATTTTTGGAGAATTTTTATTTAGGATTGTGTTGTAGATGATGATTAAGAACCTTTATTTTCTATTGGTTTTCGTGAATATTGAATTACCATCGATTTAATGCCAAGTTCAATGAAAAACTGATTTTAATGTTATGTTGCAGTTGTGTCATGCGAAATCCCATTCTCACCCAAAATCAACCATGTTTGGAGAACTTTTATTTAGGATTGTGTTGTAGATGACTATTAAAAACTTTTATTTTCTATTAGTTTTCGTGAATGTTGAATTTCCATCAATTTAATGTCAAGTTCAACGAAAACTTGATTTTAAGGCTACATTGCATTTGTGTGATGCGAACTCCTTTTTTTCACCCACAATCAACCATGTTTCAAGAACTTTGATTTAGGATTGTGTTGTAGATTACTATTAAGAGCATTTATTTTCTATCAATTTTCGTGAATATTGAATTTACAATGATTTAATGTTGAATTCAACAAAAACCAGATTTTAAGGCTACGTTGTAGCTGTGTCACATGAACTCCCATTTTTCAACCACAATCAACAATGTTTGGAGAACTTTGATTTAGGATTGTGTTGTAGATGACAATTAAGAACCTTTATTTCTATCAGTTTTCATGAATTTTCATCGATTTAATGTCGTGTTCGACGAAAAATCTCATTTTAAGACTACGATGTAGAAGTGTCACATGAACTCCCATTTTTCATGCATTATCAACCATGTTTGGAGAAGTTTTCCTTAGGATTATTTTGTGCATGACTATTAAGAACCTTTATTTTCTATTGGTTTTCTTGAATGTTGAATTTCCATCGATTAAATGTCGAGATTGACGAAAACCTTATTTTAAGGCTACCTTGCAGCTGTGTCACGCATACTCTCATTTTTCACCCACAATCAACCATGTTTGGAGAACTATGATTTAGGATTATCTTGTAGATGACTATTAAGAACCTTTATTTTCCATCAATTTTCATGAATGTTGAATTTTCATCGATTTAATGTTGAGTTCGATGAAAACCTGATTTTAAGGCTATGTTGCAGTTGTGTCTCGCGAACTCCCATTTTTCAACCACAATTAACCATGTTTTGATAAAAAAAATTTAGGATTAAGTTGTAGATGACTATTAAATCCTTTATTTTCTATCGATTTTTGTGAATGTTGAATTTCGAACGATTTAATGTCGAGTTCAATGAAAACATGATTTTAAGGAGGGGGGAGAAGGGGAGAGAGAGAGACAGACAGAGAGAGAGAGAGAATTAAGAGGGGGGAAGGGGAGGGGAATAATGAGAGAGAGAGAGAGAGAGAGATAGAATTAGGAGAGAGAAGGGAGAGAGGAAGATGGGAGAGAGAGAGAGAGGGGAAAGTTGGAGGGAAAGGGAAAGAGAGAGAATTAGGAGGGGGAAGGAGAGAGAGAGAGATAGAGAGAATTAGGAGATAGGAGGAGGGGAAGAAGGGGAGAGAGGGAGAGAGATTTAGTATGGGGAAGGGAGAGGGGGAGGGGAAGAAGGGGAGAGATAGATAGAGAGAGAGAGAGGGGGGGGAGAGAGAGGGAGAGGGAGAGAGAGAGAGGGAGATAGAGAGAGAGGGGGAGGGAGAGAGGGAAAGAGATAATATCTAAATATTTTATATATTAGTAATATTTATTAATTTTATAATATTTTATATATTAACTTAAAGTAAAACAAATGGGTTATCCGATTTGGGTTAGCTAATATAAAACCAAAAAATTTCATTTTAAAGTCATTCAAATCAGATAAATGAAGAGGGGAAGAAGGGGAGAGAGGGAGATAGAGAGAGAGAGAGGAAAGGGAGAGAGAGAGATACAATTAGGAAGGGAAAGGGAAAGGGAGAGGGGAAGAGGGGGGAAAGGGGATAGAGACACAGAGAGAGAACCTTATACAAAATAAAGGTTCTTAATAGTCGTCTACATTAAAATCCTAAATCAAAATTCTTCAAACATTGTTGATTATGGGTGAAAAATGGGAGTTCGTATGAGACAACTATAATGTAGCCTTAAAATCAGGTTTTTAATCGAATTCGATGTGAAATCAATGGAAAATCAACATTCACAAAAACTGATAGAAAATAAAGGTTCTTAATAGTCATCTACAACACAATCCTAAATCAAAGTTCTCCAAACATGGTTGATTGTGGGTGAAAAATGGGAGTTCATGTGACCAAGTTGCAACGTAGCCTTACAAATCAGGTTTTGGTTGAACTCAACATTTAATCTATGGAAATTCATCATTCATGAAAACCAAAAGAAAATAAAGGTTCTTAATATATTTGGCCTTGTATGTCCGATTTGGATGAAACAAAAGGAAAAATTAACTTTCTTGAACGTTCTGGATGCAATGGTGACATTAGATTTTCACTAGCAAGCTCCGATATGAAACTGCAATAAAGATCCAAAATGGAACCTTCCCCAAATCTGATATCTCTCTTCAGAAAAAGACTCTTCAATGGCACCCAACCAGCTCTAATACCATATTAGAATTGGCTATGGTTGCCAAGATTTTGAAACCAAATGGAAAACACAAAAACAGAGAATAGAATGTGACAAGAATAAAGGGTATTCTCATTTATATGATTCAATGATGTGATTGCACAATGAGAGAGACCCCTTGGTTATATAGCCAAGGTGAGATACAAGATGTCCTAAGAGTATGAAAAGTGTCTTAATCATATGATATGAGACAACTCATAACACTCACCTAGGTTCACATGTATTAGTTGTCAAAAGATAAGATAACAACTAATGACAACTAACACCTTCAAGAAAGATTCTTTCCTAGGATGTAAGTAAACTTAACATGTGTAATTAAGTCCCCTAGTAAAGAATTAACTAGGTACAAATAATTATTTACACCAACAGGTTCTTAATATTCAACTACAACACAATCATAAATCAAAGTTATCCAAACATGGGTGAATGTGGGTGAAAAGTGGGAATTCGCGTGACACAGCTGCAACGTAGCCTTAAAATCAAGTTTTTGTTGAACTCGACATTAAATCATTGGAAATTAAACATTAATGAAAATTGATAGAAAATAAATGTTGTTAATAGTCATCTACAACACAATCCTAAATAAATTTTTCTCCAAGCATGGTTGATTGTGGGTGAAAAATGGGAGTTTGCGTGAAAGAGCTGCAATGTAGCCTTAAAATTAGGACTTCGTCGAACTCGACATTAAATCAATGAAAATTCAACATTCACGAGAACCGACAGAAAATAAAAGTTCTTAATAGTCATCTACAACACAATCCTAATTCAAATTTCTCCAAACATGGTTGATTGTGGGTGAAAAATGGGAGTTCGCATGACACAGCTGCAACATAGCCTTAAAATCAGGTTTTCATCAAACTCGACATTAAATCAATGAAAATTGAACATTCACGAAAATTGATAGAAAATAAAGGTTATTAATAGTGATCTATAACATAATCCTATATCAAAGTTCTCCAAATATGGTTGATTATGCATGAAAAATGGGAGTTCACATGACAAAGTTGCAATGTAGCCTTAAAATCAAGTTTTTCGAACTCAACATTATATCGATGGAAATTCAACATTCACGAAAACCAATAGAAAATAAAGGTTCTTAATAGTCATATATAACACAATCCTAAATTGAAGCTCACCAAACATGGTTGAATGTGGTTGAAGAATGGGAGTTCGTGTGACAACTACAACGTAACCTTAAAATCAGGTTTTTCGTGAAACTCGACATTAAATTGATGGAAATTCAACATTTACGAAAACTGATAAAAGAAAGGTTCTTAATAGTCATCTACAACACAATCCTAAATCAAAGTTATCAAAACATAGTTGATTATGGGTGAAAAATGGGAGTTCGTGTGACACCGTTACAATGTAGCCTTACAATTAGGTATTCGTCAAACTCAACATTAAATCGATGGAAAATCAACATTCACTAAAACCGATAGAAAATAAAGGTTCTTAACATTCATCTATAACACAATACTAAATCTAAGTACCTCAAACATGGTTGATTGTGGGTGAAAAATGAGAGTTCACGTGACACAACTGCAACGTAGCCTGAAAGTCATGTTTTCATCAAACTCAACATTAAATCGATGGAAATTGAATATTCACCAAAACCAATAGAAAATAAAGGTTCCTAATAGTCATCTACAACACAATCCTAAATAAAATTTCTCCAAACATGGTTGATTATGAGTGCAAATGTGGAGCTCGTGTGACAAATCTGGAACATAACCTTAAAATTATGTTTTCATCGAAGTCGGCATTAAATCGATTGAAATTCATCATTCATGAAAATCGATAGAAAATAAAGGTTCTTGATAGTCATCTACAACACAATCCTAAATCAAAATTCTCCAAACATGGTTGATTGTAGGTGAAAAATGGGATTTTGCTTGACAAAGCTACAACGTAGACTTAAAATAAGGTTTTTGTCGAACTCGACATTTAATCGATCGAAATTCATCATTCAGGAAAACCAATAGAAATTAAAGTTCTTATTATTCATTTACAACATAGTGCAAAATGAAAGTTCTCCAAACATATCCGGATGATTGTGGGTGAAAAATGGGAGTTCGTGTGACACAGCTGCAATGTAGCCTTAAAATCAGGTTTTCGTCGAACTTGACATTAAATCAATGGAAATTGAACATTCACGAAAATCGATAAAAAAAAGGTTCTTAAAAGTCATCTACAACACAATATTGAATACAAGTTCTCTAAACATGGTTGATTGTGGGTGAAAAATGGGATTTCATGTGCCACAGTTGCAACGTAGCCGTGAAATCAGGTTTTCATTGAATTCGACATTAAATCGAAGGAAATTCAACATTGACGAAAATCGATAAAAAATAGAGGTTCTAAATAGTCATCTACAACACAATACTAGATCAATGTTCTCGAAACATGGTTGGTTGTGGGTGAAAATGGGAGTTCGCATGACACAACTGCAACAAACCCTTAAAATCATGTTTTCGTAGAAGTCAACATTATTTTAAATCGTTGGAAATTCAACATTCACGAAAAACTGATAGAAAACATAAAGGTTCTTAATAGTCATCTACAACACAATACTAAATGAAAGTTCTCCAAACATGGTTGATTGTGGGTGCAAAATGGGAGTTCGGGTGAAATAGCTGCAACATAACCTTAAAATAAGGTTGTCATTAAACTCGACATTAAATCGATGGAAATTCAACGTTAACGAAAATTGATAGAAAATAAAGGTTCTTAATAGACATCTAAAACACACTCCTTAATCAAAGTTCTCCAAACATTGTTGATTGTGGGTGTAAAATCAGAGTTCCTATGACACAGCTACAACGTAGCTTTGAAAGAAAGTTTTTTCATCATACTCGACATTAAATCGAAGGAAATTCAACATTCAAAAAATTTATAGAAACTAAAGGTTCTTATTAGTCATCTACAACACAGTCCTAAATCAAAGTTCTCCAAACATGGTTGATTATGGGTGAAAATGGGAGTTCGCGTTACACCACTGCAATGTACCATTAAAATAAAGTTTTTCATCAAACTGGACATTAAATCGATGGAAATTCAATATTCACGAAAATAGATAGAAAGTAAAGGGTCTTAGTATTCATCTACAACACAATCCTAAAACAAATTTCTCCAAACATGGTTGATTGTGGGTGAAAAATTGGAGTTTGTGTGACAAAGCTATAATGTAGCCTTAAAATTAGGTTTTTGTCGAACTCGACATTAAATAGATGGAAATTCAACATTCACGAAAGTCGATAGAAAATAAAAAAATTTAATGGTCATCCACAACACAATCCTAAATAGAAGTTCTCCAAAGATGGTTGATTATAGGTGAAAAATGGGAGTTCGTGTGACACAGCTGCAACGTAACCTTAAAATCAGATTGTCGTTAAACTCGACATTAAATCAATGGAAATTCAACATTCACGAAAACTAATAGAAAATAAAGGTTCTTAATAGTCATCTAGAACACAATACTAGATCAAAGTTCTCGAAACATGGTTGATTGAGGGTGAAAAATGGGAGTTTGCATGACACAACTACAACGTAGCCTTAGAATCAGGTTTTCTTGGTACCCAACATTCACAAAAATCGATAGAAAATAAAAGTTCTTAATAGTCATATGCAACCCAATCCTAAATAAAATTTCTCGAAACATGGTTGATTGTGGGTGAAAAATGGGAGTTTGCATGACATAGCTGCAACGTAACCTTAAAATCAGGTTGTCATTAAACTCGACATTAAATCAATGGAAATTCAACTTTCTCGAAAAGCGATAAAAAATAGAGGTTCTAAATAGTCATCTACAACATAATACTTGATCAAAGTTCTCGAAACATGGTTTATTGTTGGTGAAAAATAGGAGTTCGAATGACACACTTACAACGTAGCCTTAAAATCAAGTTTTCGTGGAACTCAACATTATGTTAAATTGTTAGAAATTCAATATTCATGAAAACTGATAGAAAAAATAAAGATTCTTAATAGTCATCTACAACACAATCCTACATTAAAGTTCTCCAAACATGGTTGATTGTGGGTTCAAAATGGGAGTTCGCATGACATAGCTACAACATAACTTTAAAATCGGGTTGTCGTTAAACTCGACATTAAATCAATGGAAATTCAACGTTGACGTAAACCGATAGAAAGTAAAGGTTCTTAATAATCATCTACTACTTAATCCTAAATAAAAGTTCTCCAAACATGGTTGACTATGGGTGAAAAATGGGAGTTCACGTGACACAAGTGCAATGTAGCCATAAAATCAGGTTTTCGTCATACTCAACATTAAATCGATGGAAATTAAACATTGACGAAAACCGATAGAAAATAAAGGATCTTAATATTTATCTACAACAAAACAAATTTTTCCAAACATTGTTGATTGTGGGTGAAAAATGGGAGTTCGCATGACAGAGCTGCAACGTAGCCTTAAAATCAAGTTTTCGTGGAACTCAACATTATGTTAAATCATTGGAAATTCAACATTCACGAAAATCCATAGAAAAAATAAAGCTTCTTAATAGTCATCTACAACAGAATCCTAAATCAAAGTTCTCCAAACATGGTTGATTGTGGGTGCAAAATGGGAGTTTGCATGGAATAGCCACAATGTAACCTTAAAATTAGGTTGTCGTTAAAGTTAAAATTAAATTCATGAAAATTCAGCGTTCACAAAAACCAATAGAAAATAAAGGTTCTTAATAGTCATCTACAAATTAATCCTAAATAACAGTTCTCCAAACATGGCTGATTATGGGAGAAAAATGGGAGTTCGTGTGATACAGCTGCAATGTAGCCTTAAAATCAAGTTTTCATCGACCTCGACATTAAATAAATGAAAATTCAACATTCACGAAAACTGATAGAAAATAAATTTTCTTAATATTCATCTACAACACAATCCTAAATCAAAGTTCTCCAAACATGGTTTATTATAGGTGTAAAATTGGAGTTCGTGTGACATAGCTGCAACATAGCATTGAAATCAAGTTTTCATTGAACTCGACATTAAATCGAAGGAAATTCAACATTTACAAAAACCGATAGAAAAAAAAGGTTCTTAATAGTCATCTACAACACAATCCTATATCAAAGTTCTCCAAACATGGTTGATTATGGGTGAAAATGGGAAATCGCGTGACACAGCTGCAACGCAGCCTTAAAATTAGGTTTTCGTGAAACTCGACATTAAATCAATGGAAATTCAACATTCATGAAAATTGATAGAAAATAAAGGTTCTTAATACTCATCTACAACAAAATCCTAAATCAAATTTCTCGAAACATGGTTAATTGTGGGTGAAAAATGGGAGTTCGCGCGACACAGCTGCAATGTAGCCATAAAATCAGGTTTTCGTTGAACTCAACATTAAATCATTGGAAATTGAACATTCACGAAAACTGATAAAAAAATAAAAGTTCTTAATAGTCATCAACAACAAAATTATAAATCAAAGTTATCCAAACATGGTTGATTGTGGGTGAAAAATGGGAGTTCACATGAAACAGTATAATGTAGCCTTAAAATTAGGTTTTCATCAAACTAGACATTAAATCGATGGAAATTCAACATTCACGAAAATTGATAGAAAAAAAGGTTCTTAATAGTCATCTACAACAGAATCCAAAATTAATGTTCTCCAAACATTCTTGATTGTGGGTGAAAAATGGGAGTTCGCTTGACACAGCTGCAATGTAGCCCGAAAATCAAGTTTTCGTCGAACTCGACATTAAATCGAAGGAAATTCAACATTCACGAAAATTGATAGAAAATAAAGGTTCTTAAAAGTCATCTACAACACAATGCTAAATAAAATTTCTTGAAATATGGTTGATTGTGGTTGAAAAATGGGAGTTGGTGTGCCACAGTTGAAACGTAGCCTTGAAATCAGGTTTTCATCGAACTAGACATTAAATTGAAGGAAATTCAACATTCACGAAAAGCAATAGAAAATAAAGGTTCTTAATAGTCATCTACAACACAATCCTAAAGCAAAGTACTCCAAACATGGTTGATTGTGGGTGAAAAATTGTAGTTAGCATGACACATATGCAACCTAACCTAAAATTCAGGTTTTTGTCGAACTCGATATTAAATGATGGAAATTTAATATTCATGAAAACTGATAGAAAATAAAGGTTCTTAATAGTCATCTACAACACAATCCTAAATCAAAGTTCTGCTCATCTAAACTTTCATCCTCCATCTACCTCATCGAAAAGAATTCCTCTTTCCTATCCCTCACTCGCCAATAATCCTGGTATTTATCCAAGAATTATGTTTCCATCTCTGGCCAAATTGAAATTGAATCTGCACGTAAACCCATGAACCATCGTAAGGTTGATTCTTTCAAATTAGAAGGAAATAACTTCAGCTTCTAATTGGAAGTGGTATAGTCATAAATTTGGCATAGAACTTTAAATTCAATAAGGAATTGATCAGGATCTTCAGAGGGTTTTCCCCTAAAAGTTGGTAAAACTGAAGGTGAAATGTTTTTCATAAGGGGCTCATCACAATCTCTGTTTAGATTAATGGGGTATGGAAACGTCTTGTTTATAATGGGAGCATGATTTTCTTGGTCTCCCATCCTTTCTTCCTGATTTTTCTCTGAATTGTCTACGTGATTCTCAATCTGATGTTGTAAAATTTGTTCTTCTTGATCAAAATCAATGTTGTGCGGAAGAAATCTACCTAGGGGATCGCTAGCTCATGTCATCCAAAAACTAATATCTCCCTTATCAACACTAAATCCTTGGCTCTACAAGACATATTTTTAATGTTTCCTAGCAACGACGCCAAAAATGATGGGCGAGGTCGTTCATGTCACAACTCACATCATTTAATTCTTTACTTTATTGAACTGGGTGTGTATTAGAGCAATATACGATAAGGAGGGATTTCACAAATTGGAGGTTTTGCGCTGTAAACAACGACTATGATTTTGGTCAATCTCGTTCGATAGCTCTTAGGAGTGCTTCGGGAGCAGAACGTGGTGAATTAATTTCTAATGATGGACCTATTTATTTGTTAACTACTACCTATTGAAACCGATTCTAGTCCTAAATGATTAAGCCTAGATGTTACCCAACTCTACTAGAATTTGCTCATTGAGAATCCTTATGAAGTAAATTAAGCTAATGTTGAGTCTAAATACAGAAATTAAAATTTCTGAAAAAGAAATCTATTTACAATTGCAGATAATAAACTTAATTCTAAGAAAGCAATGAAGCTAATTACGTTTGCAGAAATTTAAACATTAATTCTAGAAAGCAATAACAATAATACCAAGAATGCATTCCAATTTAGTTTCAGCACTATCTTTGCATTAACCATGATTATCAAATCTTCTACAACTACGTGCATTTTCTTATAAGTACTTAATGAGATTTGCAATGATTAATCTAATTTTGTTCTACAGCAAAATGATTTTAACTTAATTTAAATTGAAATGAATTAAGCTGAGTAGATACTATTGTTGGAAAGTGATGAACAAGAATTAAACTGCTAACTTCAAACCAATTATACTAAACTTGAATACTTTACGTCAAATTCCTTCTATATGCTGAAGCTACATTCTCTGATGTGGCAAAGAATCTGAAGTGTGGCTCTAAAAGGTCTGGACCATGGAGTTTCATTCCTTATTGGCAGTCCCAATTTTAACTGTGCTTCTTTATACTGATTATCTCTATTTTCCCATTCTACCTGGTTTTGTAAAAGTGAAACAAAAGCCCTGATTTGGAGTTCTCTTATGAAAACATTGAGAAATGACTGTGGCTAGTAACCAAGCAAAAAAACATGTTGAAAATATTCACATATTTGGTTTTGGACAATTGGGTGACTATTGAAGAAATCTTGAAGGAACTCTTGATCATCATTATAATCTATCTTCCTTTCTAGTAACAGTTGGTTTATTTTCCATTGAAGAAATCTCCCTTCTCCCTCCTAATTCTCTCTCTCTCGCTCCCTTTCCCTTTATCTCTCCCTCTCTCTATCTCTCTCTCTATCTCCTCCATCTCTCTCCCCTTCTTCCCCTCTCCCTTCCCCCTCCTAATTCTCTCTCTCTTCCTTCCCCCTCTCTCTCTCTCTCTCCCCCTTTCCCTTTCTCTTTCTCTCTCTCCCTCTCTCTGCATCTCTCCCCTTCTTTCCCCTCTCCCTTCCCCCTCCTAATTATCTCTCTCTCTCTCTCTCACCTTCTTCCCCTCTAACTTTCCCTCTTCCCTCTCTCTCTCTCTCTCTCTCTCTCTCTCTCTCTCTCTCTCTCTCCTTCCCTCCTAGTTCCTATCTCCCTTTCCCTCTCTTTCCTCTCCTCTCCCTCTCTCCTCTCTCTCCCTTCTTCCTTCTTCTCCTCTCCTTCTCCCTCTAGTTCCTCTGTCTCTCTCTCTTTCTATCTCCTCTCTCTAGTCTCTCTCCCTTCTTCCCCTTCTCCCTTCTCTCTCTCTCTCTCTCTCTCTCTCTCTCTCTCTCAATTCTCTCTCTCTCTCTCTCTCTCTCTCTCTCTCTCTCTCTCTCTCTCTCTCTCTCTCTCTCTCTCTCTCGTCCACCCTCCACCTCCTAATTACTATTGGGTCTATGTGTGCAAAAATCGGATATCCGATTTGTTTTACTTTGGCTTGGGCATTTCTATGGAGCAATGTACTGACACCCAACCCAAAAAAAAGTCAACTCAGGATTTTCGCATTTTTTGGCGAGTGCAAAAAGATACTTTTATCATATTGCCACTTTTTTGTCCATGCCCAGCTACAATGTAACCTTAAAATCAGGTATTCGTCAAACTCGACATTAAATCGATGGAAATTCAACATTCACAAAAACTGATAGAAAATGAATATTCTAATAGTCATCTACAATAGAATCCTAAATCAAAGTCCTCCAAAAATGGTTGATTATGCGTGAAAAATAGGATTTTGCATGACACGTCTGCAATGTATCCTTAAAATCAGGTTTTCGTTGAACTCAACATTAAATCGATGGAAATTCAACATTCACGAAAACCTATAGAAATTAAATGTTCTTAAAAGCCATCTACAACACAATCCTAAATCAAAGTCCTCCAAACATGGTTGATTATGTAGGAAAAATGAGATTTTGAATGAAACGACTGCAATGTATCCTTACAATCAGGTTTTCATCGAATTCGACATTAAATTGATGGAAATTTAACATTCTTGAAAATCGATAGAAAATAAATGCTCTGAATAGACAATACTAAATCAAACTTCTCCAAACATGGTTGATTGTGCGTGAAAATTTGGAGTTCGCGTGACACAGCTGCAACATAGCCTTGAAATCAGGTTTTAATTTTAAATTCGACAAAAACTTGATTTTAAGGCTACGTTGCAGTTGTGTCACGCGAACTCCCATTTTCACCCACAATCAACCATGTTTGAATAAATTTGACTTAGGATTGTGTTGTAGATGACTATTAAAAGGTCTTTAATTTTTATCAGTTTTCGTGAATGTTGAATTTCCATCGATTTAATGTTGAGTTCGATGGAATACTAATTTTAAGGCTAGGTTGCAGGTATGTCATGCAAACTCCCATTTTTCACCCACAATAAACCATGTTTGGATAACTTTAATATAGGATTGTGTTGTAGATTACTATTAAGAACCTTTAATTTCTTTAGGTTTTTGTGAATGTTAAATTTCCATCAATTTAATGTCAAGTTCGATGATAACTTGATTTTAAGGCTCGTTCCAGCTGTGTCATTCGAACTCCCATTTTTCACCCACAATCAACCATGTTTGGAGAACTTCTATTTAGGATTGTGTTGTAGATGACTATTAAAAACCTTTATTTTTTATCAGTTTTCGTGAATGTTGATTTTTTATCGATTTAATGTCAAGTTCGACGAAAACCTAACCTTAAGGCTATGTTGCAGTTTTGTCACGCAAACTCCCATTTTTCACCCACAATCGACCATGTTTGGATAACTTTGATATAGGATTGTGTTGTAGATAGCTATTAAGAACCTTTAATTTCTATAGGTTTTCGTGAATGTTGAATTTCCATCGATTTAATGTGGAGTTCGATGATAACCTAATTTTAAGGCTACGTTGTAGCTGTGTCACTCGAACAATACTCTCCTCGCCTGCTTGCTCCAAGCTCTCTCCACCTGCACACAGAAAAAGGGGGAAGTGTTGGGGTTGTTTAGGGGCCTGCCTCAGTCAAACCCTCGCTTTGGTGTTTCCACCTCCACGAACATCCAAGTTTGTAACGATAGAAATAAAGATAAAGAAGGGAACTACAAGCTACATAAATAGAAAACACTACAAGCAGTACATGCTTACTGAAACAAAAATGATAGAAGAGATTAGAGGAGCTTACCACCTATGTCCAAAGCACTCAAGGTTTGTGGATGAGTGAATGAGAGGAACTCAACCCTCTGCTACTGTGGTGTTTGTCCTGCGCTCGCACTATCGAAGTGATGGAGTAGTGGATTGCTGCAATGGAGTGAAGAGTGTTGCTACAAAGCTTGAAAATGCTTGGAAGAGTGGAGAAAAGTGAAGAGATAAATCAAATATCTTGCAAAACTCCTTGAACGAATGAGAGAGTGAATAATATGAAGGAGAACGTAAGTGTTCCACATGGATGTTCGCACACCGTGCAGGCATCCCCAACAGAAATGCCCCCAGCGACACACAAGGAAGGCACCAAGTGGAATGCAAGCAGTGGACTTAAGTGGAATTAAACATCCATTTTTGGTTTTTTAAATTGTGAAGGGGTGACAGGGGAATTTTTGTTAGGGGTGCAAATTCATGCTCATACATTTTGTCCCTTTAGCGAGCATGAGTATTGATGAGTGCTTTGGTAAAGTACAGTAGTAAAAAAAGTAACAGAGTAAGAGATGTATACTAGAACCGATGAGGAAGCAGAGCATGGTCTAGTGAACTCGGAAGTGCAGGAAAGGACTTCATAGTTCCATGGAACTACAAAGCTGAAGTACAAAGATGCCTCATAGGCTCACAGTCCTACAAGGCGGGTATCCTCCATTAATTCTCACATGAAGGAAACCAAGAAAGGCACCTTACCACAGATCTGTAAGGAAGGTATCCCCCAAGAAATCTCACATGAGGGATACTGAGGAAAGGGGACTCTGCAGAGTACGAGATGACAACAGGTTTACCTACAGGTAGAACACATCAAAAGGTGGTCACGCAGACCATAGCTAAGTTGTAAGGCTTTCAAAGGAGTCCTCGGGAACCCTTCAAAAGGAAGAAGGGTCCACTCAAGGCACACATTGTTTGAAAAATGAAGTCTAGTTGGGTTGTCCCAAATCTAGACGTAAGGATGCGAAGTAGGTCTAGTTAGGCTACCCTCGGACTAGACGCAAAGATGTGAAACCGGTCTAGTCGAGTTGCACCCGAGCTAGACACCAAGATGTGAAACCGATCTAGCTAGGTTGCCCCTGAGCTAGACACCATAAGACTTTGTTGAAAACTTTCGAAAGGGTCCCTCCTGAACTTGGCATGAAAGGGAGGAGTCCACCCAAGGGAGACACTGTTCAAAATTTTATCGTCTTCCTTCTCGAATCGATTCATCACCAAGGAATCCTTTTGAAAGATGTTCACTTCATCGAGGAATTTGAAAGGATGGAGATACACTCATGTGAGGGGAAGACTAAGATCGTTCCCACTTCGAAGGAGGGTTTCCAAGTCCTTTCTTTATGAACCCATGATGAAGGAAATATGTTGCCTAGGGCTTCAAGTTGAGAATGCTAGGGTTTCAGGATGGAAGTAACCAAGAGTGGCTCCACCGAAGGAGAGATGAACACTTGCACCATTTCAGGTGCATGTGTGCTCACAACAGGAGCCAGAAGAGATTCTCAGATAGGAGGGAAAAAGGAAGATGTAGCATGAGGTGCAGTCTTCTCCTCCTTTTGAAAAGAGGCTTGCACAACTAGGAGAGCCTTTCACCGGCGATTATGCTCATGCGCAAGGTGGTTTCTATGGCTCTTCAAACTAGAAGCTAAAGTTTACGAAGGGACAGGAGGATCCTGCTCAACCATGAGAGTGTCCTCTAAGGTTGCTCAATATTTAATCGATGGAAATTCAACATTTAGGAAAATCAATAGAAAATAAAGGTTCTTAATAGTCATCTACAACACAATCCTAAATCAAATTTATCCAAACATAGTTGATTATGCATGAGAAATGGGAGTTTGCATGACATGTTTGCAAGGTAGCCTTAAAATAAGGTTTTCATTGAACTCGTCATTAAATCGAAGGAAATTGAACATTCACAAAAATTGATAGAAAAAAAAGGTTCTTAATATTCATCTACAACACAATCCTAAATAAAAGTTCTCCAAACATGGTTTATTGTGGTTGAAAAATGGGAGTTCACGTGACAAAGCTGCAAGATAGACTTAAAATCAGGTTTTTGTTGAACTCGACATTTAATCGATGGAAATTCAACATTCAAGAAAAACCAATAGAAAATAAAAGTTCTTAATAGTCATCTACAACACAATCCTATATCAAAGTTCTCCAAACATGGTTGATTGTGGGTGAAAAATGGGAGTTTAGGTGACACAGCTGCAATGTAGCCTTAAAATTAGGTTTTCGTTGAACTCGACATTAAATCGATGGAAATTCAACATTCATGAAAACCGATAGAAAATAAAGGTTTTTAATAGTCATCTTCAACAGAATCCTAAATCAAAGTACTCCAAACATGGTTGATTGTGGGTGAAAAATGCAAGTTCTCGTTACAGAGTTGCAACATAGCCTTAAAATCAGGTTTTCGTCGAACTCAACATTAAATCGATGAAAATTCATCATTCACGAAAAATTGATAGAAAATAAACGTTCTTAATAGTCATCTACAACACAATCCTAAATCAAAGTTCTCAAAACATAGTTGATTGTGGGTGAAAAATGGAATTTCTTGTGACATAGCTGAAATATAGCCTTAAAATCAGGTTTTCTAGGAACTCGACATTAAATTGATGAAAATTGAACATTCAAGAAAAATCAATAGAAAATAAAGCTTCTTAATAGTCATCTACAACACAGTCCTAAATCAAATTTCTTCAAACAAGGTTGATTGTGGTTGAAAAATGAGAGTTTGAGTGACACAGCTGCAATGTAGCCTTAAAATCAGGTTATCATCGAACTTAACATTAAATCGATGGAATTCAACATTCACGAAAACGTATAGAAAATAAAGTTTTTTAATAGTCATCTACAACATAATCCTAAATCAAAGTTATCCAAACATGGTTGATTATTCGTGAAAAATGGGAGTTCGCATAACACGTCTACAACATAGCCTTGAAATCAGGTTTTCATCAAACTCGACATTAAATCGATGGAAATTGAACATTCACAAAAACCGATTGAAAATAAAGGTTCTTAGTAGTCATCTACAACATAATCCTAAATCAAAGTTCTCCAAGAATTGTTGATAATGCGTGAAAAAGGGGAGTTCATTTTACATGTCTACAACATAGCCTAAAAATTATGGGAAAAATCAAATAGCATAGATAAAGTGACAACCAATACAAATCTAAGATAAAATCCCAATCGAAACAAGATAATACAATGAAAGCATAAGTAAAATGAAAACATCAAATAATAATACTCCCATGCTTGATCTTTAATCACTTCTCTTGCTCTCCTATTTCTCCTTATGCAACTTTGCCCTCAGATTTTGAATTAGACTTGTTGAAACACCTGCAAATTGTAAGTAGAAAGTTGGAGATAAAATGGTTGTTAAATCAAAAATGGAAGAGAAAGGTTGCTTTTATAGACAATCGTTCGAATGGACGGACGAGATTGATCTTCTAGAAATATTCTAAGATCAACGAATGATGATTCATGAGAGGGAGGTTAGGAAATGGATGGTTGAAATCAAGATTGTAGAAAGATGCCAAGATCTACGGTTGAAAATTGATGGAACCAAAATATGCCGTGAATGGAAAAGATATAATGCTGACGACTATGATAGACATGCAGGACATGCAGGCTATGACATCAACTATGGTTGATTGCGGGTGAAAAATGGGAGTTCACGTGACATAGCTGCAACGTACCCTTGAAATCAGGTTTTCATCAAACTCGACATTAAATCGATGGAATTGAACATTCACAAAAAATGATTAAAAATCAAGGTTTTTAATAATCATCTACAACACAATCCTAAATCAAAGTTCTCCACACATTTTTGATTATCCATGAAAAATGGGAGTTCATGTGACACATCTGCAACGTAGCCTAAAAATTAGGTTTTTGTTGAAGTCGACATTAAATCGTTGGTAATTCAACATTTATGCAAATCGATAGAAAATAAAGGTTTTTAATAGTCATCTACAAGTATAATCCTAAATAAAAGAAATCCAAACATGGTTTATTGTAGGTGAAAAATGGAAGTTTGTGTGACACAACTGCAAATTAGCCTTCAAATCAAGTTTTTCATCAAACTTGACATTAAATCGATGAAAATTCAACATTCACTAAAACCGGTAGAAAATAAAGTTTCTTAATAGTCATGTACAACACAATCCTATATCAAAGCTCTCCAAACATGGTTGATTGTGGTGGGTGAAAAATGGGATTTTGCGTGACAAAGCTGCAATGTAGCCTTAAAATCAAGTTTTTGACAAAATATCAGTACGGAAGATAAAAGGAGTGCAGAAGCAGAGCAAATTGTAGAATATATGAAGAAAGTGCATATTCAAGTGAAGTAACAGTTGGAAGATATGAACCAAAAGTATGGGGAGAAAGCAGATGACAAGAGGAGACATAAGGAATTTGAAGTCAGAGAAGAAGTGATGGTGTATGTGAGGAAGAAAAGATTTCCAGTTGGCACATACAATAAGCTCAAGATGAGGAAGCTTGGACCCTATAGAATTTTGAGGAAATTTGATTTAGGAAATGCATATGTAGAGTTACCAGATGAGATGGTTATTTCACCTATATTCAATATTGCAGATCTTCATCAGTACCATGAAGCAGAATTCAGTGAACACGGTAAGACAAAATTGGAAAAACAGCTTCCTAAACAATAATCATATGGGATAGAAGAATTTTTGGATGTTAGAGATGGAAGAAAGACTCATGCGAGGCAATACAAAGAATATCTTGTGAAATGGAAGGATAGACTAGTGGATGATTCTTCTTGGATTTCTCAAGTTGAGGTAAACCGTCTTGGTTTTCCTTTAGCCCCAGAAAATCAATAGAAAATAAAGTTTCTTAATAGTCATCTACAAAACAATACTAAATCGTAGTTCCTTTAAACATGCTTGATTTTGGGTGAGGAGTTTGCATTGCACAACTGCAACGTACCCTTGAAATCAGGTTTCGTCAAACTCGAGATTAAATCGATGGAAATTCAACATTCATAAAAACCAATAGAAAATAAAGGTTCTTAATAGTCATCTATAACATAATCCTAAATGAAAGTTGATTATGCGTGAAAAGTGAGAGTTCGCATGACACGTCTGCAACGTAGCCTTAAAAGGAGATTTTCTTTGAAAACGACATTAAATTGATGGAAATTAAACATTCTCGAAAACTGATAGAAAATAAATGTTCTTAATAGTCATCTACAACACAATTCTAAATCAAAGTTCTCCAAACATGATTGATTGTGGGTGAAAAATGGGATTTTGTTTGACACAGTTGCAACGTAGCCTTAAAATAAGGTTTTTCATTGAACTCGACATTAAATCATTGGAAATTCAACATTCACAAAAACCAATAGAAAATAAAGGTTCTTAATAGTCATCTACAACACAATCTTATATCAAAATTCTCCAAACAATGTTGACTGTGGGTGAAAAATTGGAGTTTGCATGCCATATCTGCAAAGTAGCCTTGAAATCATGTTTTCGTTGAACTCAACGCTAAATCGATGGAAATTCAACATTCACGAAAACCGATAAAAAATAAAGGTTCTTAATAGTCATCTACAACACAATCTTAAATAAAAGTTCACCAATCATGGTTGATTGTGGGTGAAAAATGGGAATTCGCGTGACACAACTGAAATGTAGTCTTAAAATCAAAAACAAATCAAGCTTGACATTAAATTGAAGGAAATTCAACATTCACAAAAACTAATAGAAAATAAATGTTCTTAATAATCATCTATAACACAATACTAAATAAAATTTCTCCAAGCATGATTGAATGTGGGTGAAAAATGGGAGTTCATGTGACACAACTGCAACGTAGCCTTAAAATCAGGTTTTTGTCTAATTTGACATTAAATTGAAGGAAATTCAACATCACAAAAATAATAGAAAATAAATGTTCTTAATAGTCATCTACAACACAATCTAAATCAAATTTCTCAAAACATGGTTGAATGTGGGTGAAAAATGGGAGTTCATGTGACACAACTGCAACGTAGCCTTAAAATCAGGTTTTTGTCAATTTGACATTAAATTGAAGGAAATTCAACATCCACAAAAATTGATAGAAAATAAAGCTTCTTAATAGTCATCTACAACACAATCCTAAATCAAATTTCTCAAAACATGGTTGATTGTGGGTGAAAAATGGGAGTTCACATGACACAACTGCAATGTAGCCTTAAAATCAGGTTTTCATCGAACTCGACATTAAATCAATGAAAATTCAACCTTCACGAAAACCAATAGAAAATAAAGGTTCTTAATAGTCATCTACAACACAATCCTAATCAAATAACCTCAAACATGGTTGATTGTGGGTGAAAAATCGGACTTCGTGTGACACAGCTGCAATGTAGCCTTGAAATCAAAATTTTCGTCAAATTTGACATTAAATCGATGGAAATTCAACATTCATGAAAGCCGATAGAAAATAAAGGTTATGAATAGTTATCCACAACACAATCCTATATCAAAGTTATCCAAACATGGTTGATTGTGGGTGAAAACTGAGAGTTCGCATGACACAAATCCAATGTAACCTTAATATCAAGTTTTCGTTAAACTCGACATTAAATCGATGTTAATTCAACATTCATGAAAATTGATAGAAAGCAAAGGTTCTTAATAGTCATCTACAACACAATACTAAATCAAAGTTCTCCAAACATGGTTGACTGTGGGTGAAAAGTGGGAGTTCATGGGACACGGCTGCAATGTAGCAATAAATTCATGTTTTCGTCGAACTCGACATTAAATCGATGGAAATTCAACATTCAGGAATATTAATAAAAAATAAAGGTTATTAATAGTCATCTACAACTTATTCCTAAATGGAATTTCTCCAAACATGGTTGATTATACATTAAAAAATGGAGTTAATGTGACACATCTGACACATTGCCTTAAAATCAGGTTTTCGTTGAACTCAAAATTAAATCATTGAAATTCAACATTCAGAAAAAACAAATAGAAAATAAAGGATTTAATGTAGAGTTCGACAAAAACCTAATTTTAAGGCTACCTTGCAGATGTGTCACAGAGAACTTTGATTTAGGATTGTGTTGTAGATGACTATTAAGAACCTTTATTTTTTATCTTTTTTCGTGAATATTGAATTTCCATCGATTTAATGTCGAGTTTAACGAAAACTTGGTTTTAAGGTTAGGTTACAGTTGTGTCACGCGAACTCCTATTTTTCACCCTAAATCAATGATGTTTGGAGAACATTGATTTAGGATTGTGTTGTGGATGACTATTAAGAACCTTTATTTTCTATTGGATTTTGTGAATGTTGATTTTCTATTGATTTCTTGTCGAGTTCGATTAAAAAGCTTATTTTAAGACTACATTATAGATGTTTCATGCGAACTCCCATTTTTCACCCACAATCAACCATGTTTGGAGAACTTTGATTTAGGATTGTGTTGTAGATGACTATTAAGAACCTTTATTTTCTATAAATTTTCGTTAATGTTCAATTTCCATCGATTTAATGTCGAGTTCGACGAAAACCTAATTTTAAGGCTACGTTGCAGACGTGTCATGCGAACTCCCATTTTTCAGGCATAATCAACCATGTTTGGAGATATTTAAATTAGGATTATATTGTAGATGACTATTAAGAACCTTTATTTTCTGTTGGTTTTCCTGAATGATGAATTTTGATTGATTAAATGTTGAGTTTGACGAAAACCTAATTTTAAGGGGACGTTGCAGCGGTGTCACGCGAACTCTCATTTTTCACCCACATCAACCATGTTTAGAGAACCTTGATTTAGTACTGTGTTGTAAATGACTATTAAGAACTTTTATTTTCTATTAGTTTTCGTTAATGTTGAATATCCATCGATTTAATGTCGAGTTCGACGAAAAATTGATTTTAAGATTACTTTGCAACTTTGTCATGTGAACTCCCATTTTTCACCCACAATCAACCATGTTTGGAGAAATTTGAATTAGTATTGTGTTTTAGATGACTATTACAAACTATTTTTTTCTATCAGTTTTCGTGAATGTTAAATTTCAATTGATTTATGCCGAATTCGAAGAAAATCTAATTTTAAGTCTACGTTGCAGCTGTGTCACATGAACTCCCAGTTTTCACCCACAATCAGCCATGTTTGGAGAACTTTGATTTAGGATTGTATTGTAGATGATGATTAAGAACCTTTATCTTCAATCGGTTTTCGTGAATGTTGAATTTCCATCGATTTAATTTCAAGTTTGACAAAAACCTGATTTTAAGGCTACGTTGCAGCTGTGTCATGCCAACTCCCATTTTTCACCCACAATCAACCATGTTTGGAGAACATTTATTAAGGATTAAGTTGTTAATGACCACTAAGAACCTTTATTTTCTATCGGTTTTTTGTGAATGTTGAATTTCCAACGATTTGATGTCAAGTTCAACAAAAACCTTATTTTAAAGCTATGTTACAGCTGTGTCACATGAACTCCCATTTTTCAACCACAATCAACCATGTTTGGAGAACTTTGATTTATGATTGTGTTGTAAATGACTAGTAAGAACCTTCATTTTCTATCAATTTTCATGAATGTTGAATTTTCATCGATTTAATATCAAGTTTGATGAAAACCTGATTTTAAGGCTACATTGCAACTTTCTCATTCGAACTCCCATTTTTCACCCGCAATCAATCATGCTTGGAGAGCTTTGATTTAGGATTGTGTTATAGATGACTATTAAGAAACTTTATTTTCTATCGGTTTTCGTGAATGTTGAGTTTTCGTCAATTTAATTTGAAATTCGATGAAAACCTTATTTTAAGGCTACATTGTAGTTGGGTCACGCGATCTCCCATTTTACACCCACGATCAACCATGTTTGAATAACTTTGATTTATGATTGTGTTGTAGATGACTATTAAGAACCTTTATTTTCTATCAGTTTCCGTGAATGTTCAATTACCATTGATTTAATATGAAGTTCGATGAAAACCTAATTTTAAGGCTACGTTGCAGATGTGTCATGCGAACTCCCATTTTTCACCCACAATATATCATGCTTGGAGAAATTTTCTTTAGGATTGTGTTGTAGATGACTATTAAGAACCTTTATTCTCCATCACTTTTCATGAATGTTAAATTTGCATCGATTTCGATGAAAACTTGATTTTAAGGCTAAGTTGCAGCTAAGTCACGTGAACTCCCATTTTTCACCTACAATCAACCATGTTTGGAGAAATTTTCTTTAGGATTGTGTTGTAGATGACTATTAAGAACCTTTCTTTTCTATCAGTTATCGTGAATGTTGAATTTCCTTTGATTTAATGTCGAGTTCAACGAAAACCTGATTTGAAAGCTATGTTGCAGCTATGTCACACGAACTCCCATTTTTCACCCAGAATCAACCACATTCAAAGAGCTTTGATTTAGGATTGTGTTTTGGATGTTTATTAAGAACCTTTATTTTCTATCAGTTTTTGTGAATGTTGAATTTCAAATGATTTAATATCAAGTTCAAGGAAAATCTAATTTTAAGGCTACGTTGCAGACGTGTCACACAAACTCCCCTTTCTCACACATAATCAACCATGTTTAGAGAAAATTTATTGAGGATTGTGTTGTAGATGACTATTAAGAACCTTTATTTTCTATCGGTTTTCGTGAATGTTCAATTTCCAACAATTTAATGTTTAGTTCGACGAAAACCTAAATTTAAGGCTACCTTGCAAATGTATCATGCGAACTTCAATTTTTCATGAACAATCAAACATGTTTGGAGAATATTGATTTAAGATTATTTTGTAGATGACTATTAAGAACCTTTATTTTCTATCAGTTTTCGTGAATATTGAATTTTCAATGATTTAATGTTGAAATCAACAAAACCCAGATTTAAATGCTACGTTGCAGTTGTGTTACATGAACTACCATTTTTCACCCTCAATCAACCATGTTTGGAGAACTTTGATTTAGGATTGTGTTGTTGATGACTATTAAGAACCTTTCTTTTCTATTGATTATCGTGAATGATGAATTTCCTTTGATTTAATGTCGAGTTCAACGAAAACCTGATTTGAAAGTTATGTTGCAGCTGTGTCACACAAACTCCCATTTTTCACCGACAATCAACCACGTTCGAAGAACTTTGATTTAGGATTTTGTTTTAGATGTCTATTAAGAACCTTTATTTTCTATCGATTTTCGTGAATATTGAATTTTCAATGATTTAATGTTGAATTCAACAAAACCTTGATTTGAATGCTATGTTGCAGTTGTGTTACGCGAACTCCCATTTTTCACCCACAATCAACCATATTTGGAGAACTTTGATTTAGGATTGTGTTGTTGATGACTATTGAGAACCTTTATTTTCTATCAATTTAACGTCGAGTTCGACGAAAGCTTGATTTTAAGGCTATGTTGCAATTGTGTCACGTGAACTCTAATTTTTCACCCACAATCAATCATGTTTGGGGAACTTTGATTTAGGATTGTGTTATAGATGACTATTAAGAATATTTATTTTCTATCAGTTTTCGTGAATGTTCAATTTCCATCGATTTAATGTTGAGTTCAACGTAAACCTCATTTTAAGGCTCCATTGCAGACGTGTCATGTGAACTCCCATTTTTCACGCATTATCAACCATGTTTGGAGAACTTTGATTTAGGATTATGTTGTAGATGACTATTAAGAACCTTTATTTTCTATTGATTTTTATGAATGTTGAATTTTCATTGATTTAATGTCGAGTTCGATGAAAACCTAATTTTAAGGCTACGTTATAGCTATATCACGCAAACTCCCATTTTTCACCTACAACCAACGATGTTTGGAGAACCTTGATTTAGGATTGTGTTGTCAAGGATTATTAAGAACCTTTATTTTCTATCGGTTTTTGTGAATGTTGAATTTCTGTAGATTTGATGTTCAGTTTGATGAAAACCTAATTTCAAGGCTACATTGCAGATATGTCACACAAACTCCCATTTTACACCTACAATCATCCATGTTTGGAGAACTTTTATTTAGGATTAAGTTTTAAGTGACTATTAAGAACCTTTGTTTTCTATCGGTTGATGTGAATGTTGAATTTCCAATGATTCGATGTCAAGTTCAACGAAAACCTGATTTTAAGGCTACATTGCAGCTTAGTCACGCTAATTCCCATTTTTCACCCAGAATCACGCATGTTTCAAGAACTTTGATTTAGGATTGTGTTGTAGATGACTATTAAGAACCTTTATTTTCTATCAATTTTCGTGAATGTTGAATTTCCAACAATTTAATGTCAAGTTCAATGAAAACCTGATTTTAAGGCTACATACCCATAAAATCAGGTCTTTCATCGAACTTGACATTAAATTGAATGAAATTCAACATTCACGAAAATGAATAAAAAATAAAGGTTCTTAATAATCATCTACAACACAATACTAAATAAAAGTTATCCATAATGGTTGATTGTTGGTGAGAAATGAGAGTTTGCATGACAGAGCTGCAATGTAGCCTTGAAATTAGGTTTTCATCGAACTCGACATTAAATCGATGGAAATTCAACATTCACGAAAACCAATAGAAAATAAAGGTTCTTAATAGTCATCTACAACACAATATTAAATAAAAGTACTCCAAACATGGTATATTGTTAGTGAAAATGGCAAGTTCGTGTGACATAGTAGCAACGTAACCTTAAAATCAGGTTGTTGTTAAACTCGACATTAACCTGATGGAAATTCAACATCCAAGAAAACTAATAGAAAGTAAAGGTTCTTAATAGTCATCTACAACACAATACTAGATCAAAGCTCTTGAAAAATGGTTGATTATGGGTGAAAAATGGGAGTTCGCATGACACAACTGTAAACTAGCCTTAAAATTAGGTTTTTCATTGAACTCGACATTGAATTGTTGGAAATTCAACATAGTGAAAACCGATAGAAAGTGAAGGTTCTTAGTAGTCATCTACAACACAATCCTAAATCTAAGTTCTCCAACCATGGTTGATTGTGGGTGAAAAATGGGAGTTTGCATGACACAGCTGCAACGTAGTCTTAAAATTAGGTTTTTGTCAAACTCGACATTAAATCGATGGAAATTCAACATTCACAAAAATTGATATAAAATAAAGGTTTTTAATAGTCATGTACAACACAATATTAAATCAAAGTCCTCCAAACATGGTTGATTGTGGGTGAAAAATGGGAGTTCACATGGCACAACTACAACGTACCCTTAAAATCAGGTTTTCATGAAATTCAACATTAAATCGATGGAAATTCAACATTCATGAAAACTGATAGAAAATAAATGTTCTTAATAGTCATCTACAACACAATCCTTAATCAAATTTCTCCAAACATTGTTGATTGTAGGTGAAAAATGGGAGGTCACGTGACAAAGTTGCAACATAGGCTTAAAATTAGGTTTTCAGTTAACTCAACATTAAATCAATGGAAATTCAACATTCATGAAAACCGATAGAATATAAAGGTTCTTAATAGTCATCTACAACACAATACTAAATCAAAGTTCTCCAAACATCATTGATTGTGGGTGAAAAATGCGAGCTCGCGTGATAAAGCTACAACATAGCCTAAAAATCAGGTTTTCGTCAAACTTGACATTAAATAGATGGAAATTCAACATTCACAAAAACCAATAGAAAAAAAAATTTCTTAATAGTCATCTACAACATAATCCTAAATCAATTTTCTCCAAACATGGTTGATTATGGGTGAATGGGAGTTCGCGTGACACATCGGCAACTACGTTGTAGCTGTGTCATGTGAACTCTCATTTCTCACCCAAAATCATCCATGTTTGGATAACTTTTATTTAGGATTGTGTTGTAGATGACTATTAAGAACCTTTATTTTTTATTTATTATCATGAATGTTGAATTTCCATCGATTTAATGTTGAGTTCGATGAAAATCCTAATTTGATGGCTATGTTGTAGCTGTGTCATGCGAACTCCCATTTTTCACCCACAATTAACCATGTTTGGAGAACTTTTATTTAGGATTGTGTTGTAGATGAGTATTAATAACTTTATATTCTATCAGTTTTTCATGAATGTTGAATTTCCATTGATTTAATGTTGAGTTCGATGAAAACCTAATTTTAAGGCTACATTGTTGCTGTATCACGCGAACTTCGATTTTTCACCCATAATCAACCATGTTTGGAGAACATTGATTTAGGATTGTGTTGAAGATGACTATTAAGAACCTTTATTTGCTATCAATTATCATGAATGTTGAATTTTCATCGATTTAATGTCGAGTTCGATGAAAACCTGATTTTAAGGCTACATTATAACTTTGCCATGTGGATATCCATTTTCACCCACAATCAACCTTTTTTGGGGAACTTTGATTTAGGATTGTGTGTTAGATGACTCTTCAGATCTTTTATTTTCTATCAGTTTTCGTGAATGTTAAATTTCCGTGGATTTAATGTCGAGTTTGATGAAAACCTAATTTTAAGGCTATTTTGCAGCTGTGTCACCCAAACTCCTATTTTTCACCCACAATCAACCATGTTTGGAGTACTTTGATTTAGTATTGTGTTGTAGATGACTATTAAGAACCTTTATTTTTGATCAATTTTTGTGAATTTTCAATTTCCATCGATTTAATTTCGACTTCGATGAAAACCTAATTTGAAGGCTACATTGCATATGTGTCACATGAACTCCCATTTCTCACCCATAATAGACAATGTGTGGAGAACTTTCATTTAGGATTGTGTTGTAGATGACTATTAGGAATGTTTATTTTTTATTGTTTTTCGTGAAAGTTGAATTTCCATCGATTTAATGACGAGTTTGATGACAACTTGATTTCAAGGCTACGTTGTAGATGTGTCACGCGAACTCCCATTTTTCACCCATAATCAACAATGTTTGTAGAACTTTGATTTAGGATTGTGTTGTAGATGACTATTAAGAACCTTTGTTTTTTATTGGTTTTCCTGAATGTTGAATTTCCATCGATAAAATGTTGAGTTTGACGAAAACCTGATTTTAAGGCTATGTTGCAAATTTGTCATGCAAACTCCTATTTTTAACCCACAATCAACCATGTTTTGAGAAATTTTATTTAAGATTGTGTTGTAGATGACTATTAAGAACCTACTTTCTATCGGTTTTTTGAATTTTTAATTTCAATCAATTTAATGTTGATTTCCACGAAAACCTCTTTTAAGGCTACATTACAGCTGTGTCATGTGAACTCCTATTTTTCACCCACAATTAACCATGTTTAGAGAACTTTCATTTAAGATTGTGTAGTTGTTGTCTATTAAGAACTTTTATTTTCTATCAGCTTTTGTGAATGTTGATTTTTTTTTATTTAATGTTGAGTTTGACGAATACCTGATTTTAAGGTTATGTTGCAGCTGTGTCATGCAACTCCTATTTTTAACCCACAATCAACCATGTTTGAAGAAATTTTATTTAGGATTGTGTTGTAGATGACTATTAAGATCCTTTATTTTTTATCGGTTTTCGTGAATATTGATTTTCCATTGATTTAATGTTGAGTTCGACGAAAACCTGATTTTAAGGCTACATTGTAGCTGTATCATTCGATCTCCCATTTTTAACCTACAATCAACCATGTTTGGAGAACTTGGATGTAGGATTGTGTAGTTGATGACAATTAACCTTTATTTTCTATCGATTTTCATGAATGTTTAATTTCCATCGATTTAATGTCGAGTTTGACGAAAACTTGATTTTAAAGCTATGTTGCAGCTGTGTCACATGAACTCCTATTTTTCACCCATAATGAACCATGTTTGGAGAACATTGAATGAGGATTGTGTTGTAAATGACTATTAAGAATCTTTTTTTCTATCAATTTTCGTGAATGTTGAATTTCCATCGATTTAATGTCGATCTCAATGAAACCTGATTTTAAGGCTACATTGCAGCTGTGTCACGTGAACTCGCATTTTACACCCACAATCAACGATGTTTGGAGAACTTTTATTTTTCATTAAGTTGTAGATGACTATTAAGATCCTTTATTTTCTATCAATTTTTGTGAATGTTGAATTTCCAATTATTTAATGCTGAGTTCAACGAAAACTTGATTTTAAGTCTATCTTGCAGCTCTGTGTCATGTGAACTCCCATTTTTCACCCACAATCAACCATGACTCGTAAGAACCTTCACTTTCTATCAATTTTTGTGAATGTTGGATTTCCATTGATTTAATGTCGAGTTCAACGAAAACCTGATTTTAAGGTTATGTTGCAGGTATGTAAGGCGAACTCCATTTTTTCACCCACAATCAACCATGTTTGGAGAACTTTGATTTAGGATTGTGTTGTATATGATTTATTAGGAACCTTTATTTTCTATCGATTTTTGTGAATGTTGAATTTCTTTCGATTTAATGTCGAGTTCGACGAAAACCTCATTTTAAGGCTATGTTGCAGCTGTTTCTTGTGAAGTCCTATTTTTCACCCACAATCAACCATGCTTGGAGATCTTTGATTTAGGATTGTGGTGTAGATGACTATTAAGAACCTTTTTTTTTATCATTTTTTGTGAATGTTGAATTTCAATCGATTTAATGTCAAGTTCGACGAAAACCTAATTTTAAGGCTACGTTGCAGCTATGTTACGTAAACTCCCATTTTTCACCCACAATCAACCATGTTTGGAGAATTTTGATTTAGGATTATGTTGTAGATGACTATTAAGAACTTTTATTTTCTATCAATTTTTGTGAATGTTGAATTTCCATAGATTTAATGTCGAGTTTGATGAAAACTTGATTTTAAGGCTACGCTGTAACTTTGTCACTCGAACTCCCATTTTTTACCCACAATCAACCATGTTTGGATAATTTTAATTTAGGATTGTGTTGTAGATGACTATTACAAAAATTTTGTTGGGAAAAGAAGGATAGACTACTAAGAGGGGGGATGAATCAGTCGTTACCAAAATCAAACTTATTCAAGGGTAATCTAATTTTAATCTCAAATCTGATAATTAACAGTGCAAGCATAAATCAATAACACATCAGAGACACATGAACACCAAGATTTTATACATGAAATACTTGTTAAGGGGAAAAACCACAGTGGATGTTAGTCCACAAAATTACACCCTGTTAAAAGTATAATGAAGAATGAATAAAGAATGCACTTGCATTCAGGTACACTGCCTAGAGCTCACTGCTCAAAGGAAAGGCTCACTTCCTTACATAAGACAATCAAATTAAATCCATTTGATGAACATGAAATGAGAAATTAGCTTCTTCACAAGCCTGATTACAGTTCCAATTAGGCACAAATACACTTTGCTCAACCTTCTTCACACTCTACTCTGCATTCGGATGATCTGATCTTTATTTGCACATAGACACATATACACCAAGCATATTTTGAGCACACACTCACACACACTTACAATGAAGAGACAATCGCTCTTATATATTCGCTACATGGATTTACATCAACAACTCTGTTGGCCACAAAATAAATGAGTTACAACTTGTCGGCCTCAATACATGAACAATTCTTAATGTGCACCAACCAAAGCCGGTCACAACATAGAAAAGACCTAAATCAACATCCCCGAGCATGCTTAACAATAAAGTATTAATCCATAAGGATCCGCAACATGTTGTCACCATCATGTCGGCCAAGAACATGAAAAACTTGAATACACAAGGAAAAATCTTCAATCACAAATACGTCGATCAGCACGAATGTACATAACTGATAGAGCATGATCTAGAAACAATATTGATCATCTCAAAAACATACGCAACAACCAAATTCACCAAAATTGCAATCTCATCTTTCACAAACACTTGCTACATAACTAAATAACTGTAAGAACATAGATCTTTGTAACTTTCTCAATTCTTGATGCATACCACTGAAAATTTTGGACAACATACTAGATAAGTTCAGCAACAAACCCTTTAGTGCATGCCTCCTGATCATCTATGAACACAACTTTCCATCACTCTGACCTTCTCAGCTTCACTGGCTGCCTACAATATATTTATTACAATTTTTCTCAATATCTTCAACATATACATCCTTCAAAAACACCAATGCTAATAGTGTTGACATCAATGACAACCACATATCAGCAACACAACCACAACATCCAACAATCTCCTCCTTTGGCATTGATGGTAACACATGATGTGAAAAATACCATCAACCCAACTAGCTCTTCTTCAACAATTTCCCCCTTAGATTGTGCACTTTTTTCTTGTTTTCTTTTTCAAATTTACTCTTCTCCCATATTTTTTGAATTGCTCCTCTCCCCTTTGACATCAATGGAAAAGGTACACATGCTCTGATCACATATCTGAATCATCTGACTACTCCCCCTGAGTAGCAACCACCACAACATCAATCCAAAACAAGATTTGACTGTGAGTGCACGGATTGATGCAAAGACTTGCATCTTAGTTCATATTAGGAGGGGAAATTACCCCAACTTGCCTCTGAGGTACTCAAAATTATCCTTAGTCAATGGTTTAGTTAAAAAATATGTAATTTGTTCCTTTGTAGGCACATACTCCAATCTGACCTCTTTCTCACTCACTTTGTCTCTCAAAAAGTGATACTTAATAGATATATGCTTTGTTTTAGAGTGTAGCACTGGATTCTTAGAAATATTTATGGCACTTGAGTTATCACAGAATATAGCAATAGGCTCATCATATTTTGTCTCAGCAGTAGATAAGGAAATAAAATTCTACTTTTTACTTAGCCAAGACACCAACTTCTTCCCTAAAAAGAATGCACCACCACTTGTACTTTTCCTTTCATTAACATCACCTGCCCAATCTACATCTGTAAAAGCATTTAGAGTAATATCATCATCCTTTGGATACCATAGCCCAAAGTCAATTGTTCCTTTCAAGTATCTAAATATTCTCTTTATTGCAGTCACATGTGATTCTTTTGGATTTGCTTAATATCTAACAACCATGCACACAACATTCATAATTTCTGGTCTTGTCTGAGTTAAATAATCCACCTATCATTGACCTATATCTTGTTTGATTAGCCTTAGGAGAATCATCATTTTGTGTTAGCTTACATCCGGTTACCATGAGTGTACCAATAGGCTTTGAATCTTCCATACCAAACTTTTTAACTCTTCCACATACTTGGACTGAGATATAAAAAATTCCATCATCTAACTAAGTAATTTGCAATCCTAAAAAGAATTTCAGCTCTCCTATCATTGACATTTCAAATTCACTTTTCATTTCATTAGCAAAATTCATGCATAAATCATCATCACCTTCAAAAATAATGTCATCAACAAAGACTTCAATGATCAACTCTTTATCCTGATCCAACTTGAAATACAAATTGTTGTCAGCAATACCTTTATTGAATCCAAGATTTAACAAGTATTTATCCAATCTAGCGTACCGAGCTCTAGGGGCTTGTTTGAGTCCATATAATGCTTTCTTCAACCGACACACCATGTCCTTTTCATCAGTCAATTGAAATCCATCTGGTTGCTCAACATAAAATTCTTCTTCTAGTACCATTGAGAAATGTTGACTTCACATCCATTTGATAAACTTTATAATTCATGAATGTAGCATAAGCAAGAAATAACCTTACAACTTCAATTCTAGCAACATGTGCAAAGGTTTCTTCAAAAGCAATACCTTTCATCTTTGAGTATCCTTTGCATACAAGTCTTGCTTTATTCCTGATCACTTCACCTTGTTCATTCAACTTATTCCGAAAGACCCATTTAGTTCCAATCACATTTTTGTCTTGAGGAACAAGAGTCAATGTTTCATTCCTTTCTATCTGCATCAATTCTTCCTTCATTGCTTCCATCCAATGTTCATCTTTGCATGCTTGACTGATATTTTTAGGTCCAGTCTTGGATATCAAACAATATTCTTCTGCAATTCTTCTTCTGGTATGTACACCTTTGTTCTTGTCTCCTATGATCTGACTTTCAGAATGACTTCTTTTTACATATTTTGGAGTTTTGATTTCTTCTAGTTTTCTCTCTATATTTCCACTGTCTTCTTCTTCTTGATTCACCAGAACAATTTGAACTTGATTATGTGTTTGCACATCCTTTTCACTTTTAGTATTCTCTTGTTGATCATCTGAATCATATCCACAGTACTTAGATGATTTCTCAATATCCTCATCAACTTTGACATTTGCACTTTCAACCATCTTCTTCAATCTTTTATTGTAGCACTAGTAGGATTTACTCTTAGTAGAGTAACCCAGAAAGATTCCTTCATCACTTCTAGCTTCAAAGTTGCCAATATCTTCCTATTTTTTTATATAACATCTACTTCCAATTTTTTGAAATACTTAACAGTAGGCTTATAACCAAACCATATTTAAAAAGGAGTCTTACCAGAATTGCCATTTACAATCACCCGGTTGATAGTGTATACTATAGTACTTACAGCTTCTCTCCAGTAGGAATAAGGAAAATTTCCTTCCAATTTCATAGTTCTGACAGGATCTAAAATTATTCTATTTTTTCTCTCAACAACTATGTTCTGTTGTGGGGTCCGGGGAGCAGATAACTGTCATTTTATTCCATATTCTTCACAAAATGAATTGAAGTTCCAGGAAGTTAATTCACCACCTCTATTTGATCTCAAACATTTTATCTTCAAACCTGTCTCAATTTCTTCCATAGCCTTAAAGCTTTTGAATTTCTCTAATGCCTCATGTTTTTCTCTTAAGAAATCAACCCAAACCATTCTAGAATAATCATCAATAAGCAACATAAAGTACCTTTCTCCTTGTAGACTTCTGATTCTGGATGGACCACATAGATCAGTATGTACCAAATCTATTACTCCATTTGAATGTATTGTTTGCTCCAAAATGAAATTATTTAATGTTTTCCCATCTAACATTCCTTGCATATAATGTTAGTAGGCTTCACTAACTTAGGTAGATCTCTGACTGCTTGTGTGGAGCTTATTTTGACAATGTTATCAAAGTTCACATGTCACAACCTTCTATTCCACAACCAGCTTACATCAACTTGAGCAATCAAACAACTTTCACTAGCAGCATTCAAATGAAAAATATTATCTCGTCTTTGTTCCTGAAGCAATCACACTTCCTAAGCTTCCCAAAATCCTGCACTTACCATCCTTGAACTAAAGATTGTAACCTTTATCAACCATCTATTCAACATTCAAAAAATTTTGTTTCAAACCTTCAACATATAGAACATCACCAGTATTGCATTTACCTCCAAGAGAAATAGTGCCTCTACCAGAAATCACACCAACATTGTTATCCCATTTTTCACGCATAATCAGCCATTTTTGGAGAACATTGATTTAGGATTATGTTGTAGATGACTATTAAGAACCTTTATTTTCTATTGGTTTTCTTAAATGTCCAGTTCGAACAAAACCTGATTTTAAGGCTACGTTGTAGCTTTGTCACGTGAACTCCCATTTTTCACCCACAATCAACCATGTTTGGAGAACTTTTATTTAGGATTGTGTTGTAGATGACTATTAAGAACATTTATTTTCTATCGGTTTTCGTGAATGTTGAATTTCCATTGATTTATTGTCAAGTTCAACAAAAACTTGATTTTAGGGCTATGTTACAGATGTGTCATGTGAACTCCCATTTTTCACCCATAATCAACCATGTTTGTAGAACTTTGATTTAGGATTATGTTGTAGCTTTGTCAGGCGAACTCCCCTTTTTCTCCCACAATCAACCATGTTTGGACAACATTGATTTAGGTTTGTGTTGTAGATGATGATTAAGAAGCTTTATTTTCTATCAGTTTTCGTGAATGTTGAATTTCCATCTATTTAATGTCAAGTTCGACAAAAACCTGATTTTAAGGCTATGTTGCAGCTTTGTCATGCAATCTCCCATTTTTCACCGAGAATCAACCATTTTTGTTGAACTTTGATTTAGTATTGCATTGTAGATGACAATTAAGAACATTTATTTTCTATCGTTTTTCCTGAATGTTGAATTTCCATCGATTTAATGCTGAGTTCGACGAAAACCTGATTTTAAGGCTACGTTGCAGCTATGTCAAGAGAGAGAAAATAATGCTAACACAGTGAAGGGGAATGAGTCTGGTCATGCATGCAACACACGATGACAAGTAGACATTTGGGAACCGAATGGTACTATGGAATCCATAGGTCACAATCTAAAAAATCACAAGGCACGTAGAGAAGGATGTGGAGTAAAAACTAAAAGTCAAGGGAAAAATGTGAGCTATAAGAAGTGGTGCCTGCTTCGTATCGCAAAATGATAGAAAAGCAAAGATGAAAAGAAATCCATGTTGCACCACAAAATGGGTGTCAATAGGAGTGAGTCTCCATGTAGCCAACGATGTCTCACCCTATCGCATACCAACAATTTTATCCCTGTGGTAGTTAATTTGTTTGTTTGGATGTCTTGTTGTGTTTTTTTAGTAATGATGCTAGACCACCGATATCTCAGTTTTCAAACTGACACCACCTAGAGGTGTCAAAAAATTGGTTTTCACATCTAGGATTATTATACAATTAATACCCGCTAGTCACATGGTTTTCAAGTATTAATCGACCAACAACACCCAAGGGTTTTCATTGTTGGATTTTTATTATATTTTTTCTTTTTTTTAATAAATTTATTTTGGGAGTACCTAGGTCGTACTTGAAGAGGTGATAGGAACTCGTGATACAACATTGAGTTCCTTCGTTAGATTGGATACAAAATGTTCTTTATAAATAGGTCGCTTGTATAGTTTCAAGTGATGCCCATTAACAACCAGAGCCATCTGATCAAAATCAATAGTGTGAAGTTTGACTGCACCATTGTCATAAACAACCTTGAAATCATAGGGTCCTGTTGATGGTGAAAATGACACAAACAACGTAAAACAAAATATTTCTACTCTATTTCTCCTGAAAAAGAAAGACAACATATAGTAGCCTAACTTCGAAGGTCCTGGTAGTTGGTTCTCAACTGTTTGATGTCACTCAATTGGCCAATGCAACTGTAATATTCAAGGGGCTTTTGTTGGTGATAAAGAATACAAACTGTATTGGATTCATAAATTTATGTTTAATGGGGGGGTTTAAATAAATAGAAAAAGATAGATCAAGGCACAAATCAATAAAAAATGAACAAAATTCTTTAACATCCAGACATATATTCTTAACAACGAGTGTTTCTTAACAAATCAAAACCATAACATGATGAAATTCATAGAACAATCCATACCATTGCATACATTCATAGTGCTTAGTTTAATCATCACAATCATTCATCAAAATTTCACAAGATTCAAAAACAAACTTCCTCATTTGTTGCCAATAATATAGATTAATAGACATATAACAATTCCATTCATAGACAATTTAATGAAATAATCTTTATAATTTGGTTTCCCTTATTAATTCATATCAAATAAGAAACATTTATGCACATCAAAACCCACTGGCATACAAACTGATTATGATTCATTAACCTCATCCAAGAAGTTCAATTCCAACATAAAACTATATAAAAAATGTATCTAAATTCAACATGAACTTTTAAAAGTATCTTTTGCTCAAAGCTAAAAATTCTATTTGCTATTATTAGGTGGCTAATTCTACTTTCATTAGCTGACCTTTATAATATGGAGCTTAAAATTACATATAGAGATGCTTAAGCACAAATCCCTCTCAATCAAAATTGAGATCCACTAATCAAGGAATCGAAACCTCCTCAAAAACTTAGACTTGTTGATCTTTAGTTCAAACGTTGATTGCCCTATGAAATAGGAGAGAAAAGGGGGAAGTCAAGTGCCCAAAATAGATCATCCTGATGCCAACTCATTCCTGCGTAGTTTTCTCAAGAAGGTACTCATTATAACTGGAGAAGACTTGTTGAAGAATATCCACATCAGGCCCATTGACCCTGTTGTCTTCAAATTTAATTATCTTCAACTTTGCTGAGGCAAATCCCTTCATATCTTTTAATTTGGTCAATTCCCTCATGGAAGCCTCACCTCTTCTTTAACATCCATTAGTCTATCTAATAATAATTCTTCTCCATTGTCCTCTTTCTATATGACCTCTTGAAACCTATTGTCCCATTTCTCCTTTAATTGATTCAAAGGCATGCCCTCTTTAACCGGTATGTCCACATTGACTAAAATGGCCACAATAGCTTCTAATTCATCCAGATGCTCATTCAAGTCCTTAATAGCATCTTGAGTTTCATTTCTATACTTATATATGAAATCAGACCTAAACTGGATTATGCTTGAGGCTCTTTCCAAGAAATCTGCATTATCTTCTGCAAGGATTGATTGCTCAAGAAGAGTTGACTTTGTTAGTTTACTGATATCTTTTATTTTTTGAATATACCCCTATATTCCTCTTCCTTCTTTCCCAAAGTTTAAGTGTGGTGACCCATTTCCTCTATCAACTCCAGCGTTGTCTTATGAACTTCAAAACTGCTTACCAACACCTCACCCACTTCCTGGTTAAGCTTATCTATCCATCCATCCATCATCCCAGACTTACTCCTCATTTGTACCAGATCATCAACTTCTCTTTTGCTGAGTAAGAATGGTGTTTCTAAGGCAATAGCTTGTTGTGACCTGGGGGTAGAAACATCTCTTAACAAAGTATGCAGCTGATCCAATTGAACCTTAAGCTCATCCTTTCTGTGTTTTTCTCTAATCATTCTGGACTTTGTGGATGATGCTACAACATCAATCAAATTCATTTGTTGATTCCTTGTAGGCTTCCCTAAATTGACTATGCCCAGTTGATCATTGGTCACCTGCATATCTCCTCTATCCTTGTCTGCCACTGGAATTGCACATTCTTCAATGATCTCCCCTGTCTTAGTGAGCCTTGTGGAATGAAGGACTCTAGCCTTCTTCTTTGGTCTCTCCTTTTCTATCTCCTTCATCATTTCTTCCCAATTAAGAGGTTGTGGTGGAGCTATTTTCTTCTTCTCAAGATCCAGCTTTAACCAGGTAGGAGCACTAGGAGTGGTAGCCATTAATGTAGAGGAAGAGACAATAGTTGTAGAAGAAAGTGGCTGCAATAAAGTAACTTTAGGTTGAGAATCAACCTCCTGCCCATTTTGATGTTCCTTTTCCACATTATCTTGTGCAACCTTCTCAGCCTCCTCCCTATTCTTTTGCTCTTGTAGCCTTTTATCCTCTCACTCCTTTTTCAATTGTTCTTCCTCTAACTTCTTCTCTTCAAGCAGTTTATCTCTCTCTCTCCCTCCAAATCCTTGAGCTTGTCCCACACTTCCTTTTCCTTTTGTTGTTGCTTAGCAAGCTCTTCAACATCCTTTTCTTTTTGCAAGCGTTTTTCTTCCTCCCTTTTCTTATAGGCCTCTTCAATCATTTTAAATGTAGGCTCAAGGGCCTCCCTTTCTCTTCTTTGTTTGGCCTTCTCTTCCTCCAGCTCATGGATCTTTTGCAGCATCCCCAATTTGTCATTTTCCTCCTTTACTCTGAGCTCCTGCTCCCTTTTTTATTGCTTGGCCAACTCCTCAGCTTTCTGTTTGGCCTCTAATTTTTGTTGTTGGAGTAATGCATCAGCTTGTTCCTTTGCATCCATTTATTTTTGTTTTGCCAACGCTTCAGCTTGTGCCTTGGCATCTATTTCCTGTTATTTTTGCAATGCTTCAGCTTGTGCCTTCGCATCTAATGCTCTCTTAGCCTCTTCAAATAATTCCCATTGGTCCTCTTTTGTCAAAACATGCTCAACTTCATCAAGAGGTGTCTCCTCTAGTGTCTCCTTATCTGACAGAGTACCCTCAGAATTTGTCCCTATATCATGAATTTCTACCTCAACTTCCTTTCCCTTTAACGTTTCAGCTTCCTTATGAAGGGTTCCCCTAGGAATTTCTCCACCTGGCTGCTTTGTAGGAGGGAGTTGAGTAGGAAACTCACCCATAACTAATGTTGATGCCACAGGTCCTATTGGGACTTCTTCTTCATGTGCTTCAGGAAAATCTTGAGTCGGAGCTTCAAGTTCAAATCCCTCTATGTTAGGAGGGAAGAATTCCAAGGGCTCCTTTGGAGGCATTCTTCTCTTCCTTCTCTTGTACCCTTGTGTGGTACTTTCACCTTTTCTTTTCTTGGAGGTTTGACCCCCAAGCTCCTTGGTTCTCAGCACGACCAATTGGATACTTTTATCCAGCACTGGTCTTGCTACCAGCTTAATATCTATTGTCTCCTCTACGCCCCCCCCAATCTATAGGATCTAAACTCTTGGTGCCTACATTATGTTCCTCATATAAGGGATCCAAAATTACACCATCATTTGATAGTGTTTCAAGAATGTCCACTTTAACCCCATATTCCACCATGAGTGGGATAGGCAACCTTTCATAATTCCTCTTCCTCAAGTCATAATCATCCTAAAGATCACTCCAGAAGTCCTCCAATAGATTGAAGTGTCTATCAAAGATGAAAGAAAGCAAGGCATTCATCTTCTTATTTGGATCAAAGTGCTTCCTAGCAGTATACAAGCCCAATTTCAGATGCATCACTTCATTGCAAACAACCTTAGCTCCCACAAGGTGTGGACAACTATATTCACCCAACTGCATGGGGAACTTATGACAACCAGGCTTATCCTTTATACCAAATTTATCATTAACCCCCAAGGCTTGGTAAACAAACTCCATTAAAACCATCCTATTATTGCAGCATCTAGGGAGTAAGTGAGGATAACCATCAAACCCAGCCAACCTGAAATAAGTAAATTTGGGGTATTGGATAAACCAATATTTTCACTCTATAATGAACTCCATAGCCTCCTGGATCAATCTATACCTTGCATCTCCCGTAAGCTGGTTAAAAGACATACAAAAATGCATCATTAACCCTTCTATAATGTAGTTCAGAAATCTACAAGGATAGTTGATCATAATGGTTCCATACTTTAGTCTATCCATCAACTTCTCCCAAAATACCTACTCTATTTAAACTTGGAAAAATGCCTCTCCTTGTTGCTGCATAAATTACATAAGAGGTCATAAAGAAACTCTTGGTTTCCCTCACTCTAACCATTTGATTGTGTATGCTTTCAGACACAATCATGGGCCAATCAAACTGTTTCCGTCCATCTAATATTTTTGAATGAATGGAAACATCCATTCTTTAAAGTGAAAAGCATCCCTCTTCCTAAACACTCTGGATAACATCATTATTATGTCCCCAACCTCTGTAGAATTCTGCCCTTTTAGGCTGATTTGGAAGCTTAATTAAAGACTTTTTCTCAATCCTCATCCATTTCTTATTCAAATGAGCTTTATTGGCTTCCTTATGATTACTATACATTTCCAAAGCCTTCGCCTCATTGAGCTTCTTAGGATTCCCTGGATTGGGGACATTGAACATAAACTGGAACATTTGGGGAGTTAAATCAATGATGACATTGCCTTGTGAATCCACACATTGTCTAGTAGCCGGATTATAGGCTCCAACTACTGTCATTATTAGTTCAGGACATTGGATTGATAGAGGAAAAATGGTGATATGAGCCAAACCAGATTTCACTTTTCTTTGGGTCCTCCTTGTTACCTCTTTAGCAAATGTCTCAGAGTACAACTCCTCATAATGGAATGGACCTAGATTTGTATCAGTTATGTCCACCCAATCGAACTCCACCTTGCTAGATGTGATGACAAGATCCTGATGATTATACCTCAAGGTATAAGGGAGTTGTTTAGGCTTAACCTTTTTAGGCTTAGCTCCTGGGTTTGAAGTTTCTATAGGTTGACTCCTCTGGGAAGCCTCCCCTAATGCTCCTAACATTCTTTAATTTTTGCAACAAAACCCCATATTAGATCTACAAGAAGTATAACAAAAACCCAGTCAGAGATCTTACCCCTCATATACATCAGAGGCAGGACCAGGCAGAAGACATTCCTAAAAAGCCCTTAAAGCACCGTTGGGGTCGAGACCGAAATGGAGATTGATTTCAACAAACCATATGGTGGGATCGGAGACGGAATCAGAATGGTAATCGAAATCGAGATCAGAATGGACATTGATTTGGTACAATAAAGAAATTTCAAACTTATATCCCGATCCGCCTCCAATTCCAATTGTGGCGAACAACATTTTGATAAACTATAACTCATTGGAAATCGGCCCGAAGACAAAGTCGGACATCCATTACAAACAAAGTTTTGAGAACGAAATCAATCTTGGATCCAACCCCGCTTAAAAACAACCATGACATCATAAGGGACTTCAACAACAAAATGAATGACATCATAGCCTAAAAATGAGGTCACCTAACAAGCCAAGGAGGCTTAAAATAACAGTATGAAACCATCCCCATTCAACCAAGAGGAAACCCAACAACTAGGGCACAATTTTCTAATTAAACAGAGACGTGCATAAAAACCCTAGTTTATTAAAAACCCTTCGACTCCAATAATTAGGGCAAAACTTAACCCTACTCAAAACCAACAAGTCGATAAGCAAAAGGACCGTCAGGTAAAGTAATAGATTGGAAAGACCATATAACCATGTAGCAGATGATCGACACCCCCAAAAACCGAGGACACCACGGTACGGGCATGAAGAAAATGTGAAAATGATCGTGGCAAAACAAACAAACAGGAAAAAATGACAAACAAACAATAAAAGATGAACCAAAGACAAGGAAAACAAAACAGAACAAAAGAGAAGAAAAGCAAAGAAAACAACAAAGATCAAACGAAAACGAAGAGCTACGAACCCATGTGAAAAACAACAGACCAAACAAAACATGACGAACAAAAACCCTACCTCCAAATGCAATCCAACAAGTTGGCCCTTGATGTGAATCCTATGTGCACATGCCCCCACCTTCGATTGAATCGTGCTACCAAATGCTCTACCATAGCTCTCATTCAATTTTACTTTTTAAATAGTGATAATAACCAGTGAGTTAACCTTAATTAAGGTTAAAATCAAACCTCATACATGGGAGGTGCCTGTAATTAATGTCATTAATGTGGCAAGTTGGACACAGAATCACGGAGGGAACATGCACAAGACTATTGTGTGACCAAAGTAAAGTAAGACAACAACAAGAAAGTCGGGACTAGAAATAGAATGGAAACTGATTTGGAAACTTTGTCCAAGTTTCGAGTTTGGTTCTGATTCTGCCAACAAAGAAGAAAAGAAAGAAAGAACCAAAAGAAAAACACCAAGATCGAAACAAGAAAAACAACGTCGATCTCAAGTCCAAACAAACAAACCAAATGTCAGAGGCAGAGGTGGGATGGAAAAAAGTTTGAGACTATATATAAATCCTGGACTCAATATCCATTTTGGCTCCGACTTCGATAAAACAACAAAGACAAAGCCAAGAGACCAATGAAGAGACAAATGGGACCAGGATCGTAATGGAATCTTCAAAACAAGTTTCAAACTAGATTTCATTCCGGTTCCGGTTTCGCTAGAACAAAAGGAAAACAAAGCATTGGAAGAAGAAAAACTCCAAAAACTTTGTTGAAAAACAACCAAGGATAGAAAACAAAAAGGGGGACCCATTTTTACCAAGGCAAAAGATGGGGTGGTTATGCAAGGCATAATAGGCCCTAACCATCTAGTGTGGAACTTTCCTTTGAAATCATGGACTTTGGAGTCATATAATAGTGCCCAATCACCTAGCAAAAGGGACCGTTGTTTGATAAAATGATCATGCCAAAGAGCACATTGCTTCTAGAGTTATTTTGCATGGAACAAATCTAGATGTCAAAGCTCATCTAGAGAATGGAGTTGAGCAACTCAATCTTTTTGAGCATCTATTAGGTTCATCCCCACTTGTTCATTCACCTATGGGTGATATGGTGAGGACTTACGGTGATGAATTTCATATTCAAAAACTAAAGCAGAGATCAACTCAAATATAAACTAAGGTCATTGATCAGTCACAATCTCATGGGTCATGCCAAACCTAGTAAAAATTTTAGAATATAAAAAGTTAACAACCTTGGTATCACATGCATGTTTCAATGCCACAATCTCTACCCTCTTAGTAACATAATCAGTACATACTAAGATATATTCTTTATTCTTTGATGGAGGGTTAATTGGCCCCACAAAATCTAAACCCCATTTTTCAAAGGGTTCAAGAGACAACTAGGGATGTAGAGGCATCTCATATGAACATGTGGGTTTCCCCATAATTGGCACTTGTCACAATTTTGCAAGAACTTTTACAATCTTTGTGAAGCATAGGCCAATAATATCTAGTTGTAAGGATTTTATTGGTTGTCCTCTATGCTACAAAATGACCCCTATGTGGCTATGAATGACATGCTTGAAGTATGTCGAAGACATCATCTTCGATGACACACCTTTGCATGATGTTGTCAATGTCGATGTGGAGCTATAGTCTGTTAATCCATGTATATTGACCACTTAGCCCCCTAAGTTTTCGATGATCTCAAGGAGAGAAGTGTGAGAGAAACTTGCAAGTAACCAAGTAGTTTTCTATGTTTGCAAACCATGCACTCTTAACTAAAATGTCAAAAAGATGCTCATCAGGGAAAGCATCATCTATAGGCACAGGTTCACTCTAGCATTGCAACCTGGGTAAAAGTTCTACAACCACATTTTCCTAACTAGGTTTATCAAATTATTGCAATAAAAGTAACCATCTAATTACTCTTCCTGTAACTAATGGATTATTCATTAAAAACCTTATTGTCGATTGATTTGTACAAAAACAAATATAACTAGTGATGTAGTGCTGAAATTTATTAATTGCATAAATGACAACAAGAAGTTATTTTTCAGTATCCATATAGTTCACTTCAACACCTGTAAAGTTCTTACTAATATAATAAATAGAATAAAATAAAGTATCCTCATTTTGACCAAGGACAACTCTCGTTGAAAAATAAGAAGCATCGGTATGGATATGGAAAGGAAGTTCCTAATTAGGTCATCGTAATACCTGTGTGGTTAAAAGCTTCTCCTTGATAATCTCAAAATCTTGTTGACATTTCTACGTCCAAGAAAAAGTGATATTTACTCAACAAAACAAAAAGAGGTGCAACAACCTTACTAATTTTTTGAATAAAACGCCTAGAATATCCCGCATGCCCTATAAAGCTACGAAAATCCTTTTGACAAACAAGAATACGCAAATCCTGAATTATTTGCACCTTCTTTGGGTCAACTTGAATACCTTTAGCCAAAATATAATATCTAAGTACTATACCTTCTATCATCAAAATGTGACACTTTTCATGACTTAAGGACAAATTAGTATCTTCACACTACTGTAAGAATTTTTCAAGATTATTTTTGGCTTCCTCATAGCTATCACCATACACAGTAAAATAGTCCATGTAAACCTTAACACAATGATGAATCAAATCAACAAAAATATTTAACACTTTCCTTTGAGAAGTAGTAGGGGCATTACATAGACCAAAAGGTAAAAATTATAAGCAAATTTCCCCCATGGATAGGTGAAAGTGGTCTTGTCTTGATCCTCTGGTGTGATGCGGATCTAGTTGTACCCGTTGAATCCATCTAAGAAGGAGAAGAATTTCTTACCTGCAAGTGTATCCAAAACTTGATCAATAAAAGGTAACAAAAAAGATCCTTTTTAGTAGCCTTGTTAAGGGCTCTATAATCAACACATATTCTCCATTTACCATTTTTTAAGGAACTACCACCAAAGGGGAAACCAACTAACTATCAAAAATTGGATATTTGAATCCTACATTTAATAACTTTTTAAATTCATCTCTTATAATTTTAAGTAAAATTGGATTTAACCTTCTTTGGGGTTGCCTAACAGGGCGACTACCTTCCTCTATGTAAAGATGGTGTGTGCAAGTATCTAGATGAATTTCATGCATATCTTGATACTCCCATGCAAATGCATTTTTTTTATTTATTAACATGGAAATTAAATCCTTAATTTGTGCATCACTTAAATTTGGATTAATATTTAAAGTATGTCTTGGTAATATTTGTGTAGCTTTAGATTATGTAGGCAAGTCAATTACATGTTCTTGTGAGGTGGATGGTGTAAAAGTGTTAGAAAGAATGAATGGATTATATACATAGTTATGTGGAAGTAATTGATGTAATGTAATAAAATTTTGTAGTGATTGTGAATCACTCAATAACGGAAAGCTCCCAAAAGGACAGTTATCTATACAAGAATGAAAAACAAATATTTCAACATCATCACACACATATCAATTTTGTAATAAAATAGAAAGAATAGTATCTTTTGATAGCTCAATATCAAGTGCTTAATTGATGGTCAGCATAGGAAAAGATTCCATTAAATCACTATCATCCCATAAGGGATCTTCAGTCTCCAACATTGGTTGAGCAGGTGGGTACTAAGTCAATTGTTTTTGCTATTCCCCGTTAGAAATAACCATATTACCTAACCTATAGTCATATAAGCATCCACAACAACCAACTATGGTCTTCCCAAAATCAAGGGGTATCCCCCAACTTTATTTTGGGCTGCAAGATCATGAAGTCAGTAGGGTATTCCCACAAGTCAACAAAAATAACATCTTTTATCCTAGCTTCAGGCTTGACTAGGGAGTGATTTGTCATCTGCAGGACTGTAGGTGTATACCTAAGTCCTTAAAGGCTCAAATTTTCCTTAGTCTCATTGGTCATGATGTTAATGGTATCTTTGTCAATTAAAGTATTAGGAATAGTAATCTAACCAATTCATACCTAAATCATAGGACTTTCAAGATTCGAATACTTGGGAATCGAAATATTTCCCAACATAAGGTCAGCAAGTTACCCAATAACTTGCACTATCTTTGGGTGTGCTTGTTCTTCTACTTTCAGGTATACAAGTCTTGAACTATCTTCGTGTATACTAGAATTTCCTTGATGGCCTACAAAAGATGAATCTTAATGCTAAACTTTCACAATTCATTCACACAATCAAATTCTGACTCGACCATTTCTTTTTATTTTGGCTAATATTGGAACCTATAAAGGTATGGAGGCAACCTAGATGGTTCATCTAGTTTTTCTAAATGTTCCTCACATTCGTCATTTAATTCAATAATATTGAGCCCCTGAATGGCTTTACCTGATCATAACTAGACTCCATTAATGTCCAGTGTGTTGACGGGATAGGTTAGGTAACATGTCACCTCATTATTGTAAACAGGTTGTGCCACCTTTTTATTTAAGTTTGGAGGTGGTTGTGCAGGCATGGGTGTTGCCCTAGGTGGTTGTGACGGGTTGGATGATAGACCACTAGATGAGGGTGGTATTGGTGGCAATAATTATGGTGGTCGTTGGTATGGAGTAATCGTGGGAGGTACAAGATAAGGTAGATATTATGTGAATTGTGGTGGTGGTGGTGTCATCCACGCATGTTGCTAAGTTTTAGTGGAATAGGGGTATTGGTTTTTCCATTATGGATAAGGTGGAGGTTGTTTCCACCCTCCATACCATTCTCAGTAAGATGGGAAGGAACTAGACTATCCACTAGGCCCTACACTAGGAGGTGTAAAAAATTCATTCATCATGGGAGACATAACACGTGGAGGCCAAGGCCTCTGTGGGGCCATATAGTAAATAGGTTCTTCACTAAATTTTGCATGTGATATATCTATTGGAAGAGGTCATAATGCAGTGGCCTTACTAACATCTTCTAAAGAATATTTTTTTGTTTTGTTGTAAGTATATTCCTCATTACTATGTTTTTTCAACAATTAGGACAAAATGCAACAAATTCTTTTTCAGTCTCCTTTTGTTTCTTATGTCTATATAAGGTGTCTATTCACTTATCCATGTGGCTCGAGAGGTCATTTTTGAGATCTTCCAACAATGTACCTAACTCCCTTTTCATGATACCTAATGCTCCTCCTAAAGAGACATGCTTCCTAGAGTACCCTCTCACCGATCGAGTGGATCTTGAGTAGCTCCTGAAAACACCACAAATATCATCAAATATTAATTTGGAAACACCCCCGCACTTCATAAGATTAAAATAGTCCATATATTCATCCCTAATACCACTAAGAAAGATCATTTTTATAGTATCATTGCTCAACCCTGTTTGCCTTGTCCTTTGAATACTAAATAAGAAACATTCAAGGTAGTCTTCTAAGGTCTCTTCTTCATGTTAAATAATGTGAAAGATATCATCTTTGATTTCCTTGGTCTTGCAATATTCTTGGTATTTCTCCAAGAAATTTGTCTTCATTTTATCCCAACTATGGATGGTTTCATGTCCTTGTCCCATAAATCATCACAATGTTGCATCCTTCAGAGTAGCTAGAGATAGTTTAAGTTTTTTTGCATCATTGTGATAATCATAACTATGACATAAAACATCAAATTAAAAGAGAAACATGTTGGGGTCTTCCATAGAAAGACCTCAAAAAATATGCAAGGTAGAGTGAGGTATGTTTTTCATGGGGGCATCCTCCTCTAGATGGACAGTGGGAAATTCAAAGGTAACGAGATTGTTATTGGCCATGCCATTTCGAGATTGTTGTTAGTTTTTTTGTTGTTGTTGTCAACCATGGTTCCAAATTCCCAAGGGGTGTAGAAAGATGTGAATGGATTAAGGTCTTGGTCTCTTGAAGACTTACCACTTTGGAGCTTGTAAGAATCTTGAAATAATTTAGCAAAAATTTTAAATGATTCTTCAAGTGACTCTTGTTGGATACTTGAAGGAGACTCAAAATTGGACTCAATGACACATTTTTCAATATTAGGTTCAACTAGTTCCTTCTTGGATGGTATATTCACAATTAATGGCTTTAATTCTTTTTGTGGGTTTTCTTGTTGTGAACTATTTCCTATATTTTTCTTAGAAAATATTCCTTTACTATCCCTAATGTGATTCATGCATCTATATGATCTATAATAAAGAAAACCAAGTTTAATCACCTACGTGAGGTTGACAATCGCATAGACTTTTTCCTTGGTGCATTGTTCCTAGTTCAACTTACTAGACTGATAGGAATTTAACACCTTTCCCTGACAACAGTGCCAAAATCGTTGGACAAAACTATGGATCAATATTGGGGGTAAACTATCCTTGTATTTCTATCAAATGGGCTTAACACAATTGGATCAGTCCTTCATAATTTTTGTGTTGATTTCATCAGTTTGCTCCTAAATGTCAATTTGAGGATTGTAAAATCGTGAAGGATGTTGTGGCTATGTACCTAAGGGTTGTTGCTAGCAAGATGAATATGATGAAGTACAAAATAATTAGCTCTTATAATACTCAACACACAGGAAATTATATAACTTATACTACTAGATATAGGTATTTAGTTACAAAAACATAGAGGAACATGAAGATAATAGAGTGATAGGAGTGTGCCAGGAACCAAGTCGAGTCACTCTTGTATCACTCCTCAGAATTATTGTTTCATTATTTTTGAATCACAACAGACAATAAAAGAACATACAAAAAACTTAGAAATCAAATCCTCTTGTTGAATTGACCATATAGCAATTTTAATTAAGTTTAAGTTTCTACTCTCAATCATTTAAATTAAATCAAAACACAGATGTTCAAATAACGATTTCTCAAATAGAATGGAATTAAATTAATGTAGAAAAAAAAAACTAAAGTTATCACCGCTATTCTCCAAGGAGTGGTCCCTTGCTCCAGGGTTGCAGGGTGAATTGACTAACGCAGAACTTCACAACGCTTTAGATAATTCTTAGATCCATAAAAAAATGAGATTCGATAGATTATTATGTATATCCAAAATAAAGTCCATACATATTTATAAGCATGAAGGGATCGAAATTCAGTCATGTGGCCTACGACCCATAACTACAGCCAGAGTTATATTCGATAGAAAACATAAAAATATAAATGACTCAAGTCTTTTCCTACAAATTAACTTGTAACAAGTTTTGGCTACTAGCCTTAAACAAAAAAGCTAAATATATGCACAAAAAAATTTGGCCATTGGCCCTAAACAAAAATACTAATCATAGGCCCTATCATTCCCTCCTTCGCATTCTCCTCTACCACACAGCTAATGACAATAATATTTATCCACAAGTGCAACCATTTAGATTAGTTTTCATTAATCAAATAACACCAAACTCATTATTTCCCTTCTTCAAACATATTAGTCATCTTTTATCTTAAATGATTAATAAATGGAAAAGTAAGAGGATTAAGATAAAATTATGGAACAATTTTGGATAGGAAAAAGGGATTTTTAGGAATAATAACATAGATAGGTTTTTGGATCATCAAGCTCTCTGGAGGTGTTAATCATGAAGAAGTTGTATCATTAATCATATCCTATATCAAGTTACGTACATCATCAATTTTATTGATGTGAGTTCCTTTCTGGGAGTTGGTATGTATTGTATGATTATTATACCATGAAAACTATGTATTCAATATAACTTTGGTGCTCTGAAATTCTATACAAGGATATCTTTTGGGTAGAGATATTTCTCTTGAAATACAAATATGGTTGGCATTTCTTTCATAAATGTAGTTTTTCTCTGTGGTTTGGAAGGAGAGTATGTATACACTAGTTCTACCAGTTTCATGAGTTTTCAAAGGATATGTTCAGTGTGCAAGAAGTTTGAAGTGATAAAAGGTTCTATGTTCCTATTTGTCAGCATGTTCAAGTTCAAGGTGTATGAAGTAACACTAGTAGCATGTAGAATTTAAATCTTGTGTGTGGTGTTAAGATAGGACCTATTTAAGGTCCTTGTGGTAGCGGCAAGAAAATTGAAACTGGGCCAACCTATTACACGTTTTATGTAAATTGAATTTAGGTCCACTTTATGTCATCTTGGTTATTTATGGATCCATAAACAACATCGAATAATGTTAATGTAATTCCATGATATTTCAAATGTTCAAATGCATGTGATGTTACTTGAATATAATTACTCTAGTTGTTTGAAGGGTTTAAATTGAAGAGCAGTGAAGAAAAGAGGTAGCTCCTATATCAAAAGATCATTTTCTATAAGGATGAGAGTCAATAGTGATTCTGGCACATGTATGTGTTGTATTGAAGATTCACAAGCTTTATCATTTTATTCCAATAGGAATAATGTTCTACCCATTGTAGTGTTTCATTTAGGAATTGTTGTCTTTGATAGGTTGTTGCCTACTTCAGTTTGTAACATTCACTTGTACATTTTTGCATTATGAGGCTAGATTTGGGTAGTAGATCCAAGCAGCTGATCTCACTATGGTTTTTCCCATCTTGGGTTTTCCACATATATTTGGTGTTCTCTTGTGTGCTTTTATGTTTTTTTTTTATGCTTATGTGGGGTTTGTTGTGAAGAATCATATAATTGTATAAAAAGTTAAGAATTATGAAATTATTTAGATCTTCTCATTCACCCCCTCTCAATAGATTGTGTGCCCTTCAATTGGTATCAAATCCAAGTTCCTTTGTAGAAGCCTAATAGCTTAAGGCAGGCCTAGGATGGCATAAGAAGCTTTTTCTAGAAATAAAGCACCAATCTTTGATGGATCAAATTTTTCATTTTGGAAAGTTAGGATGCAGTCCTATTTGATGGCTTTAGGAATGGACATCTAGATGCCAGTAGTAGAGGGATATGATATTCCTTAAAAAACTCCTAGGGATCAAGTCGGAAAGAGGGCTTGTAAACTCAATGCTAAGGCAAGGAATTCTATTTTATGTGGATTGACGAATTCTGAATTTGTGAAAGTGATGCAGTGAAAAATAGCAAAGGATATATGGGATAAATTGGAGACTATCTATGAAGGTGATGAGAAAGTCAAAGAGGTAAAGTTGCAAACTTGCAGAGCTCAGTTTGAAGGTTTGAAGATGGCAGAAGATGATAATATTGCTACATTGATACTTTGAGTCAATGAAGTTGTCAACTATATTTGAGGTCTTGGTAAAAACTTGGAAGAGAATGTTGTTGTTAAAAAGGTACTCAGATCTATTCCTAGGTGGTTTGATTCTAAAGTCTCTACTATTGAAGAAGCTAAGGATCTAAATGCTTTAAAATTAATTGAACTACATGGAATTCTAACTGGATTGACAAAACTGCATGAGAATAACTTGCATCACATAAAGGAAAAGGAGATATGGTTGAACAATATGGTAAGCTCAAAGATTTAAACAATATTAAGTGTACATTTATCTATTATGTTCTTTTGGTAGGTGACAGTATTCTAAAATCCAATGTTACCCTCAAAACTGTGGTTGAAGGAAATGACATCTTAAGTGATCTCGATTATCTATGCAGTACATTGTTAGAGGCAAAAAGGATTTGGGATGAAGGGAGATCCTCACAGATGGGGATTATTAGCAAGCTTCAAGAAACAATCGCCTCAAGTTATCATCTCTATCTAGAATATACTCCTTAGTGGGAGTTTTCAGGTATGCAAAGGATTTGTTAAAGCATTATTTTTTTCCTTTACCATTGATGTCAAAGGGGGAGAGAGAAAGACAGAGGCATCATGTGAAAACAAGAAAATTTTGTAAAATAATATTTGAAGAGAGAGGTATTATATGTAGTTTTTGGGGGAGAAAATTGAAAATTGGGAAGAAGTATTTTTTGGTGGTTTTCATATCGTATGTTGCCATTAATGAAAAAGGGGGAGATTGTTGGAAATTGAGAGTTTTTCATTGATTTCAACAGATGGAATTTGGATAACTATCACAATGGAATTTTGGTGACTGTCTGCTCCGGTAATGGAAGCCAATTAATCTAGTATCTTGGTCTGAATTATCCTATTTTATAAGATCTACTCATAATATGATAATATGTTATGTGTTGATATCAATTGCATCCAATGACATGGTTTCACCTAAATAGGTTGTATGGTTGGAAAGGTACAGTTACCAGTAGTTTTGAAATAGTTTCATACGCATACACTGGCTCTGTACATCAGTTTTTTGGTCTAGATTATATCTCAAAAAAATTATATCATTGCAGGACTTTGTACATAGATTTGAGACTACACGATGTGTTTTAATTTGGAGTTTCATAATGATATGTGAAGGCATTTGGAATATATGAATGATAGTTCTCCAAACTGTAGTCTACAGTGAGTTTTCATACAGTACATTGATGTGGGAGACTCCACATTTTCTCATATTTGTTTATCTTACCATGTGGTGTTGAAGATAAGTAGCTCAATGTCACCTAAGGGGGAATTCAATATGCTAACAAGTTTGTATGTTACACATTTGATGGATTGCATATATGTTTGGAGTTTTTGGTCTAACTTTGGCCGACCTTATTATATATTAATAGTGAGAAGTTTTTATATGTGCTCTGAATGATTAAGGGGTCTATCTTAGGTCCATGATAACTATTTATATGTGAAGATGAAAATGTTTTAAGGATAATATTGTCGAAGATAATTAGGCCAACCTAATTAGTTAACATGGATATATATATATATATATGTGTATGTATGTATATGTATATATGTAAGACATTTTTGTAGAGAGGCAGATAGGTAGTCTGTGTGAAAGATACATGAAGACAAAGATGTGAATGGATAATGTGTGAAATTATATGGATGTACAGATAAGTGTTATATATATATATATATGTATTATGCTTCACCAAAACTGAACCCCAACACAAGGAAGGTGCATTTTCATCAGTTCATACTTTTGGTAGTGATTCATATCATTTTGTATCTTAGCAGTGAGCCAGATCATTTTGTATCTACTTTTGGTAGTGAACCATATCATTTTGTATCTTGGCAGTGAGCCAGATCATTTTGTATCTACTTCAAGCTATGAGCCTTTCAAGGAAGTGAGTCCTAGCACTGAGCCCTTGTAAATATTCTATATCCAAATATATTATATCGTGAGCTAATCCTCACTATGGTTTTTCCCATTTTGAGTTTTCCACGTAAAAAATACTAGTGTTTATATGTGTTGATGCATTGTCTTGATTCCATGTTTTCTCCTCTTGACTTAGTCAAATTTGTGAAAATGTTTAGATGGATTTTATGTGAATGGTTTTATGGAATAGTGATTCACCCCCTCCTCCTCTCAATATTTTGGATGTTCAACAATAACCACCTCGCTTTCCATGCCAAGATCCTTGACTTTTGTTGGTGTAATTATTTATTTAATTACACTTTAGCATAAGTTTACTTAGACATATTTTATTTCCTAGGTTAATTAATAATCTTTATCTTATTGAGCTATCTTGTTGCTCAAGATAAGATTAGGGTTGTGCATGTCTTGCTTTTTGCATGAACCTTTTGAAGGCTTTTGTAGTATTTGTAAAACAATTCATTCAATAATCACATGCTGGTTTTATGCTTGCACATACTTTTGCTCTGAGGGTTTACAGAACATCTCTTCCTTTGTTCTGAATATCTGTTGCATGTGATAGGTGTTTGCTTGCAGGTGATTCTTGGGGACTGTGAGGTTGAGTTTTATCAACTTCTTCAACTTTATCCTTTATATAACTTTGATGGATCCAATATGAAATCTTATTAGCTCCCATAAAAAAAAGGAATACCTAAATATGTGCATGGAAGGTCTGCTTGATGAAAGCCTAGAATCTTAACAACTATTATTTTGATGGTGGGTATTGTATTAAAAACATAGATCTTATATTTATTTGCATTGATTTTCTTTCCTAAACCTAATGAATACTTGTCTAAAATCCTTTAATTTGATTAGCTTCTAAAAGACTAGACTTACCAAACAAGAGGGTGTCATCAACAAATAGAGATTATGTAATTGATATATCTGTATAAGGAAATATGAATTCCTTGTCACAAACCTTTATTATGCCTTTTTAGTATTTTTCTACTCAAAGATTCATCCATGATGATGAATAAAAATAGAGATAAGAGGTCGCCTTGCCTAACCCCTTGAGTGGCACTGAAAAACCCACAAGTGACCCATTTATTATAACTGAAAATTTCACTCCTAATAAGCAGGAGAGAATCCATTTGCACCATTTATTACTAAAACCAAACTTAGCCAACACTTTGATTAAGAAATTCTAGTCCACTCTATCATATGCTTTCATCATGTCCAATTTGATGATGAAAGGTGACAAGTTGTTGAAATGAATGGAATGAAAATTCTTATGTACAACCAAAGATCCTTTAGTTGTTTCCCTTCCTGGCACAAAACCCCCTTGCTCCTTTGATATGATTTTGGGAATTAAAGACTATAATTTGAGATAAATTTCCTTTATAAATTTTTTATAGATTATATTGCATAACAAGATTGGCCTAAAATCTACAAACTTTTTTGGTTCTTTTATCTTTGGTAGAATTTCTATATTTGTTACATTAAAAAAATTCAACATTTTTCTAGTTTTCCTTGACTCCTCTAAAGACAAAAGCAATTCATAACCCAAGAAGGCCCAATATTTTTGAAAAAAGGCGGTTGTGAAGCCATCAGGACCTAGAGCCTTATCTGGAGATATGAACAAACTACCTTCTTTAATTCCTCCAGGGTGAACGATTTCATTAGGCCTTGATTTTCTTCTTCACAAATGATGTTTGGTACTACACCTATTAAGTCTTGTAGATCTTGATTAGCCAGTACTAGAATACACTATTGAGCAGATAATAGATTAGCAAAAACTTTAACTCCCTCCTCTTGTATCTCTTTTTCTTTTGTAATCAGATTTCCTATAACAACATTTTCAATTGAAAAAATAGATTGAGAAGTCCTTTTAAACTGCTCAGAAGCATGAAAAAATTTAGTATTATGATCACCCTCCTTTAGCCATAGTTCTATAGATTTATACCTCCAATAGATTTCTTCTCTTTTGCCTAGCTCTTCCCACTCCAATTGCAACTTTCTTTATTTCTCATAAGTGATCGAATCCAGACCTTTATCAATTATTTGCTCATGAATTAATGCTAGTTCTTTTGAAACTATTTCTTTCTATTCAAAAATATTCTTAAAGACCTAGACATTCCAAACTTTAATCTGCTATTTAACATACACCAACATTTTGGACCCTCTCTTAAAGGGTGCATAACCCACGATTGGTGGAGAAGAGATAGGAAATGTGGATGTCTAAACCACATTTTCTCAAACTTAAAGGAATGTTTATGTTTGAAAATTACAACTTCACCTGAAATATTTAGTGATATGGCACAATGATTTGATCCTACATAGAGCGGTATCTCTAAAATAAAGTGTATTACCCAAGAAACCAATTGTGGGATGGTAAGAGCCTTTCCAAACACTCCACTATCTACAAAAAAATATTTTCTACAATTTGTCTAGGTGAATTTACCCTTGATAGGTAAGGTATCTTTTAATGCATTACTTACAATGAATGAGCTAAAGTCTTCCATTGATTTATGAGGTGGGCAGATGCCTCCTTTTTATCTTGTAATGATACTATTGCATTGAAATCACCGATTAAAACCACTTTTTCACCCCCTAGCCAATCCAAAATTTGTGTGAGAGCATCCCATAATCTTTTCTTATCAACAGTATAAATTGGTCCATATACATTAAACACCCAAAACTTCATATCAGAATTTGTCACCTTCAATAGCTACCAATTATGATCATTCCTGATTGAGTCTATTGACACATTTTTTGGGTTCCACAAAGTTAAAATCCTCCACATGCCCCTTGTGTAGGAGAATGAATTGTTTTCCACTTCACCCACTTTTGAATTTATGTTTCATACATATCCTCTAAGGTTTTAGTTTACTGCAACAAAATTATGTTTGCCCCACAAGCATCTAGTTGGCGCTTGATTTGAGCACGCTTGTCAGAGGCATTAAGGAAATCAACTTCATTGTGCACGAGGAGAGAAACAAGCTCTCCTCGAGTGCTTACTTAAAAATATTGTAATGTTTCCATATAGAGAAGTTTTTACCCAGCCTCTATCTCTTCCTTTCATTTAGTTATCTTAGATTTTCTTCATCTTTTCCTTAGAGATTTCTTTACAACGGTTTGAGAACTCGATGTTTGTGACAAGGAAAAAGTTTGTGAGTAATCAAACTCCTCAACCATGGTATCTAGCACCTCTGCAACATCCTCAAACTTATTTGTTTCTTTCATTATATGATCATCAAAAGGTTGTGAAGCTAATATTGTGAAACAAATCAGATCCTACTAAAGTGAGAATCTTCTCAACTAGCCCTTCCAAATCCTGCAAGTCTTCCAAATGATTAGATCTTACAAACTCCAAACTTTCAGACCTTTCACTACTTGGTAATAACATGTTATTTGGTATTTTTTCTATTGAAACATGCTACTATACTGACTTTCCACACAACAATAGGCCTAAATAATTACTAGAAAGATTATGATAAATCTGAATGTGCCCTGCATTAAACATCAAGTTTTTTTACAATATCCTCCAACTGGTGTACTGAGATTGCAGGAAGAGATGGGGTGTGCAAATTTAATCCCATACTCTTGTCTTGTAGATGTTAAGTCTTTATCCCTATCCCAGTAAGAGAAGGGGATAGTTGTTTAACTCTAATGTTAACTATCAAATACATTGGTTGAGGTGCTTTTTTCCCTTCAATTATTATGGATTTTCCATCATTTTTGAAGTGGTAATAATAGAATCATTTCTATCATTCTTGTGGGGCACATGGCTCTTCTCCTTTTGTTTATTGAGCACTTGAAGCGACTGCACTCATTTTGGTCATGTTTTAACAATTTCCATCTCATGATACCTGAACTACTAGAATGCCCCAAGGAATGATATTTAGAGCATACATTCTTTGGACTTTCCACTATGATATTCTAAATCCACTTGCCATTTTTTGACGTAATATGAATTTGACTTGAGAGAACCTTTGTAGCATCTAATAAAACACAAACCCTAACTGGTTTTGTTGGATTTCTAAAAAGGTAAGATCGTGTTTAAGAAAAATCCCGACATGATTATCCAAGATTTATATTAAATGCAACTCCCTATATTCAAGATCCAAAGAGTGCAACTAAATCCAAAAGGGAATAATCTTAGTCACAAAGTTGTTTGATTTAAAATTTGGTGACCATGGTTGCATAAATAATCCAAATCCTTCAAAAACCCAAGATTTCACTTTGAATATTGCATCTCTTTAGGATTTTGTATCAAAAATCAAAACAAAAATACCCTTTCCTTGATCTAGATAGAATACTTTATTAGCCCCATTCCATTCTTCAAATAATAAAAATTTCAAAATTTATACATCAAGTGTAAGCTTCCAAAACTTACATATAGAGCTCTTTCATGTAGATCTTATATTTTTGGTTCTAGAAGATCCTTAAATAAGGTAATATTTACAATACCCTTTTGTTCCGTACCCCAAATTTTAGCTTTACCTTGATGGTTAGGATCTTGTTGCATTGAGATATCTTCCTGATGAGGTTCCTTGCACCTCCATTGCAAAATATCTCCTTGTTTGCTACATGTTGCTTTTTTATTTCCATTATTTTTGGTAGCCTTCTTTTTGCATCTCCTTTGTTATGTTTTGGTTAGGCTCCTTGCATGATGAGCTTGCACCTCTGCCTTCTAACTAGTATGAACAATTGTTTGTTGATCTTTCTTTTGATCACTCTTTTGACTAATGTGATTTTGTGGCTTTGGTTTGAAGGGAGCACATTTCTCTAAAGAGAATTTGGGGAGAGAAGAATCTTTCTCTAACGAGAACTTGGAAACCAATTGAAGCCTTGAATGATTTTTATCCTTTGATAAAACCCTCAAATCCATTTGTGCCTTTGGATTGAAGGAAACCCCTTTTTCAATGTGGTCATTTTTATATGATGATCGAAAATATTCTGAAAAATCCCTTGACTAATATTTTAAGGGAGCCCTAGTTGTGTTATGATTATACAAAAAAATTGGCCTGAAATTATTTTATCGATCTTGAAAAGGAAGTTTTAGGGTTGTCACCTTACCACTATTTATCATCAAACCCTCATGAGAAAACCTGTGAGTATTTGACCAATGAGAATCACTTAAGCAAATTGGTCTTTCATTTGTAATTATTATGGATTTTCCATCATTTTTGAAGTGGTATTGAATAATAGAATCATTTCTGTAATCCTTGTGGGGCATAGAGCTCTTCTCCTTTTGTTTATTGAGCACTTGAAGCGACTGTCCCTATTTTGGTAATGTTTTAACAATTTTCAAATCTAAAGAGTTGAAGAAAACTTGGGAAATTTTGATGCAAGGTCTAATTATCTTCCTTGGACATTCTATTAAAATCAAATCCTACCAATGCTACAACAAGAGACTAAGAAAGATTGTTTAAAGTGCAAGTGTCAAGGTTGATGAAGACTTTTAGAACTCAGTGGTGATATATGGATATAAATCAGATGAGCTTGTTTACATAGAAAAAGAAAAGGCTAAGAAAAAGGAAATATAGTTTGAAGAGGAAGAAGCTCTGGAAAGACCCCTAGTAGGTATGTGAAGAGGAATCATTTTGAAGAAAAAATCATTGGAGACAAAAGCAAAGGAGTGTTAACAAGAAAGAAAGTTTTTGAAGAAGAGGTAAATTTGTGTCTACTTTTTGAATTTGAACCCAAAAAAGTGATTGAGGCATGCAAGATGAATATTGGATGAAGGCTATGGAAGAATAACTACTTTAGACTTGGGAACTTGTCCCAAGACCTGAAAACAAGAACATAATTGGAACAAAATGTGTATTTATAAACAAACTGAATGAGAATGGAGAAGTGGGAAGAAACAAGGAAAGGCTTGTGTGTAAGGGCTACTCACAAGTTAAATGAATAGATTTTGAGGAGACATTTTCTCTGGTGGCAAGAATGGAAGCTATCGAAATATTTTTGGCTTTTGCATCACATAAGGACTTTAAAGTTTATGAAATGGATGTGAAGTCTACTTTTCTAAATGGAGAATTGGAAGAAGTATACATGGAACAATCTCCTAGAGATTGCTATGCAAGGTTGGATAAGTATTTGATACATAAAGGATTCAATAAAGGTACTATAGATAGTAATCTTTACCTTAAAGTTGAAAAAGATCAACTATTGATTGTGGTTGTGTATGTTGATGACATAATTTTTGGAGGTAATAAAGAGATGCGTAAGAAGTTTGTAGAAGAGATACAAAAATAGTTTGAGATGTCTATGTTTGGAGATATAAATTTATTCCTTGGGCTACAAATCAATCAAACAAACAAAGGCATATTTATTTCACAATCAAAGTATGTCAAAGAAATGTTGAAGAAGTTTAGAATGGAAGACTCTAAACTAGTATGTACTTCTATGGTTACTAGTTGTGAACTGAGCAAGAATGATGAATCTCCTAAGGCTGATCAGAGCAATTACAAATCAAAGATTGGTGGATTTCTATATCTAACTGCTACTAGACCAGATATCAAGAAGATCCTAGAGAATCACATGTTGTAGTAATGAAGAGGATATTCAGATGCTTAAAGGACACTCTAGATCATGGCTTGTGGTATCCAAAGGATACTAAATTCACCTTGAGTGCTTACACAGATGCAGATTTGGAAGGTTGTGTTGATGACAAGAAAAGTACAAGTGTTGGTGAATTCTTTCTTGGATGTAGATTGGTATCATGTCTAAGCAAGAAACAAGATTTAGTATCTTTATCTACTATAGAGGCTTAGATTGCAACAGCATCTTGCTACACATAGGTGTTATGGAATGAGGAAAACATTGAAGGATATCAGAGTGTTTTATGATGAACCAGTTTCTATATTCTGTGATAATACAAGTGCAATCAATATTTCAAATAATCCGAGAATGCATTCAATGATAAAACACATTTTAATCAGATATCACTTTCTAAGAGAGAAGGTTTTGGAGAATTAAGTGAAGCTTGAATATGTGCCTTCAAAGAATCAAATTGTTGATATATTCACTAAGGCTCTTCCTAAAGATACTTTTGAGTACCTCCAACAGAAGTTGGGGGTTATTGCCCCTCCTTTCTTGGAATAGATGCATAAGGAGATGCATCAATCTAGTGGATCTCAAGATTCATTCTTTTATTTTAGATTGATGTTGGTGGCTACCTCTCAGGGGGTGTAGGTAGTGGCATTATTGATTGTTGTAGTCAAAATAGTATGTGTTGTCATTGTACAGTGGTAGCTGATTTGGTGTAGTTTGGTGTGTGCTCCTAAGGGAGAGTATTCAAAGCAATAAAAGAAATATGTTGTAGAGCATTAGAAAGTAGGTTGATCAATGTTAAAGGGAGAATAAACAATGCAAATATTTTGGTCCTTTGCCATTGAAGTCAAAGGAGAAAATTTCATGTGAAAAATAATAAGTTATCAGGGGGAGAGAAAGTGGAGAGAAAGAGTCATGACAGAGAGAATGTAATGAGTATGTTGTCAAAGGAGGAGAAAAGAGAAAAGTAAATATGTATGAAATAGAGTTGTTATGTCTTTGATGCTTTTTCACATCATGTGTTGCCATCAATGACAAAGGGAGAGATTGTTGCAAGTATGAGTAGTTGGTGTTGTTATTGATGTCATCAATCTTATGTTTTCATTGATGCCTATTGTTGGGTGAGATTGTTGCAAGAGTATGAGCAATTGATGTTATTCTTGTTTTGATTAGCTACATTGTGTTGTCATTAGTAAAGCTACTGGTGTCAACATCTAGTGTTGCTTTGATAATATTTTGTCTATGGTTGAGAAAGTATTGAAGGTGATGAAGATGCTTCTCTGCAAGGAAAATTTTAGTGGTGAATCTTTGCCAATTGGCGAATATTTGAAATTGGGACCTCCAAAAATGGTAAATAATACAAGCTAGAAAGGATGCTGAATTGCCAGGTATTTTCAAAAAAATAAATTTGTCTCGATTAATTCACCAATGCATTATTTTTTAAACGATGTGTCATTGAAACAGATTCGCCAGTAGTTTATACTGTAATTACAGATATTAATTATATTCGCCAATAATTTTATATTCCTAAAATTAATTTTTGGGAAATATCGCCATTAATAATTATTTACCATTTCATTTTAGGGATATTTTAGCCTTGAATAGGTTTTTTATTTATTACCATCGATTAGCTTTTTAATCAAATGGTTGTAAGTTAATTATGTGACTTTATATGCACGTGCCTTTTAAAAAGGTTGTTGAGGCCCGAAATTTGTTATGGGCCACATGATTCAACCCCCACAAGGGGGCGCTACCCCTTGACCCCTCTAGTGGCTACCGCCCCTGGGCCCCTACTTCAATATTAAAAAAACCAAAAAAAAATGGGGGAACTGTGCCGACCAACTATGCAAATTTTTAAAGGAGAGATTCGCCATTGTAATTAATCGTTTTAGTGATTATTCACTAGGATTCACCACTGTGATTATTTTTTTTACCAATTATTTATTAAGATTTTCCAGGATTTTATAATTTTTTTAATAATGTGCATAAGATTCGCCAGGAAAAATTAATAATTTTTTCAAATAAAAGGAAAGATTCACCAGGATTTTACACCTTCGTTGAGGGGGGGGTTCTTAAAATTGTCCTTGCTTCACTCGTGCTTGGTTTCCAAGTTATTTTGAGAAAATTTGATAAAAAAAGAGGAAACAATGTGTTGTACTGGTGCTTTGGGTTCCAGAGGTATGTTTTGGTTTTTCTTTGCATTTCTTCTAGGTTGAAGATTTTCTTATGTGATTCGGATATGTCAGTGAGAGATGTTTAGAGGTGTTATATATAGAATTATTTGAGCTAGATCATTATATAGAGGAATTTGTGTTCACTAGTGTGTGAATTGTGCATTGCAGAGGTGTCTGGGAGAAATGTCTTTGCTTTAAATTTCTTCATAGCTATGTTTTAGGTCTTGTGGATCTCTACAAGAGTTTTTATTATTTTGATATCTTTGTTCATTCAGGGTGGTTTGAGGTTTGGTGCTTCAAAAGTCAGTTTCTCAAGTAATAGTGTATGACAGAGTTGTATGAGTGTACTGGGTGTGTGCATTCTTCAAGTGGAAGTTGTTGTGAAGGACTTTGTTGTATTTCAGCATGATTAAAGAATATTCTAGATCATGTTTAAGTGTGGTATGTGGTTTGTAATTCATCCTTGGATTTGAGGAAATGTGTACTTAGAAATTTAATGGTGTTTACACAAGTAACAACTAACCTGGTCTTTACACTACTTGTGATGGATAATTATTGTTTATAAAAGTGTTTGGTTGTGTGGTTTTATTGGCTTAGGTCCTAGCTAAAGTGTTGTGTGTTCTTCTTTCACTTCTATTTGACATGAAAGTGTTTTAGCATCGACCTAATTTGAATTTGCATGGTTGATGTGCATAACCAACCTTAGAGAAGGGTTTCAAGGTTGAAGTTGGTATAAGTAAGAGGTGATTTTTTGATGGAAGATGAGATAGATGTGAGAGATGTGAATGATGCAAATTTTAGAGTGTTAGAGTGCGACTTTGAGAAGTGCAATGTGATCTTTCATGTGTTAGTCTATTGGATGCAGTGAGCAAAAGGTGGCTATAATTCTTCAATCAAACTACAAAGGCCTTGGTAATGTGGTGGATTCTTTGTTGCATTGAGATTCTCTTCTCTATGTAACATTTCTTCTCTATCTTCTTTTCTATTCCTACAGTGAGCATTTTAGCAGTGAGCCTTTTTTTTTTTGGTAGAGAGCCCTCTAGCAGTGAGCCTTGTTGTAATCAATGTTGATATTACTTATATTGTGAGCTAATCCTCACTATCCCTTTTTTTTCCCATGCAAATCTAGTATTCTCTTGTGTATGCTGTTAAGTTGTTTTAATTTTTTTTATTTGATTTTCATGCTAAATCATCATAACAAATTAAGGGTTTATTGAATGAATGTGGATTTGAATGTTAATAAGGGTTTTGAATTTTTAAGGTACAATTGATTCACCTCCCTCTCAGTTGTCTTATGCATTCAACATTAGTCACCATAGAACTATAAGGTGCATTATAATCACTATTCATACCTGGTAGCACAACTCTAGGTTTTATGGTCTTCTTTGAGCCATATAAATGTTGACTAGGTCAATTGAGAGGGGGGTTGAATTGGTTGTCACAAATTTTAACTTTTAATTCAATCATTGAAACTAATACTTAAAACTGCTTAAATGATTAATCATCAAATGCCAATGCAGAAACTCAAATCCAACACATAAACACAATAACACCAAATTTATGTGGAAACCCAATGAGGGAAAAACCACGGTGAGGATTAACTCACACTATAAAGAATATCAAAATCGGTTACAAAAATTTTCACTGCCTGAAACAAGGCTCACTGCCTAAAACCAGGACTCACCGTTTGGAACAAGGACTCACTATCTAATAGGACTACAACCTGGAGGACTCATTGGCACATAGATGCAAAGAAGACTTGTTACAGAGAGACCACAATCCTAATGCAACAAAGGATTCCACCACTATGACTTGATCAACTTGTATGAATGATAGATTTCACCTTCTACTCATTACATCCGATAACTCAACATTAAGCTTCGTACTAACCTTCCACACACACTTTTTGAATAACATTAATGTCACATCCACTCTTTCACTTATCTTCATTCTTTTCTCTTGTATGTTTTTAATTACTAGCTCATCTTGTATTTATACTATCTCCAACCTTGAAAAAGATACAAATTCGGCGATCCAACTTTAAATAGAAATTAGGTTGGTGGAAAAAATCCTAGGGTGGAATTAGAATGAGGGTGACCCAAACACACGCTTCATCAAGACCCAAAATAGATCCAATGCGCTTCATCAACTTCAAAAATAGTGCTTAGCACAAAGTCAACAAAACCAGTGTAAAACACATAGAACAATTAAGCTCGAAACTTCCAAAAACCAAAAATATATTCAATGCAACCAAAACATCTTAACTCTAGAACTGCAAGTCAAAAGACTTCATCAAGGAGAAATCCAGACTAGGAACTTTTCTCCCGAACCTCAACCAGAATAGAAAAACATAGTTCACAGTTGTTGAACACAACGCGAACTTCACAATGAACCAACAACCAAAAATATGGATATATCAACCTTCAACAACCATGACCAACATATTTTAACTACACAAAACATAGGGAAAAATACCGAAGCAACAACTGAATACCTGTAAACTTTCTTTAATACAATTTTCTCAATATCCTCAACATATACAACCAATGACAACTAGTAGATAGCCAATTGACCAATTGACATCAATGACAACACCTTCATTCATTTCTCCATCCTTGCAACAATCTCCCCCTTTGTCATTGATGGCAACACATGATGTGAAAAAACATCAAAGACACCAACCAATTCTGAATATACTTCTCAAGATTTTTCTTTTTGCTTCTCCCCCTCAGAAGATCATCTTGCTCATTACTTGATTTCTCTCATTAGCATTCTCTCATTTTCACATGCTTTCTCTCCCCCTTTTGACATAAATGGAAAAGGAAAAATATATGTTCATTGAATCTTCCTTTGACATGGAAACAAAATACTCAAAATGGCAACACTTGAATGTACCTACTCCCCCTAAGAGGTAGCCACCAAAACCTCAGTCCAAAAAGATAGAACCATGAATCCACCAGATTGGCGCATCTCCATATGCATCTTAGTTTATGAAAGGAGGGGAAATAACCCCTAACTTCTCTCAAAAATACTCAAAATTATCTTTAGGAAGAGCCTTCGTGAAAATATCAACAATCTGATCCTTCGTCAAAACATACTCAATTTTTATATCATTCTCCATGACCTTCTCTCTCAAGAAATGATATCTAATAGATATATGCTTTATCCTTGAGTGCATCACAGGATTCTTCGAAATGTTAATTGCACTTGTATTATCACAAAAGATAGAAATAGGATCATCATATAGCAATGATATCTTTTAATGTATGTTTCATCCATAGAACTCGTGTATAACAAGATGTAGAAATATACTCAGCTTCAGCAGTAGACAAGGAGACTAAATCTTGATAAGTAGGAGGCTTCTTCCACAACGTGTCAAATTATGATATTGCTATCAGGATTCAACCGTGTAGTTTTCGAGTCAAACTCATTGACCCATGATTCATGAGTAGTGATTCACAAGAACCCATCTCTCATGATAATGAATGATCCACTTAGCACTCATTGCATCTAGGTGATGCTCACAAAGGTGAAGCATTGGTCTATCTTGGGAGGTCACCCATCCCAGTATTGCTCCAGCTCAAGCACGCTTAACCATGGAGTTTCCCCCAAGGTTAAGTCCACTTAGCTTGCTACCCCATTTGCAAAACCTTCAGCAAGTGTTGTGCCTTATGAATCATTCATTATAGAGCCCCTTTAGCTCATCAATTGATAAGTAGGAGGTTTCTTCCATAGCGTGTCAAATTATGATATTGCTATCAGGATTCAACCGTGTAGTTTTTGAGTCAAACTCATTGACCCATGATTCATGAGTAGTGGTTCACAAGAACCCATCTCTCATGATAATGAATGGTCCACTTAGCACTCATTGCATCTAGGTGATGCTCACAAAGGTGAAGCATTGGTCTGTCCCAAGAGGTCACCCATCCCAGTACTGCTCCAGCTCAAGCGCGCTTAACCATGGAGTTTCCCCCAAGGTTAAGTCCACTTAGCTTGCTACCCAATTTGCAAAACCTTCATCAAGTGTTGTGCCTTATGAACCATTCATTATAGAGCCCCTTTAGCTCATCAATTGCTTCTTACTCAACCATGCCACCAATCTACATCCAAGAAAGAATGGACCACCACTTGTACTCTTTATGTCATCTATACATCTAGCCTAATTTGCATCTGTATATGCACTAAGTGTAAATTCAGTATCTTTAGGATACCACAATTCATAATCCGAAGTGCCATTCAAATATCCGAATATTCTTTTAACAGTAGCAACATGTGTTTCCTTCAGATCATCTTGAAATCTAGCCACAAGACATACCACATACATAACATTTGGTCTAGTAGCAGTCAAATATAGTAATCCATCAATCATAGATCTATACTTGCTCTGATCAACCTTAGGTGAGTCATCATCTTTGCCCAATTTACAACCAGTCATCATAGGAGTACTCACAATTTGGAACCATCCATCCCAAACATCTTCAACATCTCTCTCTGATACTTAGACTGTGAAATGAAAATTCCTTTTGTTTGATTAATCTGCATCTCTTCCGCAAACATCTTACACATCTTTTCATTTCCTCCAAAAACAATGTCATCAACATATACAACTACAATCAAGATTTTGTCATTATCAATCTTAAAGTACAAATTACTATCTATCGTACCTTTGTTAAATCCTTCCCGAATCAAATACCTATCTAACCTTGCATACCAAGCTCTAGGAGCTTGCTTCAATCCATAAAAAGCTCTCTTCAATCTACACACCATATCTAGTTGATTTGTTAACTGAAATCCTTTCAGTTGTTCCATGTAAACTTTTTCTTCCAGCTCACCATTCAGAAATGCTAACTTTACATCCATTTGATAGACTTTGAAATCTTTATAAGTAGCCATTGCCAAGAAAATCCTTATAGCTTCTATTCTTGCTACCGGGGGAAAATTCTCCAAAAAATCTATACCTTCTACTTGTGAGCAACCTTTACACACAAGCCTTTCTTTGTTTCCGACAACTTCTCCATTCTCATTCAACTTATTTTTGAACACCCATTTTGATCTAATGATATTTTTATATGCTGATCTTGGGACCAATTCCCAAGTCTGATTCTTCTCAATTTGCAAAATTTATTCTTTCATTGCTTCCTTCCAATGTTCATCTTTATAGGCTTCACTTACTATCTTCAACTCAATCTTAGAGGATAAACACAAATTTACTTCAACAACATCTTTGTTTTTGGTTAACATACCTTTTGTCTTCTCTCAAATAATTTGATTTTCTGAATGATTCCTCTGTACATATTTTGGTGTCCTAGGGGACATCACCGAAGCATCTTCTTCTCTTTCATCCTATTCATCCAACTTCTTCTGCTCATCTTTATCTTGTTCTTCCATAATTTCTTCTTTTCTTGTACAATCATGTTCATCAGACACATCCATCAATATCAATAGAATTATTTATTGTCTCATCAACCTTCACATTCGAGCTCTCTGCAATATTTTTGTCTTTTGTTGAAACATTTGTATGCCTTGCTTTTAGTAGAGTATCCAAAAAATATGCCTTCATCACTTCTTGCATCAAACTTACCCAAAGTTTCCTCATCTCTTCTGATATAGCATTTGCTTCTGAATACCTTGAAATATTTAACTATAGGAATTCTTTCATGCCATAGCTCATAGGGAGCCTTTGTACTATTTTCTTTTGGTTGAACTCGATTGAATGCATAAATAGAAGTATGAATAGTTTCTTTCCAATAAACTTTCGGTAATTTGGCTTCTTTAATCATTGACCTAGCAACCTCTTGAACTGTTCTATTTTTCATTTCAACAACTCAATTCTGCCGAGGAGTTCTTAGAGCAGATAATTGTCTCTTTATTTAATGCACTTCACAAAACATATTGAACTCATGGGAGGTGAATTATCCACCTATGTCAAATCTTAAGCATTTTATTCTCAAATTCACTTCATTTTCAATTATAGACTTGAATTCCTTGAATCTATATAATACATTTGATTTCTCTCTAAGAAATGTAACCCATGCTATTTAAAATAGCCATCAACTAAAAGCATAAAGTACCTTTCACCAAGTAAAATTTGCACTCTCATAGGACCACATAGATCTATATGAACTAAATCTAGTAGTCTGATAGTAGATTGTTCCTTTGATCTATAATAATTTCTTGTTTGTTTCTCAAACTGACAATTCCTACAAATAGCATTAACAGGCTTTGTAATTCTTGGTAAATCTCTCATGATCTAAATAACACTAATCCTTACCAAGTTATCAAAATTCATGTGACACATTCTCCTATGCTATAACCAATTTATCTGAGTCATAAAGCATCATCCATTACCACCCTTAAGTTCATAGATATTTCCTTCAAATTTATTTCCTATAGTAATCAATGTTCTAAATCCTTTTCAAATCTCGCATTTCTCACCCTTAAACACAAGATCATATCCTTTTCTACACATCTAACCAACACTCAATAAATTATGCCTTAATCCCTTAACATAGTAAACATCGTCAATATGGTGCTTGCCATCAAAACTTATTGAGCCTATCCCACAGATTTTCACACCAATATCATCTTCGAACATAACCAAGCCTCCATCATATTTCTCAAGCTTAAAAAACTCACTCTTATCAATAGTCATGTGATTTGAACAACCACTATCAACTACCCAAAAATTATTTTCTTGTTTAGCATTCAGGGCAGAGATAATCATACCTTCATTTTTCTACTTCTCCTTCTCTAGGGGGCTTTCCTTTACCTATTTTTTTGAATTAATAGAAGTAGGTTCATCCTTAATCACCAAGAACAAGCATTCATTGTCAACTGGATCATCATATTCTGAATCTTCATCTAAAATACTAGCATTCTCATTTACATAGTAATCTTTGTTAATCTTCTTTCCTTTCTTTTCTTTCTCATATCTTTATTTATTCCTTTTAGCTATTTCCAGACACTTTGCAGCATAATGACCTATTTATCCACAACTAAAGAATTTAAATAGAAACTTACCTTCATACTTATTGGATCCTTTTCTCATTCTTCTTATGAATTTAGCTTTTATTTTATCAAAGTTCTATTCATCTAGTCTTCATCTTTTGTATCTTTAAAAGCAGTCTCTGATTTGCCTCCATTTCTTAGACTCGATTTCCTCATTTCATAAGATGTCAAAAATCCTAATAGCAGATCCTTAGTACAATTCTTATAATCTATAGTCTACTCAATAGCTCCCACCTTCTCACTATAAGCATCAAGAAGAGTTCTAAGAATCTTCTTTACAATCCTGGTTTCCTCTATAGTAGTGCCAAGTGATCGCATTCCAACAACTACCTCATCCAGTCTTTGTACATAAGATTTAACATTTTCATCTTCGTACATATGAATAAGATCAAATTGTGTTTCCAAATTCTATGATTTCACCTCTTTAACTCTTTCATCACCATCATGTGCTCTTTCTAAAGCATCCTAGACTTCCTTAGCTATCTTCAAATTTTGAACTTTAATCAACTCGAAATGTACCAAACTATTCTTTAAGATGAACTTCGCCTTATTGTTCACTTCATGTGCTCTAATCTCTTCAGGTGTACTCGTACCATTAGCAAGAGGAGTGTAAGGAGACTTGTAAGATTTATCCACATCATATTTGCAATACTCCAAATATTCTTCCATCAAAACTTTCCAGATACCATAATTAGTTCCATCAAACCTCAGATAATCAAAGACCATCTTTCTAGCCAACTTGGACCTTCCTCAAGCGGTTAATCTCTTCACCAAGGAACCAAGCTCAGATACCAATTGTTGAATAGGACAAATAAGAGGGGGGTGAATCAGTTGTCATAGATTTTAACCTTTAATTCAATCACCAAAACTAATACTTAAAACTGCTTAAATGATTAATCATCAAATACATATGCAAAAACTCAAATCCAACATATGAACATAATAACATTAGATTTACGTGGAAAACCCAATGAGAGAAAAACCACGATGAGGACTAAATCACACTTTAGAGAATATCAAAATTGATTACAAAAAAGGCTCACTGCCTAAAACAAGGACTCACTGTCTAACAGGGCTACAACCCAGAGGGCTCACTGCCATAGAGATACAAAGAAGACAAAGAAGACTTGTTATAGAGAGATTAAAATCCCAATGCAACTAAGAATTTCACCACTATCACTTGATCAACTTGTATGAATGATAGACTTTTCCTTTTGCTCACTGCATCTGGTAACTTAGCATTAAGCTTCGCATTGATCTGCCACACACATCTCACACACACTTTCCTAATAGCATCAATGTCGCATCTACTCTTTCACTTATCTTCCTTATTTTCTCTTGTATTTTTTTCATTACTAGCTCATCCTATATTTATATTATCTCCAACATTGAAAAAGATACAAAGTCAGTCATCCAACTTCAAATTCAAATGAGGGCGACCCAAACACATGCTTCATCTGAACCCAAAATAGATCCAACACACTTCATCAACTTTGAAGATAGTACTTAACACAAGGTCGACCAAACTAGTATAAAACACAAAATAATTAAGCTCGAAACTTCCATAAACCAAAAATATTTTCAATGCAACCAAAACATCTTAACTTTAGAACCACAAGTCAAAAGATTTCATCAAAGAGAAATTCGGACCAACAAGTTTTCTCCCAGACCTCAACTAGAACACAAAATTTAACAGTTCAAAATTAGTGAACACAACTCGAACTTCACAACGAACCAATAGCCAAAAATCTAGATATAGAAACCTTCAACAACCATGACCAACATATCTGAGCCACATGAACATAGGGGAAAATACCAGAGCAACAACTGAATACCTATTAAATTTCTTTAGTACAATTTTCTCAATATCCTCAACATATAAAACCAGCAACAACTAGTAGATAATCAGTTGACCAATTGGCATACATGACAACACCTTCATTCCTTTCTCCATTCTTGAAACAATAACAAAAAAGTTCTTCAACATATTCCATTTCTAACATATCTATTGGTAGTTGTCACAAGTTGTTAACATCTTCTAGAGATGAAATTTTGGTTTTATAAAATGGGCATTCTTCACTAGGGTGTCTCTTATAACGATTAGGACATAAAATAGCCAATACTTTTCTAGCTTCTTATTTCTTATGTGTATACAAAGTATTTATTTTCTTACCCATATGGGTTCATAAATCAATTTTTAGATCATCATGTAACTTAATTATCATTTTCTAATTCCTTAGGTACCACCTTGTGATTTTTTTCTTCCAAAATAAATATTTATAGATCAATGGGAACTTGAATCATTCCTACAAATATCACAACTATTATTAAATGAATATTTAGAAATATCACCACCATTTCTAATATTTAGAGCATCCATATGTCTATCACTAATCCCTCTTAAAAATAGAATTTTAATAGAATCATTCTAAGTTAATACGGTTTGTCATGATCAAGACTAAATAGAAATCATTCTAGGAAATTTTCTAGTGTTTCTTCTTTATATGAAATTCTAAAGATCTCATCTCTTACAATAATCTTAGTAATTTTCCAAGAATCACTTTCATATTGTCCCTTGTATGTATCGTATGTCTTCTAAGCCCCATTAACCATTATAGAGTTGCATACTTGAGTGTGGTCAAAAACAATTTGAGCTTGTAACTCAAGTAATCATAACTATGACATAACACATCAAACTCAAATAAGAACATATTATGATCCTCAATAGAAGGACCTTGAAAGGTTGGTAAAGTAGAACGAGGTATATTCTTCATAGGTGGTTCCTCCTCTCAAGTAATGCTATAAAAAATTCAGATGTAATAAGTTCATTATTGGCCAAGACTCAATCAAATTCATTATTATTTGTGTTTGCATCGACCATGATTTGAAATGTCCAAGGTGTTAAAAAATAAGAGAATGGCTTATATTGTCTTTTATTTTCCTAGCTTCTATCACTTCATAATTTATATGATGCTTTGAATTATCTTTCAAAATTAGAAGTGATGGTTTTAAATGGTCTATTAGATGTTAAAATTGATGATTTAGGATCTTGTGAGTTAACTTTTGATGGATTAGGAATACTTGGGATAATTCTATATAATCATATTATGGATAATACTTTATTGTTTGTTCTTTTGTGGATTGTAATGGTACTTCAATTAGTTCACTATGAAGAGGTACATATGGTTATTTTTTACTTTGGCTACATTAGATCAAAATACAATGATGGATAAGGATAGGAAACTATCCTTGGACTACGACCATAATACTAAGATAAAATCTAACAACAAAAGAAAATTCAACAATTATCTCTAGCTTGTGGTCATTTTAATATAAAAGTACAAACTTACTAATAACAAAAAGATATATTATTAGGAAAATAAGGATCTCCAAATTAACATTTCTCATACTCTAGCCAACCATTATTTCTTCATTTTATAGGAGATCCACTCACTCTATTTAAGTCATACAACAACAAATACATTATTGGTTCCAAAAATTACTTTCTAAAGTTAGTGGAAAAATAAGGAATAATGGTTGGATTGAGGTGATGATTAGGAAGGTAGACTTAGCCATGAATGGACGTAAAATCACCAAAAGGTGGTTCAAGATTTCAACCCATCAAAATAGGAACTCACATTTCTTTGAAACATCAATGCTCATCATGCTAGTAAATCTTGTTACTTAATCATTATCCTCAATAAAGTGAGGAATTTTATGTGGCTTACACATAAAAGGTTTTTTTGTGTGATATTCAACATCAGTTTAAGAGCTAGAGTGGTGATAATAACACCATATATCATGTGTCTTAGCTTCTTACCCATGTATCAAATTGTAGAAGTTAGTGGAGAAATTATAGTGCTTTGTAAAATTTATTTGTAGTATCATGGTTATTTTTGTCTTTAAGTGAGGATTTTGGTTCATCTCCTGCATGGACTTGTACTTGCATAGGGAGAACTTTTTCTTAAGTTTTTTCTTGGGTTAATCTTCAATGCATTAAAAATTTATTATCCAAAGATGTATAAGGCCAAGAACTCTATTTTAGAACAAATTAAAGGTGACAATCTATTGATCTATTTGGGAACTCCACACTACTCAAAAGTGTTCTCATGTAAGTGTGTGGAGAATTCATCATACTCATTGGTGTATTCTTCCATAAAATGATCTTTTAATTGAAATAATCATTAGAAATTCATGCATTCATCCTCAAATTTACTATGGGGTAAAATTCCTCTTACGGAGCACCAAAAAAGGCTTCATGTGCCAAATTTGGCTTGTGATTCCTATCATGTTTATTGGGTGTCTTACAACTAGTTTGACACTAAAATGTACATTTTTAGCAATGTGAATGAAATATTTTTAGCATTAGTGAAGTTGATAGTATGAAAGTAAAATTTGAGCTATCAAATGTCCAAATATCTAGAACTAGGACATCAAATTTTCCTTTGAACAATGGAATATATAGATTGAATTGAACACATAAGGGATTGTAGTGTGAAAGTTGTGTGGGGTCTTATGGTGCCAATCCAATGTTATTTATAAATTTGAGGAACAATCTAAATAGTTATTGGCCTCATTTTTCAAAGTAGCAAGCATTAGTTGAATGCTTGTTGAGACCTTTGGTGCACATTAACCGATAATTTTTCTTCAATGTTCATCTAAACTTTCACAAACTAAAATAGGTGTGTTGAGTTCCCTTAACTAATAGTTCTACAAATAAAGTGCATAAAGGAAAATAGATATGTAAACTAAAACATATTTGAATGCAAAAGGATTCTAGTAAATATGCCACTTCTAGTCATATTAAATATGGGAAATTTGTAGAGAGATGAGATAAGAATATGTTATGCCTCTTCTAATTTAATATAGAATGTATAAATTATTGATGCAAGTTGTCAAGTAAGATCCATTTATATCCTAATAAGTATAATAAGTATTACACATATATGGTATGTTTCTTATGTGAATAACATGGTGATAGATGTCAAACTCATGGCACTATGCGTTAGATGCATATAATGTGAGTTGTATGATAAAGTTATCTAGAAGAGAGGTCATAGGTGGACATGTATGGAAGTATACCATGTGGTCATTTATGTTTTATATGTAACATGCATATGCTCTAACTAAACACCAACATGTGTAGCCATATGCAAGGCTACAAGATGTGGATGATAAATATTGTATAATTACATGTGAGAACTATGCATAGACATGTGAGCATAGTATTAACCATAAGTGCACAAGTTGTTGCATATACTAAGCTAGGTTGAGTGTTGTTGTTGTTCTTCATCTATTGAAGAGGACATGCGAGGCCATGATTAAATCATCACATAATCCAAAAATAATGCACTTCAATGAAGAGCACGCATAAAATGTGTACATCAACACAAAAACAAAATAGCATGAATATATAACAAGATAAACAAGACGCGATCTTTAGAACAACTTTATTCAAAACACTATATTTCACTTATAAAGAAAAGCCTCAAACTTATTTCATATTACCAATAGATAGCACTAGCAAGCTATTCCTTTAAGACACACAGATACTTGTTGGCTAACTCCAAGATGTTGCTCATTGTATGACCATACAATAAAACAATGAATATGAGCTTATATTTACTACACACAAAGCTCTCAACCCACATGGTAGAGCATGATAATGTAAACACATTCCTACACACATGTGTGCACACATGTACATGCACCACATAGTGTGCACATGTGCATGCACACACACACACATCACAAGACCATCAATTAATATCAAACAAGCATCCATAATCAAATTCTATATTAATGGAATGAGATAAATGTAAACTTTTAAAGAGAGAAAAGTGTTAACTTTTAATCCATCTAACTATTATGAGAATTCAACTAAGATGCATGGTCACTATTTTATGATAGAACAAAGACACTTTTTTCTAGAATTTAAATGATAGAATGCACAAAAATCAACTTTGGCTTTCTACAAATGATACTAGTTCTAGGTATAGGTAATGGTGAATTATCTATTGGACACTACCACCAAGTATGGGTGTTTGTGACCTTCCTAGAGGACACTTACACTATACATGGGCATCAACCTTGGGTGTTCATGTCCTTAACACTAAGACACTGGTCTTGGTCCTGGACATTTTATTTTTAAATTAAATTACCCAAATTTCATGTACAATAATTTTGTAGAGCCATTATAAACCTCAAAATTTCATACAACTAACGGAAAACTAGGAATAAGAAAAATAACCTTCAAAATTTAATAAAACACAACAAATTCACAAAATCTTAAAATGCCACCAAACATCCAATTCACTAAATTTCATTAATTGAATTTCATCAAACTACAAACATCAAGGATCCTTGAATACTATCACCTAGGATAACATGGAGCAAATTTGACATGATAATCCATAGAAATCATAATCCATAGTTCACATAATATCTTAACCATCCACTAGAGAAGCAAGATGAGCACTTATAGTATCAAGAGAGGAAAATTTCTCTTCCATAATGTGGCAATGATGTTCACCCTTCATATTAATCTGGAAAAGGAAATTATTTGAATTATCCACTAGATTATGAAGGGAAGAAATGAGCTCAAGTATTTTTCTTTATTCTTCTTTGGTTCCTATACATTTGAATTATCCTAATCTAGTAAATTTGGATAATAGAAGGCAATTCATTGGAAGAAATAACATGATTGTGAATTGTAGTTTTTGATTATTGGAAAAAATAGGTTTTGAAGGGGATTCAAAACCCTATACAACAAGAGACACCCAACACACAATTGAAGAACAACATAAAAGTAGTAAAAAATATGAGGTATCGCAAAATAACAACTAATTTCACACAACAAACACAACCAACAACACATTAATAATTGAACCTAATTTTCCAACAAAACAAACAAAGATGGCCAACTTTGCCACCTCTACTTAATGCTCTAAGGACACAAAACTTGGGTGTGGAAAGCGCAAGCATGTTTAGGATGACCATATTTCCTTCTATGGATAATCTTCCATGGAATATCATCCTGCAAAGAATCGGTTCAAGGGGAGATGGGAGGGAAATCCTCATCTACTCCGAATGGTGATGAAACATGGTTTGTAAGTTTCAAAGCATCCAAAGAGATGTGAAATCTAGATTCAACCCTTGGCAATGAAGAGTCTGAAGGTGGAACGACCAACGAGCTCATGGAAGATAAAATGTCACGAGTCTCAGAAGATATTGTGACCCTTGGGATCAAGTCCTCCAATGCCTCCACCTCAAAATTAAAAAAAATCCCCAACTGTCAAATGCTCACAATGGGCATTTTTCAACCAAGTTACCTCACCTTTCTTACATCCTTCTATTGAAAATTAAATTAAAATTCAAGGGGTGTAGGCATGTATTTATATTATCATGTACATTCATTACTATCTCTTAGGACAATTTTTAATTGTGAAGTCATAATACCCATTTGATATGCAATATATACTATTGATCTACTATGTGGGTTTAGAGATTTGTTTATAATAAATAGTAGCTCATATATATTGTTTTATTGTACTACCATACAATGAAGAATACCTTGGTGTTAGAAAAGAAGTACCTTGTGTCTTAAATGATATCTTCTTGGTGTTGTTATTGACAAGTGTGCCAGTTGGCATCTTACATGTAAATGACTTCTAGGGTTTTTCTTTGAAAGTGGAATGTAGTGTTTTGATTGAAGTTATTCTAAATATTGTGTCTTGTTTTGTATTAATGTTATATTTTGTTTGTGTTGATGTATGTCTTGTATTTATGTATATTTATGGTTGTGTATACGTTATTTAAGTGTACTCCTTTTGCATATTTAAATTGATTTGAGCATGGTCTCACATGTCATATTCAATAGCTTCATCAACATACTCAACCTTTCTTAATGTGTGCAACACAACACTAGTTCACCTACAAGTAATACTATCCTCACACATCAATGTACAGTTCTCACATGTATTGTCTTGTGTTTAATTGTAAAAAAAACTTCAAAAATTGGCATTGAAGCTCCTCTTATAACAAATAATGGAATGACCAAGATTTATGTATGTATTTATAAATCGAAAAGTTGGTATTTAAGTACATTAGAGAAACTAGTTAGTAAACTTCAAAATAAATTTAATTGAATATAATTAATTAATTTAATTTTGATAACAACTTTCATATTTACATAAGTGAAGTTCCATTCATTCGAAATAATAAGTTTTGGTCTTTCTGTTTTGAATAAGTTTAGTTTACTTAGAATTGAATGTATTTTATCTGAACCATGCATTTTACTAAACATAATCGTTACATGTACAATTAATACGTGTAAATTATATAGAATAATAGGATTGATACAATTTATTTTGAATAAAGTCCTATTCTTTTACACCATAATTCAATTTATTTGAAATTTGATTTTTTTAATCTAAACAACTATTAAGTCCAATTTATTTAGAATAGTAAAATTGGTTCACTTTATTTTAAGTATTTTATTTAGAACAAAGCCCACTTTATTCTAAATATTTATTGGTGGACTAGTTATAAGTCCAAATTATTCTAGATAATTATTTGCTAAACTTTTCCACACATTGGTGATCTTTATGTTTTGAAAGTTATCATTCCGTACATTTTTTTTGTATCTATCACAAAAGGAATAGAATTGTTTGTTAATCAAATTATTAATATATTCCCATGAACTAAAATGAGTTTTCTTTCTTAATACTATAAAATATAAGAGACTTTCAAATGGAGATAAAACATCTCTTGTTAATTTCAACTTGGTAAAGGAAATATTTTGTTTCAAAATAGGAGAATGCATGCTAAAGTATACCTCCAATTGTGTTAACTAATGGTCAAGATTCTCTAAATCTAAATCTCCTTTGAATGAAAATGTCTTAATCTAGTCACCACTTTGAATAGAGGTTTTCTCAAAAGAGTCTTCTCACCCTTTAAAGACATCTTCATTGGAGTAAGTTTTGCCTTTGTCCAACCTTTCCATGAGTGACATCTCCATTAAGTCCTTTATGATCTATGCTACTTAAGAAAGGCTTGCTACATCAACTTCCATCCTGAGGAACCTTGTTTTAGCATATCAATTAACTCCTCTTCTCTTTCCATACTGCTCAACCCACTTTTCTACTTATAGGATTCTATGTTCCTTTGCAAAGATAAATATCTTTTTCACTTCACCAATGAACTCCCTAAACCCTCAAAACAACTTCCACAAAGGAAAGAAACTACTCTTATACCATTTGATTTGTAAACTAGAATGGATATTCCATACACTAATATATTTCTCAAATCTCTTTTACTAAGGCACAATTACAACAAAAATTAACAAGTATATATGAGAGAACACATTATTAAACTAACACAATTCACAAATTTTAATCAAATACAAACATGTACTCTCCCAACCCATTGTTATACTACTTTGCTTACCACAATCATAGATAACTTAAAATTTTGCACTAAAAGTTACTTTGAATTCTAACTATATGTACTCAATACATACAGAGTCTGTATAGCCTAGAATGGCTTAATATAGCCTTACATTACACGAGGAATATGAAAAGATTGAGAGAAAAGAAAAGTTTGAAGGAACTAGAACACCACTGCACATTTCTAAACATGAGACGAAATCACCACTATCCCCAAATGGTAAATTTGTAATAGCCGTAGTGAATTCATAATAGCCCCAATGAATCCATAATGGCTACGTATGATTGATCTTCCTTTCCCCTCCACCTTTTTAAAGTTTTGCATACACATTAAAAACAAAGTATCATTTTTTTAATATGCATAATTTTTTAATAGGGATCCAAATATACAACCCTCAATTTTTTATGCCATTAAAAACCTATTTTTTGACATATAACACATGATCTAAAAATTGATCCACTTTTTGTACTAAATCATGATTTTTGACTTAGTTGGTTTCTTTGATCGAGTATGTGCAAGGTAGAATGGGACATCAATGTGCAAGTTCCAATTGGAAAGAAAATAATTAAAAGATGCATTTTTTTTTGGCTATATGACAAGTTTGTCAATTTGCACAAGTGGTGAACACAAATTCACTATGATGATTGTAAAATTGTCATGTCAATTGTGAAATCATCAATCTAGCAAAAACAACAATTTTGTAACAAGTGATAATCTATCCTTTGGCTTTCAAGAATTCAAATATTTTAGTTTCCTCTTCTCCTTAGTGGTTATTTTAGTTTTCTTCATTTTTGGGAATTTATAAGTAACGTGTTTGATGTCAAATTGAGCATGGAGGTAGCTTGAAGAGTCTTTTATCTATTGTGTTGGGAGTTATTTGTGAATTTTGTTCACATACATTTTTGTATTGAGATAAGAATTCATTAGAGTTACAAATTAGTTGAGACTTTGAAGCTGTTAGTGGGAGCTCTTAAATAGCCTAAGGACTAAGATCATTAGTATTAATGTCATTTTGGAGTACTTAAGTATGACTCCTATTTTGGTGGAGTTTTTTTACCTACAAGGGGTTTCTCCACATCAATTCTTGTGTCTAGATTGCTCATGGTGTCCTATCTCTTCTTGTTCTTAATTGTAAAGATATTGTTTAAGTTACAATCAATTTAATTTCTTCTATAATTTACTCTATCTAGGTTTTTGCAAGTTGGTAACCTAAGGAATATCCTTGGTAGTTTATAAATCAAGTGGTATCAAACAAATTCTTTCCTAGTGGAGTTTTTTGTGGTTGAGTTACAAGTACACAACATAAATTACCAAGGAAAGAAGATTAACAAAGATTACTATAAGCACAAATAGAGAAGTGTCAAGTTGTGACAAGGAAAAAAGGTTACTCAATGTAGAAGTTATGCCCAATTTTTTCAAACCATGGAAGCTATAACATATCAAATGTAAACCCTTATGGAAGAACAAAGGGACTAACCACTCCATATATGGTGTACAAGACAAAGTGAATCTTAAAGCATTCCTCAAGGGGAAGGCAAGCCAAAAGATGAGATCTCATCATTCAAATGAGATTTGGAAAAGTTGGAATAATGGTTTGAGCATCTAGACATATTTTCATTTGCATTCTCTTAATTTGAAAGGAAAAGTTTTTCGTGTTACATTTAACAAAAGATTTATTAAAATGGCTTAAAGTTTCTTGATTTCTATGGTTATTGGAAAGCACTATATCATAGAGTAATTTTAAGAAGTTAAGGAAACAAACTTAACCAAATTATGATGAAAAGAAAATGTAAGAGATGAATAGAAGAGATGTACTATTTAGAATTAGATTTTAAATGTTCTTGGACTACTAAAAAAGGTGCTTTTGGTGACTAAGGAAGCATTGTTGAATATCAAATTGCATATAAACAACATTGAAGTGAATGTTTTCTGGTTAGTAAAAGTACAAAGTTGTGTCGCATTTATAAAGGAAACAGTCAATGTTGATCCAACTTTTAAACTTGAATCACTTAAAAATGACATATATGTGTTGAATTTTGAATTGAAATAAACTAATAAAATGTAAATTTTTAGTATATTTTATGTGTATTTTTTAAAGAAAATTAAAAAATTATTTTAAATAGTTTTTAATAAATTGACACTATAATTTAATTGTCAATAAAATGTTAAAAAATGAAGTTACATAAGACGTCAATCTTTTTAATAAATTTTATTTTTTTCACATCTTTTGTATGTATTTATAACTTGAAACTTTAGTGCATGGATATACATTTTTTCAATTTTGATAAATATATATTTTTAAATAAATATTAAAATGTGTATTAAAAAACAGTTGTTTTCATAAGACTTAATTTTTCGTATTAAATATTTATCTAAAATAGAAAAAAAATATACGATCTTGACATAAATTATTTTATCTAGTGTATCATATTTTTTCAATTTCTTTTAGTAAGTTTTAGTATTTTCTCCTAACATGATACCTAATATTTTGTGTTGATAACCTACTTTTAGTTAAAATAAAATATAAAATATAAAAATAATTAAACTATTAAAGTATATATTTTGAAAACTACACTTATTAATCTACAAAAGGGTATTTAATATTTTTTTTTTATATATTATTTACATGAATAGGTGTTATTCAAACCTCAAGTTTTTCAAATAATTTTATTTCTTTGGTAAATTGGCACCTTAAAATGGTACTATATATGTATTTAACCAATATTTTTTGTTAGAAAAGTTGTTGAAATATCCAACTTAACTAGAATGAAACTTACTAAATTGTATGTTTGACCAAAATTGATTTTTAATTTGAAATACTTAAATTTGGTTGTGATGATAAGTTGACAAAAAATGTGACACAACTTTGTACTATTACCTGACTGGGCTTAACCATCACACACAAAGCTTTGACCGCTTAGGTGGCAGGTGTGGGCCTTGTTCCTTTCACCGTGTGTTTCCGTCAAAACAATACTCATCGTTAACTATTTGAATTCAAACTGCTCCCGTGCGAAAGTACGATGGATACCCGTAATTTTATCTTCCTATTCATTTGACTTTGTCTTTATTTTCCAAACATGTCTACACTCCCCAACCATGACAAAATAATCTTTGCCACTTGAAACAGGGTTTCATTGGAGATTTAAATTTGGTAATGTCGTTGCCATCATTCTGAGACATGGGTATTTTTCCTACAAAAAGGCAATTAATTGGGTTTTGTTTATGCAAATGGTTGTTGCAACGTGGAAAATGGGAGATTTGAAATAGGGCATGGACATCCATCAAATCGTAATGGAAGAATAGGTAAGGCATGTGAACCATTTGACAGGATGCTTCAAAGAAATGTGGTCTCATGGAATGTTATGATTGCAAGATATGCACAAAATGCGTTTCTTGAAAAGGATTTACAAACTTTCACACAAATGTAATTGGCGAGTGTAAAGCAACATTCCACAATCTTTGCCAACATCCTCCCTGCCTATGCCAAAATCAGATCTTTGGAATGGGTGTGGACATCTATCTTAGAATAAAGGAAATAGGAATTTTATCAAATGTTGCAACTGCAACTACCCTGGTATACATGTATGCAAAATGTGGAAGGATAGATAAGGCATGTCAACTATTTGACATAATGCCTCCAAGAATTGTTTGACAGACGTAAACTCAACTGCCTTGGTAGACGTGTATGCAAAGAAATAAACCCAAAGGTTTAAATGGAAAACAAATCTTAACACAATTTAGATCAGTACTCTACCTACTCATCATTCATATAAGACATTTTAATATACAATCACATTTTTTAGTATCAAAAAGGGATATTGTTAACCCTTAACAATAAACTGTGGTTTCATATATGTAAAGATGTGATGTTCATTCAACATTATATTTGTTGTATCTTCTTGTTTTCATCTGTATTTTTTTATGTTTAGTGTATTTAAGGGTAGATTGATATTTATTTTAGTTTTATATTATTGTGGATTAATGGTTTGAATGTATTATTTTAGTATATGATTAGATTATTTTGATGTATTTATTAATGTAAAATTTAGTTTATTGAAGTAATAAGTCTTATTTTCTTGTTTAGAATCTTGTTGTTTATGATCTGAATAGTTTATTCTTCAATAAAATCATAGGCTTGCAATTTGTCATTTTATTTTAAAATCCAAAATTTCACATTACAAATTTGACAATCCTCATATCTAACCATTGCTCACTTAAAGAAGTACCAAAAGTTTAATTTCATATATCTAGGTTGTGTATTTAAAAATGTCATTCTAAGGCATTTGCAGATTTTGGAGAGTATCATTATAAAATAATGTTTTGACAAAGCATTGAAAATATTCTTCTCTTAATTTGCATATGCATCATTTGACACATCATAAATCAATGAAAAGTGAACCTTCTTCTATCAAGTGTCATCTATTATCAAGCTAACACTTCAAGGTACATGGTAGTACAAAATATCAATTGGCTTACGTTAGCAAGATTAGCACTTGATATAGTGATATTCATTTTCCTATTGATGTAAGGGCATATGGTTGGAAAGTGAAATCCTATGACTCATCAAATTTCATGAGTAAACTTTAGCAAGTGTGGAAGAGGAAAGATCATGCAATGACATGCATTGTGCCTATGAGTGCTCCATGATTGATAAACCCACATTGTGTGTGCATAATAACAAGAAGATTAAGCACAAATGTTGGTAGCCAATGCAATGTCCACATGGTAGTTCCACACATGGTGATAGATGGCAATCAAACAAGACCAACAATTAATAGTTGCATGTTATTGGATGATCGTCATTATTAACTACTACATTTTTTAGATTTACAATAGAATTCATATCTTTAATGCATTAGATAAAGTTTAAAAATTTGAATGTTGCATTAGAATTCATATATTTAATGTATATAGATATCTTTATAGAATTTTGATCTAAATTGTGTAAAGATTTTATTTTCCATTTAAACCTTCGGATTTATTTCTTTGCATACACGTCTGCCAAGGTAGTTGTAGCTACAACATCTAATAAAATTCCTATTTCCTTTATTCTGAGATAGATGCCCACACCCCGTTCCAAAGATTTGATTTTGGCACAGGCAAGGAGGATGTTGGCAAAGATTGTGAAATGTTGCTTTACACCTGCCAATTACATTTGTGTGAAAGTTTATAAATCCTTTTCAAGACATGTATTTTGTGCATATCCTGCAATCATAACATTCCATGAGACCACATTTCCTTGAAGCATCATGTCAAACGATTCACATGCCTTGCCTATGCTTCCATTACGATTTGATGGATGTCCATACCCTGTTTCGAATCTCCCATTTTCCATGTTGCAACAACCATTTGCATAAACAAAACCCAATTAATTGCCTATCTGCAGGAAAAATACCCACGTCTCAAAATGATGGCAGCGACGTTACCAAATTTAGATCTCCAATGAAACCCTGTTTCGAGTGGCAAGATTGTTTTGTCATGGCTGGGGAGCATAGACATGTTTGGAAAATAAAGACAAAGTCAAATAAATAGGAAGATAAAATTATGAGCATCCACTGTACTTTCACATGGGAGTAGTTTGAATTCAAATAGTTAATGACAAGTATTGTTTTGACTGAAACACACGGTGAAAGGAATAGGGCCCACACCTACCACCTAAGCGGTCAAAGCTTAGTGTGTGATGGTTAAGCCCATCCCTATTACCCTAGTACTTGTTCAAAGATTAACCAAGTGTACAAAGTTTGGTGGATATATCAAGCCTTTACTTTTCAACACCTCAAATCCTACGGTTGGGTCAAGAAAGGTGAAAACATATCAATTACTATGCAATGTAAAATGAACTTTTCAATTGGTTATTAAGTTTAATGATGTGATAATGGTAAATATTTCTTCTATAATTATTTGTGGTGTTGTATCAAGCAACACTATTTGTTTAACCAAAAGGTAGTTCTCTCTAACAAAGGGAACAAATATTGTGTTGCCAAGAATAGTAGAAACTTCATTATTTACACTTTTCAATATGAGGCAATCTTTTCAGATCCTCATTCTTCATGGGAAGATGAGTGGCAACACTTTTTACCTTTTAATTGAAGAACATCCATCTTAAGAATGCAACTCCTCGCTCAAGCAAATTTGCATCGTATTATTTAATCACTTAGAGGCAAAGATGCATAAAATTTTGGTTAGCATTTGTCTCATGTTGCGCATTGAAGTTGCAAATGTGTCAACTTGTTGAGGCTTTCTTCCACCCTAGTCCATTTAATATTTAGATTTTAGGGACAAAAACCTCTCCACTTGCTGATATATGTAATAAAAAAATAAAAATAAAAATGGATTTTTGTACCAAGAGCAAGATTCTAAGCAATATCTAGTTTTCTTAATGTTAGAATATATACAAGATTGAAGGGGGCATTAGTGTAGAGGCTTCAATTGGTTAGAAAACAATCTAAGACGCATTTATTTGGCTATGGAAAATTCGCTAGTTTGCACATGGAATGAATGCAAATTCATTGTGACCATTACAAATTTGCCACAATGAATGCAAATTCGTCTTTCTGGTAAAAGCAACAATTCCATTCCCAACAACAATGCATTTTGGCTTTCCAAAATTCATTTTTTTTCAATTTCCACTTGGAAGTTTGAAATATGTTTGAAGTTAAATTGAGCATAGATGGAGCTTCAAGATTCTTGAAGCTCTTATATTGGAAGCTACTTATGAGCTTTGTTCACATATTGACTAAATTGGAACATTGCAAGGAACTTTTAGTTGATGAGAGCTCTTATTAGACAATCTATGAACCAAAGCTCATTTGTATTTTTGTCATCATGGAGTACTTGAGTGTGACTCGCATTTGGTGGAGGTTTTACTCACAAAAAGTTTCTCCAAAATAATCCATGTGTTCCCCATCGTTACCTAATGTTGCTCTTGTTTATAATTGCAAGGTGATCTTGTGCAAGTACAATAATTTATATTTGTAAGTTGTAACTATTCAAACATATAATCATTATAAAGTTCATGCACATTCATCATCAAGCCATTCATTGTAGTATTATCGATGCACATTGCTTTCTCACAAAATTTTCTCTAAATTGTGAAATTTGGACAGTTTTTATTTGAAATTAAACCGTATAATCATCCTTGCTAAGATTAGTGTTCAAACATTTGGTAGTCTGTGTTTGGTTCATTGGTGCACCCTGTGCAAACTCCTTCCCTAGCCACATTGAGAACAATGAAACTAATAAGATTTTAGGACTTAGTGAAGCAGACCGACTCTACTTTATTGTGGGTAACAACGTGCCTCCCATTGATTTGGCACACCAAAGAAAAGACTTAGGTAGAAACTTCCGCCCATCAGTCTTTTTACAGTTATAATTTGATTTTTCGTAAAACAATATAAGCACAAGCACCTGCACATTGGGCGTTGATACTTTAGCATAGCAGCTTTTTTTTATACTCAACAAATAAAATAATATTTGAAGCCTCCTCAAGGACATCTGCTAAATCACCTGCCTGACGCAATACTTTTACCTCTACTTTAAAATTTCTCATATCATTTTTCGGAAGACAATCAATTCCACCACCGTCTATTTCTTTTTAAATTGTTATTTAGTTTAAGCGATGAATTCATGAATTGCTTAAAGTCTTCATAAATGGTTCCTACAAGTTCGATGCATCTTTTGGTTGGAGAAATCTAAAAATAAATAGTTCCTGTGGTTATAGTTATCAAAAAGCTACAATAAATTTGGTACCAAAACTCTAAGCCTTCACGAGATGCACAAGCTAGACAAAAAACATAGTTGTTTTGAGGTTCGCAGGGTTGGATCTGTTTTCCACTTCATCTCGGATAACATAGAAGCAACATCAAAGCTGCCTTTAATGTTGATAATAACCATACTTAGGCATGGTTAACATAGGCAGCAGTTTGAACAAATAAAACGAAATTCCGAGTGATTTATGAAATCATAAGAGACTACAAAACTTGGCACATATAGCCATTTTTTGGCCAATGCATGTATATATACAGATCCTTCGAAATCGAACTATTACATTTTACTGCCATTTAGCATTTCAAAAATGAAAAGCTAAGCATAATGCAAGTACAGACTAAAAATACAAATTTGACTAAACGTATATAAAACCTACTTAGGCAGTAGAAACCACATTAGATGAAATAAAGAGCTGATATAATGGTTACAATACGGTAAGATTAACCCTATCAATCACATCTAGTGCTTGTATCCTATCAATGTCAAATTCTATTGTAGGTAGTGTTGTATGTTGCCTCAGTCCATTAAACTCATTCTTTGTGTTAGTAGTCGGAGAGTGGCTATTGCTTTTGCTCAGTCTACAAGCAGCCTGATGGGCAGCTCTTACCTTAGCTGAATCAAATTCTTGACTTTTGCTTATTCCAGGTGTCAATTTTCTGAAGTTCACATCTTTTAACATGTCCTTATCTTCTTGAGAAAGCTCACAAAAAGCTGGAAGATGTTCATTTCCTATTGAAGTTGGTTTATCTGGAACAAGCACAGAATTATTTGAACTTGTTACTGTAGAACGAACAGGTGATTTAATTGGAGACTTGTTTCCATTAACACTGTTTCTAGCCTGGTTCACAAGATGGTGAAGCCACACAATCAATTCAAAAATGTAAGCTTCTGTCTTGTCTTTCTCTGCATAATGAAAAGTTTGAATGAGTGTAAAATCACTATGCCCAGGTAACCTTCGATCTAATGCAGATCTGCAAGATCAAATCATCAGTTATGTCTTGATTGTGGATTCCATTTGTGTCATTAATTGAAATCTAACAACTAGAAAAATCAAGATTTTAAAATAGGCAATTTCAATACATCTGCTCACCCTGTATTTGCCCACTCTCCTACCCATCCAAAGCCATGGTGTGCTCTGGTTTTCAGCATAGCACAACACACAGAAGAATCCAATTAGTTTAAGAACCATAGGTATATGTCATAGAACTTGATAAATGGGAATGCATAGATCTAGAGTTTATCTATTAAATAGTCATTTCATTACTAAGCTTGGAAAACATTTTTAAGATACTACACAACCAGGTTTTCAAATATTTATCAAGTAGATACAAAAGGCTTTAGCAGAATTGATTACTTGGTAGTGTTCGTAGCAACTGGAACAAGCCACGTTAAGATTTTCTCCATCTCTGCTTTAATCTGTGGAACTGTAAGCTGTAGACATGCAAAACAAATGGAATAATATGCATTACTTTCTTCAGAATAATGTTATACAATGTTTAGACCGTCTAGCTGAAACATCCACACTCCCATTGAAACTCAAAAAATGTATATTGCAAAAAATAATGTATGTTGTTTTGCAAAGCATTTTTAATTACATGTCAAAATACTTGTTAAAATTCTAGTAGTTTCAGAGCAAGACATTTATTTAAAGAGAGGTTTATTATAGCCTGCATAGAATATTATAATATTTACAAGTCCTTAGTGCTATTCAAGATCGGCTTAACTGGTGATCACATCTACTTAAATTGAAGAAAATTAGAATATAAAAGGAAAAAAGATGAATATTCTTTGAAAGATCATTAGAAAGCCTAACTCAGCATCTTTTCAACAAAACCCTTTTAATTATCTTCAAAAAAGAATTAGCAAGTTAGCTTTTTATCAACACCAGCACTCTAATATGAGCCATGCAGTCACTCAAGATAATTGCCAATAATTCTCAAAATATTAAAAAAGGTGATTTCTGTTGTTTCGTGAACTACCGGAAATTCTTCAGCTAGCAGTTAGCCGATTTCTAATACCAGCCTTTACAATAGACCAATTATTCATTCTTAAAATGATTGTTGAAATTGTGGAGATAAAAAGGTTATTTTTTGCTTTTTCCCAGATTTTAGTAGTTCCTTCAAAATGTTCCTCAAGCAATTCTCGGGAAACATTGGAGATGCTGGACAACTCTGCTGATTTTGTGAGTAGTATCTATTTTGGTAAAATAGATTGTAGTATACTGCAGTCAAGCAAGGATGCTCTCTGCCATTATCTATCTATTTATCTATCTATCTACCTATCTACCTATCTATATATAAAGAGAGAGAATTGAGAAATCATTTAAAAGGACTAATGATAGGGCCTTCAAAGGTTATGCCTCATATTTCCCCCTTTATGTTGATGTGTAATGTAATGTAAGATAGGGCCTTCAAAGGTTATGCATCCTATTCCCCCTTTATGCTGATGTGTGACACTTTTCATATTTAGATAAAGTGACTAGTGACTTCAAACTTCATAATTGCAATAGGTGCACCTTATGTACAAATATGTATGTTTCGTTTATAATTATGGCTGAGGCATTAAGCAAAACAATAAAGAGTAGGCACAGTCAGAGCTTGTGGTACCATACATATTCCACAATCAAATATTTTCAGTGTTCCATGAGGACGCGTCCCCCCAAAAAAAACCTACTTTTCCTAGACGGGGACGTCTCGAAGACTTGGGGACTTGGGGGGATGTCCCCCACCAACCCACCACCAATGTCGTCTCCAAGATGCTGCTAGGACTTCAAGGATGTTGGGGTGTCCTCAAGACATCTAGGAGACTCCTAGTTGTCTCCAAGATGTATAATTTTTATACTTATACATCTTTTTATAACTATTTTTTCAAGTACTATATGTATTTCAGCACTCTGCTGCCCCCTGCTGTCCCCCCGCCGCCTCCAAACTTAGACCCCCCCGTCCCCGCATCCCCGAAACGCACATCCCTTGCCATCCCCCCATCCCCGTCCCAGTCCCCGTCCCCGTCCCTGAAACCCCGTGGAACACTAGATACTTCAATAACACATACCCTTTTTGCTAATGATACATTATTATTTGGAAAAGCAACCTTTGCAGAGGCCAAAAAAATTGGTTCTAGACATGTATTCTTCAATATCAAGACAGAAAATAAATGCTCACAAGTCCAAGATTTATGTCTTTAATAGCAAATACTAAACCAGCTATTAAAAAACGGATTGTAAGGTCTTTAGGCTTTCAGTTGGCAGAATTGCCATGCACATATTTAGGGATTCCATTCTTTATGGGGAAGAAAAAGATTTCATACTGGGCTAAAGTTATAGAGAAGATTAAATCTAGAATTTCAGCTTGGAAAACTAGATGGTTGTCATTATCTGGCCAAATATTGTTAATAAAAACTGTACTAGCAGTGATTCCAAATTACTTCATATTAGTTCTCAAAGCTCCAAAATCAATTGTTGATCAAATTGAGAAGTTAATTAGGAATTTTTTATGGAAGGGGAATATGAATGGGGTGAAAAAAGTTCCTCTAATTTCTTTAGATAGCATGTCTTCTAAGAAATTCAAAGGTGGGGTAGGTTTGCACAATATATCCAAAAGAAACATGGCCTTTGGGGGAAAATTGATATGGCGGATGTTTACCAAATCAAATTCTAAATGGTGTAGAATCATGTAGGCCAAGTATCTAGATAGCCAAAATCCAGCAAGAATTTTCATTGTTTCCAATCCCCCTGATGGCTTAGCCATGTGGAACTTTATGGTTTCATGTCGGAAAGTTGTTACTTCATATATCTCTTGGGAAGTGCACAAAGGAGAAGAAGTTTATTTTTGGAATGACTGTTTGGAACGAATACCCACCCTTAAAGGACATCCAAGAACTGCAATCAACTATACCAGTTTTATCTCAGTTATGGGGCAATAGGTTAATTGATTATGTTTTCTCAACAAATGAAGTAACTGGTAGAGAAAGTTGGAGGGATTTTTCCCAAACACAGATAACACTGGCTCAACAAAACCTGATTCAGCGTATTTTAGCAAAGAGATTAGTGTTTCTAACAGGAAAACCTGACCAAATCATATGGGCACCCTCCAAAGATGGATGTTATTCAGTTAAGCAGGGGTATAAAGCTCTTCTTAACAAAGAAGTCCAAATGAAATCCTAAAGAGCTTTTTCCTTTTGCTGGAACAACATGATATTACCAAAAACAGGTAGCTTCACATGGTTAGTGCTAAGAAAAAGAGTGCTAACAAGTGATAGGCTAATTAAATTAGGCTTTGCAGAGCCTTTCAAATGTGTTCTATGTAGGGAAGTTCCTAAGGATGTTGACCACCTTTTTCTACAATGTTCATATGCTCAGCTATGTTGGAAGTTTATTTTATAGAAATTAAGCTTTGTTGCCCCTTTGCCAAATGCAGTCTGGGATATTTTTTCAGCTTGGCCAACGTTATATGAATCTTCTTTGTTTGCATACATTTGGCGTTTAATACCAGCTACAGTAATCTGGTCTATCTGGTGGGAGACGAACAAATGCATCTTTAGAAAGGTATCTTCATTAGTGCAGAATGTTCAAGTTATAATTGAAAAATCAGTCACATAAGCAACGAATGCATATGCTCAAAATCATAAAAGTGTTGACTCTCTTCTCACATCATGGGATGATAGTATTCTAAACAGTTGGAAAGGCATAGTTTTACCCTTCGAAGGCAGTTTGCAACAAGCTCACAAGGCAAGGATTGATAGGAGTTTGGTTAAATGGAAACCCCCATCTCCAGGCTACTTTAAACTGAATTTTGATGGTGCGTCAAGAGGGAACCCGGGTGTTTTAGGTGCAGGGGTGTGTATTCGGGATTCTTGTGGAGAATTAAAGGCAGCCAAATCAATTGCTCTACCTTCTAGAACAAATAATGTGGCAAAATCAATGGCAATCCTGCATGGTTTAGAGCTTGCAAGACATCTACGTATAACTTCAATTCATGTGGAAGGTGATTCATTAATAATTATAAATGCATGTAAGCAAAGATTGTGTCACAATTAGCATTTGCAATATATTTTAGAAAATGTTTGGACATTGTTAGAAAAGTTCCATTCTTTCCAAATCTCACATACATATCATGAAGGGAATAGATTGGCAGATCACCTTACAAATATGGGATGTCAAAAGCAAGAAGTGACCATTTCAAATGATAGTATGGTTGACACATTTCCAATTTTAGCTGATATTGTAGCAAAAGAACGTATGCAATGATATTCAATGGAGAAAATAGATTTTTGGCAAAAGTGCAATCATTTCAAGTGGTGACAATGGCACATGAGGAAAATGAGGCAGAATTATGTTTTAGTCATCTAAATAAAGAAGTGGAATAGGGTAAGATAATTGGCAATAATGACAAGTAAGTTGCTCATGTGTTTAATTAGAATAACATTTTAAGCACAATGTCAATTAAAGTGGCGCATGGAAAATTTATCTTAAATGGTGACCCAAGCGTGTTTCAAAGGTCGGTAGTACAGGGCTTCATGAGTAATGGTACAATGCCTCTAAAGGTTTCATCAAATTTCAGTGTGATCCGAAGTTTGCTGGCATTGGTAAAGTTGGAAGGGGTGTGTTGCAAGTGAGATAATGCCAATGTCAGCCTCCTTTCATTTCATCATCCAAGCCATCATCACCAAAATGCCATCATTTTTCTGCTAACATGTGGCTTTTTTGCAGGTACAAATTCATCCTTCCCAAGGGTGGGTGATAAGATTATAATCTTCTTGCATGTGTATATTTTGTCAGTGAAGTGGGTACTTGAAATGTATGGCATCTTTGCATTAAAATTCGTTAATAGTGGTATCATGTCACAAATCTCTATAATCAATGTGGGCAAAGTTAATGAATGGCTTTTATGAAGATGGCAAATGGTAAACAAATTAGTTAGCAGCTCTTTTTGGCAGTAGTTGGTTTCTGCTACCAATATGTAAGCTTCCATCCTTTCTTGCTTATTACAGATGTACCTGCCGCATGCCGTGCTAGATTTGATTTGATCTGATCAAGTTAAAAGAGGATGGTTTAATCATTTCCAAATGTGTGTCTGACTCATTTAAGCATTGCTTGAGTCCGATTTTTGTAATCATCTCCATTTCATCTTGGGAGCAAGCTATTTAGAGTTTCATGTGTAGCTGTTTTTGATTAGGGTTGGCGATATTCGGCTCTCTCAATGTTTCAAGAAGACTCTGCTAGCGATGGTGAAGTGTGTGTGGTCGACAGGGGGTGCAAAGCTTGCAAGTTAATTCAAATGGAATACTTTCCATGCAACTATAGGGCTTTCATCCCAGTGAATTCGTGGTAGTTGCCGTTCACAGAAGTGATTGGGGAGGCTGAATTTCATCTGGTCTTCAAGGAGCATTGCAAACAATTTATTAAATGCATTTGTAGAGTCATTAGGGATGAAATTTTGGAGCCAAAGACAAATCGGTTGATTTTTCCATCCCAACTTCTTTCCATTTTTATTTCAAACTTGCTTGATTTGCTTCAGTGTTTTCGGATTGTTCAATTCATTGCAAACAAGGTAGTCAAAGAGGTGTATCTGCTGAATGATGTTCTTCTTGCAGCATGTCAAAATTATGACCAGTGGAAGGGCCAAGGTTATGTCGGGGGTTTGTTCCCTCGGCATTTCCTATTACATAGAAATACTTTTGTTTCTATCTACAGGGCAATCAAGAAGACTTTGGCAGTGAGAAAATCAGATCCTTTGATGGCTGCTTTGAATGAACATGCTGGGGTCATTGATTATGAATTGTCAAAAAGAATTTGAATTTGTGTAATTGCCATTTTGGAACTGTTTAATCACGAGCACAATACTCCTGACTTTGCTGTTCCAGAAGAACCAGAGGATGAAGCTGCTTCCAACCTGCGCCATAACAATGTGGCATTGAACCTGAATTCTCTACCTCCAGGGCAATTGGTAGGGAAAATCTTGAGAAGCAAGATGAAAATGACGTCCCAGTGGTCCACATGGAAGAATAGTGCATCAACTCCTCTCTTTTTGGGTAATCGGTGTAGCTAAAATTGCCAGGGATAGAATTTTGTGTCCTCCAAATGTAAAGGGTTGATATGGTAGTTTTTGTAAAAGTTCAGATATGAACAGTTAGAATCATTGGCTAGTAGGGTCATTTTCTGCTAATTGGGCCTAATCTTTTGATATTTTGGTTTTCAGGTGGACTCTAAGTCTGATTTTGGCTGTGATTAGAGCCATGAAACTTTTATCTATTATATTGTACATCTTTATATATATATTAATATATACAGGCACACTGCCTTTCGGCTTTCGCTTAAAAAAAAACAAATATGTATGTTTCTTTTATATTTGGGCAATGAAAACATTCTGCTCTTTCTGTTTTCTTTATGAAATTTGTGTCTGAAATTTTCAACTAGTTCCGCATGTAGACAATTTTCCAAATGGGCCATACAAATTGAATGAAACGAAAATCCATATCTGACATCGATTTAACAAGATTGAAATTCCTTATCAGTTATGCCAGCCACATTGGGAAGAAAAGATATATTGGTGAGTTGAAGTCCCTAGATATAGACTCAAGATGCGGAAAATTCTTAGAATCTAGTTTACTTCAAATATAGTCCTAAAGCTTTATAAATGCAACACTAAGGTTTAATTGGGTTTATAAACCACATGATTTACCATTTTATCTTGGTTAATCATGTGCTAGAGCCTCTACAACATACTCACATTATATGAACACAGCAAACCAAAAGTATAAATGAAATTCAATTAAACGGATTTACCATGGGAAAAATCACAGCAAATTAAAAGATGCTAAAATGCTCATAAAAACGTGCCAAGAAAAAAACTACAAATGTTATTTCATGCCAAATAGAGTTTGTAGAAAGAAAAAGTAGGTCCAAACTTCAATTATAAGACTTAAATGAAAAACCAAATTTTCAATGTTGCCAATTACTCTTGAATTCTCCTTTACCTATCAAGTTTTCAGTCTTAGCTTTCAGAATACAACTACATGTTGTCAATGTCAGGCTCATAAGTCCTCAGTCAAATTTTTTCACCTCATTCATTTCTTACCATATGAATCTGGTGTCTTTGTGGTGCCTGGTTATCTTTTGTTTTATTTGCATTATGTTTCCAATATTTTCAGCATAAAATAAATATCATAGTTGCCAAGCGACTGGTACTGGTATTGGTACCAGTACCGATACGGCTTTTTTGAAAATAGGAAACGAGGATACTTGGAGATGCCATCTTTTTTTAATATAAATTAATAATTTATAAAAAATATCATGACATGATATATTTTTTCATGTTATAATTTTTTAATGCTTTTAAATTTCACATGAGATGCCGAAATTTCCGCTGGGAGACACTGGGAGACTTGGGAGACGGCACGTCAAGTTTTCATGCTGCTGGAGGCATTTCTGGGGACATCTCTGGTACTGGAGACACATACCAATCTCCGAGACGCATCTCAGGGGGCAGGTGACGTGAGACGCGGCTCCTGGCAACACTGATAAATATGTAGTTGAGCTCCATATTCATAAACTTCACTAACTTGTATGTTTTTTTATAAGCAAAGATATTGAATTCAGTGACATAATTTGTTTCCAACTTCTACCAGAAAATAACATAGGTTGTTAAGGGCACACCCTTTCACATATAAAACTGACATAAGAAAAAAATTGAAACAAAAGAAATTGTAAACTTAACACAAAATCTAAATTACTAACAGAAGCCCTTGCTACCATTCAGTTTTTCTATGTCCACTTAACATTTTTCTTTACAATGCCTGCCACCAACTACATATAATTAAAAATTTAAATCACGTGTCAAGAATTGCAATAGTTTAACTCAATTATAGATAAAGGTTTGGTATTAGGGCAGCTTTTCCAGGGTTTGTACACAGCTGTGATAAATCACCAATAAAAATGTCTGGTTTGATGTTTGCAATCACATGGGAAAGTCTGAAAATCTGTTTAACTACTGCCTGACAATACAAAACTGTCAAAAAAAAACAAAGATGTTTGGACTTTCAAGACAAAAACCCATGGGGTGACTGCGAAACGCAGCATTTTCTTGAATTGCACGCATATAAAATGTGTTTTTTCACATTTTGACATGCATTGACCCTGTTTTGAATGGGGTTTTGAATTACAAGTGCATGGCAGGTCAAAATGGCACAATTTTGATATGTGCATTTTCTGTGACTATGCTCTACACTCAAAAGCCAATGTTATGTCTCTACACTCAAAAACCAGGTTCTTGTCTCCCACTAATACTGATAAATTGATAGTTGCAACTTGTCACAATCTCACTTACCTGGATCAAACCATGTGGCAGAATCTTCTGTGCTTGGCCTAAACAACTGGCAGCTCATGAGACCCACCATTTTAACAGAGACAAGATGCTTATCAACAATAAAATCTTTATCACAAGGAAAATTGTAAGATTTTGTTGCAGACTCAATCTAGGATTACAGCAGTTTGAAAGCAAGCCTTGGCTCCATAAGCATAATTGCAGCCAAAAGACACTCTCAAAACCCAAGGCCATACAATGTGACTATGCTCTACACTCAAAAGCCAAAGTTATGTCTCTACACTCAAAAGCCAAAATTATGTCCCTACACTCAAAAACCAGGTTTCATGTCGGCCACTAATACTGATAAATTGACAGTCGCAACTTGTCACAATCTCACTTACCAGGATCAAACTATGTGGCACAACCTTGTGTGTTTGGCGTAAACATCTGGCAGCTCGTGGACCCACCATTTTAACAGACACAAGATGCTTATCAACAACAAAATATTTATCACAAAGGAAAATTGTTAAGATACTTGTTAAAAACCCAATCTAGGATTATAGCAGTTTGAAAGCAGGCCTTGGCTCCATAAGCCTAATTGCAGCCAAAAGACACTCTCAAAACCCAAGGCCATGCAAGAAGACCCAACAAACAATAATACTTTAGAATCTCTTTAAATTTCCAACACTTAGCCAATTTTCTCCTAGTGTATTTCATAACACTTGTCCTTGGTCTAAATTGCAGTTTATTGTCAGGTTATAGTTTAGTTAGGGTTGATCTCTTATCACAGTACTGGTTCATGTGAGAAACTTAAACCTATGAATGAAAATACATGTAATCAAATATTATCTTCTCAATCTATTTTATATTTTTGATTATAAAGGAAATATGACTACTATAGATATCTTAAATAAATTTATCTAAAAAATGCTGATAGATATCAGTCTTGAGTTATTTTATTTACTTTAAACTATTTGAGAATTATTTTATTTTATTTACATTGTCTAGTTTATTTTTATTTGAAGAGCTATTTACATGAGAGTTATTTTGTAGTTTTTGTTCGAAATATTGACATTGATGTCAAAGGTACAAAACACAAAGTTTGCTATCATTAGTGTCAAAAGAAGAATGAGGAGATTGTTGAATATTGTCATTGATGTCAAGGTAAAGCGTAAAGATCAACTAACACATTCTTGTGTATAGATTATCCTCTTAAGATACAAAAGGTTTATATACTTTGTTGATGTATATTACTAACTGATTTTGACCAGATTCTCAATATCTTGAAAGCAACATAATTCTGAAGAATCGATCGATATCCTAAGTGAAGAAAATTCTGAAGATATCCTAAGTGAATGAAGACAAAGTCAGAAAAAGACGAAATAAGAAATAAACAAAAAATGAAAAAGAAAAAAAAAGAACAGTAGTTCAGATTCATCAAGACTAAAGAGAAAGACGACACATCGATTTAAATCTGGAAAAAGAAATTTAAAAAACTAAATCGATGTAAAACAGATCAGATTGATTCAAATCTGGAAAAAGAAGACCTAAGAAGCTAATCAATCTAGTCAACTGTTTCTAATCAATCGTAAATGATCTCATTCAAATAAACATACATTAATGTATAAATAACAAACAGAAATTAAAGTAAACAAAGCGGTGCGATACAAGTTTATAATTCCTGAATGAAACGTCAGATTTAATCAAGCAAAAAGAAACAGTGAAAAGGTGCGATTAGTTTTGTTTAAAGAAAAAGACAAAAATCACATGAGACAAAATACAGAAAAAGACGGAAGTTAAAAAGGAGGTGTGACAGATTGATAAGGAAAAGTCTAAAGCAAAGTCACATAAGACAAATGCCAATAAAAAAAATTTGGATAAAGACAAAACAAAATAGACAAGAGAGCGATTGTATTTACAGTCTTTACAAGCAACGATTTACTTATAAGAGGTGCGACTTACTTCTGAAAGGGAAGCGATATAATAAAAGACAAGTCAAAATCTGAAGAGGTGCGATTACTATTTGTTAAGGGAAATAGTGTTCTTCCAAATGGTACGATCTGTTTGGGAAAGGGCAGCAATTCAAAGGGTCCGTATTGCTTCAATAAAGAGTTACTATCTTTGATCAAAATATATATAGATGATTCAAATTCAGATTTGAAAATGAAAAAGTGGGTGAGTGAATGATGATGTGAGATAGAAGAGCAGAATTATCTTGTGTGAGCCTTTAAGGAGACAACATACATCACAAAGGAAAGATAAGTTGAAAATAAGAAGCAGATTAGTGGTGAAGAAGTCATACAGATTTCAGTCAATCATAAGAGGTTGGTGCCTCTAAATTAGTCAAGGTAGGTGGCTTGGAAGAGGGAGTTGGTGCTCCTTGTAGGTTGGTGCCTACTAAACCAAGTTAGGGAGTTGGTGCTCCTTGTGGGTTGGTGCCTACAATACAGATTAAGAGGTTGGTGCTTCTGATGAGCACACAATTATACTGAGAGGGGGGGGCGGGGGGGGGTGTATCAGTATAACGCAACTTGTACCAATTTAAAACTTTACCAATCACTATAACACCATTCACTCAACATCAATAATTATGCACATGAGAAGAACACAATAACACTGATATTTATGTGGAAACCCTTACGGGAGAAAACCACGGTACAAATATTGTACTTTATATATTTATGTGAATTACAATGCTAGTAGGCACCAACCTACAGGAAACACCAACTCCCTCAATTTGTAGGCATGCCAACCTACAGGAAACACCAACTCCCTCAATTTGTAGGCACCAAACCCCCCACTTGCCAAGCACCAACTTAGCAAAAGATAATGACTTCAGAAACAAAGTTCCACCTTTAATGTTGCTTCTTCAACGGATGATGGACAATACTGCTCAAATATATCTCTTTCAATCTTGCACCAAGTCTGCTATAACTCTTTTCTTGGATTTGATAAAATTCTTTTTCTATATGTGCAATAACTTCTCTTCAATATTAAACCTTGACTTCCTCACAAATCTGGTGAAAACACTCTTATAAAATCTGCTTAAGACAGTTGTAGATCTCCTCCTTAAATCTGTGCTTGATCTGAAAGATATTCAATTTGCTCTTGCACAATCACTCAAATGATGTATATTTCTGTTTCTCTATTCACATCATCATTCCCAAACACTACTTGCAAATCTGATTTGAATCTCATATGTATATGCTGGTCAAAGATTGCATCATTTAAAATCTGCTCTTGCACCACTTGAAATCTGCTCTTGTATTATTTTAGAAAATATGATTTAGTTTGCCTTATCTAAACATAGTTGCACCACTTCAGGAATCGCACCTCTCGATTAATTATTCTTTTATAAATCTGAATTTGTCTCAAGACATAAATCGCACCTCTTAGTTTGGATTTTATTTTTTATTGATTATCTTTATGTTAACAATCCTTTATAAAGTTCATTGCCTTTTAATAACTTCAAGCGCTGCATACTGTAATCGCTGCATTTTATCGTACCTTCTCAAATATTTGTCTTTTTGTGGTACCTTTTCATTTCGTCTTTTTGTGTGAAGCGCTTCTATGAAGGTCAGCTAGTATTTAAATTGCAAACCATTGTCTTCATGAAATTATTTCTATCGCTGTCTTCATAAAACTAATCGCACCTTTTCCTTGTACTAGATAAGACAAATTTTGTCTTATATGAGGGATGTTTTGTCTTATTCAATATTTAATTTATTCAACTTTTGTCTTTTGTCTGTTATAAACTTTTTCTTATAGTCACACCTTCTGTCATGCTGTTCATGATCATGTTGCTTTCTTTAAATCTGTACAAGTCTGTTCAGAAATCTGCTCAAACAATTTGTATTAGCAATCTGCATTTAACTGTGTAATCTGAAGATTATACCATTGAAATCTGTTTGTATTCTTGACATTTATTTATTTGCATGCTTTGCTGGTGTGTATAATGAACCTTCTACCTCTCAACTTGACATCAATAACAATATTTCCAACAGCCTTTAGTAGGTTGGTGCCTACAATCATTGTAAACTTATATAAATATAAAGTACATTATTTGTACCATGGTTTTCTCCCATAAGGGTTTCCACGTAAAATCTTGGTGTCAACTTGTTCTTATTGTTATATTCTTGCATAGTTGCTATTGTAATTGATAAAGTTTTAAATTGGTAAAAGTTGTGTTATACTGATTCAAACCCACTCCCCCTCCTCCCTCACCCTTCCCCCCTCCCATCCCCTTCTCAGTATAACTATGTGCTCATTAGTTTTATTTTTATTTTATAAATATATGTTCGCTGTGTTTGGTTTTATGTGCATGGTCATGACATGATCCTCTGTACCTTGCTGCCACTGTAGATGCTTCTCAATGAAATGAAAGATTGGAAGGTTGTCACCAATCTAACATCCAATCCACCAAAATGTAAATATGTGAAAACAGCAGGAGTGAAGTTGTTCCATCCAACCACCCTCACAACCAATCTCAAGTTTCATGAGTAATATATATTATCACAAGATATTTGAGGCCAATCTCAGCACTGCATTTCTAAATGTTAACTCACTGATTTTTGCAAGAATCGGAAATGGCAAGCTAATTTTTGACTCAAACTTAGACTTGGCAAAGACTCAACAAATTGAAAAACCATAAAATATGAAGATTTTTCCTATGCACCCTTCACTAAAGCAACCTTAAAGACCATGTTACCAGATCTGACAGGTTTCTAGCTAGATCCGGATCCAATTTGAACCCAATCCATCTATAGATTATGATGGGGTGCAAGATTTGGACAACAGGTTCATTCCAAGCAAACTCATGGATAACCCAAGTTGCATACTACGACCCACAATGAACCTATCATTTATTTGGATTTGCATACTCCTAACGCTAGAAGTGCCTAAAATAGATTCCTAACCCTAAAAGTGCTAACTATAGCATTTTAAACACCAAAAAAAACTTATTTTAGCTCATTTTGATAGCAAAAAACAAAAAACATTCCAAAAGGCTTAACTCTAATTCTTGTTTATCATTCAACAAACAGAGTTAAAGATTGATCATCGACAATTCCAAATCAATTGTATAGCTATTCCTTTGCATTTGCAAGTGTACATTTGCAGCCAAACATATCATAGAAGAAGATTTTTAAAAAGCTATAAAGTGTTATTTATTTTATTTTTCTCATTTTTCATTTTTGTTATACAAAAATCATTTGCTTTGCTTTCAACTTGTTTTCCTTTCCTTTTTCTTAGTTTCTATAAATGCTTAACATATTAAACGATTTAGGCTCTTTTTCTTGGCATTTATTTGTTTTGAATGTATTATTTATAAATAAATAATTATGTCACAAGATTTACAAGGGCAGCTAGTTCTAGCTCGACAACTCAACCTAAATTCAAAATAGATCCAAACTCTCCTCTTTGGAAGTATGTGGATATGATACAACCAGTTCGTGATAGGTATATTTGGATTTGCAAAGGTGTGATGTGAGTTATTCAAGTTCATATAGTTGGGTAAATACTCATTTGTGTGGCATCCTCAAGATGGGCATCAAAGCCTAGTAAGCGTATGCCATGGAGCAAGTGATAACATACATTAACCAAGAGAGAGTAGACAAAGTAGCAAGTCCTAGAGAAAATGAACATTTAATAAAGAGGAGATGTCAAGGAATAAATCCCCCTACACCCCTATCTAATCCCACTATTGTAGTAGAGAGCCAACCATTTTTGGCCACTCAAATAATCTTTGGCCTTTACATGGCTTTATTCTCTTTGTTCTAATTCATATTCAAACAACAAAGTTATGTTTTATTCATATCCTTCCCTCCTAGAATATGCTTATTTTATGTTCACATTCAATACTCATATTGCAAATGTAATCAAATCTTTATCAAATGGGATCCTAAGAAATCTAAAGTTAAAACTAAGGACTGAAAATTTTGAGTGAGAAATTCTAAGTCAAAAACTAATTTCCAGATTTCTTCTCTTAAAGCCAAATGTACTGATTGCAGAACATTAATAAATTTCGATGTTTGCATATCAATGAGGGTACAATGTTTAATATGTTAGAGACTCGCCTCTAAGGGATGCGTCCCTTGAGAGGACGTGTCTCCACACGTGGAGACACGTCTGCTCAAGGAACGTGTCCCTTTGGGCGCGCGGGTCTCATAGACAACCGACTAACACTCGGCTTAACAAACTCAACACATATATCCTCACATATATTGCGGACATATATTATATGAGTTCCGATTTTATTCAATGCAGATTTTAAATCATCTTTTATTATTTTCGAATTATGCATGCTTATAAATTCAACTAACTTATTTTTCCAAAAATATTAAATATGAAGAGCTATTGATCTTATATAATGATGATGATGCTTATAGCAATCATCGTTTATATCTGACCTAAGCTACCATTCATCAACACTCCCTCTTAGCTAGGAAAGATATTTCAAATCAAATAAGTGGAGATATCACCTTCACACGTGATATCGAAGATATGATATGTTTTCTCAATGTTGTCAAGTCACATGACATTCTTCATAACACATCTTCATTATGGTATGTGCACTGACATCAAGTCACATGATGTCTACCATAATTCATGGCATATCCACGAATATAAATATCGACCATGATTATCTCTTAAGGATCACAATGATCTTCAGATGATATCAAGTCCCATGATATCCATCAAAGTGTCCAAGAGATACTATCATGACATGTCCACAGATATCAAGTCACATGATATCTATCATGATAGTTTATCATTGTAGAGTCGTCACTTTACAATGTCAAATACAAGTGTTCATTATTAGAAAGATCGTCACCTTTCGATAATGTACACAGGGGGAGTAGGCCCATAAGGTCATGGAGTCACACACATGACAAAAGAGTTTACACATTAAACATCTTTATATATTAGTACAATTTATAAACAATTTGTATTTCAAACATAAATAACAAATTACATTTCAACCATACCAAGTTTCTTCCTGAAGTGCTCTACCTTGATTCGGGAGAGAGGTTTGGTGAGAATGTCTACAGTTTGATCATTTGTACTAATATACTCCAACTGGATCACTTTCCTTTCCACCATATCTCTTACATAATGAGAGGGGATCTTAATGTGCTTAGATCTATCATGAAAGATAGGATTCACAGAGAGTTTGATGCAACTCTGATTATCACAGTGAATAATTGTAGGATTCAAGCGCTCACCAAAGAGTCCCACAAGCAATTTACAAAGCTAAACTGCTTCTCTTGCTCCCATTGAGGTTGCAATGTATTCAGCTTTTGTTGAGCTCTGTGCAACTGAAGATTGTTTGCTGCAAATCCAGGAGATCATAGCCGATCCTAAACTGAAGCAACATCCTGATGTGCTTTTCCGATCGGTTACACTTCCAGCCCAATCTGAATCAGAGTATTCATGTAGATCTAGTTGATTTTTTTGTAAAGGAGACCATATCCAATAGTGCCTTGAAGATATCTCAAAATATGTTTCACAGCCATTAAGTGAATTTCCTTTGGCTCACACATGAACTGGCTGAGAACATTCACGGCATAGCAAATATCAAGTCTGGTGTTAACCAGATACATCAAGGATCCAATCATCTGTCCGTAAAGGGTTGGATTTGCACATTTGGATTTTGTTGCTGCTTCTTTCAATTTGTGAAGGTTGGTTTCCATAGGTGTAGACATCGGTCTACAGTCCAACATTCCAAATCTTTTCAGAATATCAATAGTATACTTCCCTTGGTTTAGTATAATGCCCTCTGATTTCTGCCATACTTCCAAACCTAGGAAGTAGTGTAGAATGCCCAAGTATTTCATGTCAAATTCAAAAATTAGATCCTACTTCCCTTGAACAATGAGGTGATCTTCTCCTGTTATCAGAAGGTCATCAACATATAAAATAAATATTAGCATATCACCTTTGATTACCTTCAAGTAGAGATTGGAGTCAGCATCATTCTTTGAAAATCCTAATCCCAAGAGATAGCTATCAATTCTTTCATACCAGACCCTGGTAGCCTGTTTAAGTCCATAGAGGGCTTTCTTCAGTCTGCATACATGTGAGTCAGGTTTATGTATCACAAAACCTTCAGGCTGTTCCAAATAGACTTCCTCTTCAATGGTTCCATTCAGGAAAGCAGTTTTCACATCCATTTGATGGATCTTCCAGCCTTTAGCTACTGCAATGGCTAACACTGCTCTTACTGATGTGTAACAAGCAACAGGTGCAAATGTTTCTTCGTAATCAATGCCTTCCTTTTGAGAAAAACCTCTTGCCACAAAACATGCTTTATGTTTTTCTATACTGCCATCAGTAGCATGCTTGATTTTGAAGAGCCATTTGGAAGAGACAACAGATTTCTCTTTTGGTCTAGGCACTATATCCCATACATCATTCTTTAGAATAGACTGATATTCCTCTGTCATTGCATCCTTCCATGCTTGATGTCGGAAAGCTTCTGTAACACTAACAGGTTCTGAGTTTATGATGTTGTTCATTAGAGCAACATAGCTAGATAAACGTTTGGGTCTTTTACTCTCCCTGAACGTTCCTTTGGGTGCTGCATGATCCTCTGCTTCTTTGATCATCTTCCTGGCCCAAAGTGGTCTCTTTTTGCCGATGTCATTTGTATTCTCATTTGAAGTGGAAGGAAGTTCATGTGGCATTTCTTCAGGATGCTCCCTTTGAATCTCAGGAGCAGGTTCCTTTTCAGGTACTCTCGGAAAATAGGTTTTTGTCTCACTAGAACTTCTTGCCCTCTTGAATGCAATGTCTTCTTCAAAGATGACATTTCTGCTCAATTCAATTTGTTTCTGCCCGGGTATGAATATCCTGTAGGCTTTGGAGGTTTCACTATAACCCACAAATACTCCCTTCTTTCCAGAAGGTTCTAGTTTGAATCTCCTCTTTGGGCACATGAATATAGACAGGACAGCCAAAAATCCTAAAATGACTAATGTCAGGTTTTATGCCGGTAAAGGCTTCTTCAGGAGTTTTGTTATCAAGATGAGAATGACGACATCTATTTTGGATATAGACAGTAGTCCTAGAGGCTTCTGCCCAGAAAGAAGTTTCAACTTTTTGGTCAAGCAGCATTGCCTTAGCAGCTTCTACAATGGTTCTGTTTTTTCTTTCAGCAACCCTATTTTGTTGAGGGTTGTAGGCAACTGTGAACTCCCTCTTAATTCCAGCACTCATGCAGAATTCCTTAAACATCTCAGAGGTGTATTCTTTTCCCATTGTCTGTCCTTAAGTTTTTATTTTCTTTCCGGAGAAGTTTTCAGTAAGGGCTTTGAATTCTTTGAACCTTCTAAGGATTTCTATTGACTCTTTGCACTTAAGGAAATAGATCCAGGTTTTCCTAGAGAAGTCATCTACAAATATGACATAGTATAGAAATCCTACCTTAGAGGGTACAGACATGGGTCCACATAAGTCTAAGTGAACCAGTTCTAACACATTTAGGGTTTTGCTCAAACTATTGGGAAAGGACCCCTTTGTATTCTTTCCTAAGGCACAACCTTTGCAAGTTCCTTCATGAGATGGTTTTAACTTAGGTAAGCCTGTTACAAGTTTTTCCACAGAAGGTAGGGCATGGAAATGAAGGTGTCCTAATCTTCTATGCCAAAGCTCATTTGAATCAAAGGTGTCAAGGGTAAGGGCTTGTTTAACCTCAATGCATAGTTTGTAAAGGTACCCTTGTCTTACACCTATAGTTTGGGCTTTCTTGATTGTTGAGTTCTTAGGGCATGCTTGAACTTTCCCATCCATAAAGGTAACTCTATAACCATTGTCTTCAAGGGCAGAGATGAATATAAGATTCCTCTTTATTCCGGGTACAAATAAGACTCCAGTGAGTTGTAGAGAAAGCCCAGATTTCAACTTGATGGAACAAGTTCCAACCCCTTTTACTGGGTGTGCAAAATCATCCCCAATGGTTACTTCTTCATCAAACCTCTCGGTCTTAGTATCTAAGTGTTCTCTGAACCCTGTGATATGTCGAGGAACCACTATCAATTACCCAGTTGTGGGTGTTGTTGGATACTTGACTAGATAAGGTTGTATAGAATACAAAGTTCTCAGATTCATGGTCTGAATTTGGCTTTCCTACTTTAGCAAAGGATGCTTGTTGTTTAGTCCTATCAAGGCACTTTATTGCATAGTGACCATATTGATCTCATCTAAAGCATTGTACTTGCGAGATATCTTTCTTCTTATAAGATCCCTTTCCATTGGAATTTCTCTTTCTTTTAAAAGATCCTTTCTTGAAGGAGTTTTTCTTACTCCTTTTATTAGACGTTGAGTTGAGTACATGAATGTCTTCATCCATGTTCTTTTGTTTATTTTCTTTTGTGGAGAGTCTGGTTTCTTCTTGAAGGCAGTCAATTCTTAGCCTGTTAAACCTAGGAAGTTTAGATCTCGAACTTACTCCTTGAACAAAAGACTCCCATGAGTTTGGTAGGCCTCCTAGTGCAATTAGGGTTAACTCTTTGTTGTCAATCTGATATCCAATTGTGGATAATTGATCCCTCGGTTCAATAATCCTCATGAAGTATGCATTAATGGACTCTCCTTTGTTTATTTGAGCATTGTTGATTTGCCTTTTTAATGCAAGAGTCTTGCAAGTGTTGTTGATCTCATAAGTACTCTCAAGAGATTTGTACATATGGTATGCAGTTTCATGTTTTGCTAGGATGGGCACTATATGATCCCTAACTGCTTCTACTAGGATTTTCATGGCCTTTTCATTGTTTTCAATCCATTGAGTTTTCTCAGGTTCAGCCTCTGGTTCCTTTTTATTTTCTCTCACAAGTGAGTCTAGTTTATTTTCTTTAAGGATCATCATGATTCTAAATTTCCATGATGTAAAGTTGTCTGCTCCTGCAAGATGGTCTTCAAATCTGATCACACTTGACATTATGAAGAATGTGATGTGAATTTGATTTTAGAAAATACGAATTTTCTTGAGCAATCTGATATTTAGATTTGATTTGGATTCACACAACTTGGCTCTGATACCATGTAAATGTAATCAAATCTTTATCAAATGGAATCCTAAGAAATCTAAAGTTAAAACTAACGACTGAAAATTCTGAGTGAAAAATTCTAAGTCAAAAACTAATTTCCAGATTTCTTCTCTTAAAGCCGAATGTACTGATTGCAGAACATTAATAAATTTCGATGTTTGCATATCAATGAGGGAACCATGTTTAATATGTTAGAGACTCGCCTCTAAGGGATGCGTCCCTTGAGAGGACATGTCTCCGACGCATCCCTTTGGGCGCGGGGGTCTCATAGACAGCCGACTAACACTCGGCTTAACAAACTTAAGACATATATCCTCACATACATTGCGGACATATATTATATGAGTTCCGATTTTATTCAATACAGATTTTAAATCATCTTTTATTATTTTCGAATTTATGCATGCTTATAAATTCGACTAACTTATTTTTCCAGAAATATTAAATATGAAGAGCTATTGATCTTAAACGATGATGATGCTTATAGCAATCATCGTTTATATCTGACCTAAGCTACCATTCATCAACACATATGAATCCTCTTAGTTCAAATTTTCACTACATCTCTCTCCCTCCTAAATTTATTTGACCCCAATCAATGAAAATAGTGAAATTTGTCGGAGTATGATACTTTCTTCCATTGAACTGTCTCCTTAGGGAGACCTTTCAATTGCACAGATATTTTGTAAGAACTGTGATTCTTAGAATTCCATTTCTATCTAGAGGCCATTTATCATCAAGACATCAAAATTTATTTATAGCTAACATCATAAATATTTCATGTACAAAACAAATTATGTGGCGAGAAACGACAAGTCGTCATGGCTTACCCATTTCCTTTATAGAAATTAGCATTTTCAAACAAAGACACAGACAACATGATACATTCCTGTGATCCCATCAAATTCTTGTACACATTCAATTCTAACCAAGTTATGCATATTTTTGGTGAACTGATCCCATCAAATCCCTATACAAATTTAGTTCTAACCAAGTGTGCACATTTTTGGTAAACTAATCAGTTTGGAGAAGTCTGTGTCTTAGTTTCACAATTGCCATCCTTTTCAAATGTGATCTTAAATTGTATAGTTGAGATAGCTTTTTCTAGTCATTCATGTTTACTCACTGGGTAGTGTTCAACGTACTACGAGAGTAAACAAGGATAACTCACAAACATAATGCACGTACTAGAATATAAATCACAGAACAATCGTAAGAGTAATTGCACAACACAATGGATTGGTTTCATTCCTGAAGTATCAGCAATAGATAGCAATTGTCCTTGTCCGACTACAAATGACAAGATACATATATAGATGGCCGAGGTTGGTTGAGATACCAACCGTCGACAACTCTTCCTAACTACCTGCCCAACAACTAATCCAACTTTTACTTTAAATTGTGCATGTATTATTTAAACTATTATTATCTATTCCTAGTACGGCCGACTACAACATTTATTTAATTAATATAATTATTTATTAACATGGTTGTCTACATCATCCCTCCCACAAAGTAGTCATCTAAAAACCAAAAATGCCAACTTGAGCTCCTGCTTGGTCGTAGCCCACTCGTCATTTTCCTATGATTGACTCTCCTGTACTGAAAATTGTTGCACATCGGCCACTTGGGTATCCTTCTTTGCCATTTGGCTATCACACTCACCCAATACTTTGTCCCTCTCCACCAACTTCTCCTCAAGAGCTGCAACTCTCGTTTGCTTGGCTGCCAACTGCTCTTCTAATTGTACTATGATGTTCAGTTGTATTGCGATTTGGCAATTCCAAGAAACCTGATAGAGGTCTGGGGCCAACGCCCCCAGCAGGGGTCAAGGGGCAGCGCCCCTTGCGAGGTTTTGGGGGCAACACCCCCAACGGGGTCGAGGGGTAGCACCTCTCGTGGGGGTTTGTGAGCAACACCTCCAACGAGGTCAAGGGGCAACACCCCTTGCGGGGGTCGAGGGGCAGCGCCCCCAGCGAGGTCGAGGGGCAACACCCCCAGCGGACTCTGAGGTCCACAAGTTCCGAATAGTGCTGACAAAGCCCAAAGTTAGAGATTTTGACATGTTTGATCTCACTCCTATTGCCATTCTTGCCCTTCTTGGTAGTACGACCCTTTTCCTAGTTCCTCCATTGTTATTTCTTTTGCCCGTACTCTATGCGAATCTTACTTGTACGTCATGCTCACTTCTCCCTGGTCGTACGATACCTTGCTCGGTTTTAGGTGATTTAATTTTTGCTCCTCCAAGAAGAACGCTCACACCAAGGCTTTTCTTATTGGATCCAATGTTTTGTAGGGCCTTCCCTTGAGTGCTTCACACAACCTCCGATTTGATGTTTTGTACGGACTGTCAAGTAACCACTTGTATGGCTTTTTTAACCTTCAATAATGGTACGGCTTTTCTAATTTCATGATCTCGTACAGCCTTTCTACTTTTTTTTAATCATATTGCAATTGGCTTATTTAATCGTACAACATTTGGCTCCTTCACTCGTACGGCAATTGGCTTCTTCACTCGTATGGTCTTTCTCCTTCACAAACTCGTACGGATTCCTCTTCACCAAAACCCTGTATGGATTTCTTTGTTTCCCAAGATCGTACGAAATTCTCTTTTCTTGAAACTCGTACGACACTCTTCAATATCAATTTTCGTACGGCCAACTTGTTGCTTTGTACTGTTTCTTTCTCGTGGCTTCGTACAGACTTGTTTCCTCCAGGTTGTACGAACTTTAATGTTCTGGATATTTGCACGGCATACTTGCTTGATCTACCTCATACGACTCTTGACTATTTCTCTCGTACGGCTCTTGACTGATTCTCTCATATGGCGCTTGACTGATTCTCTCGTACGGATTTCTCTTCTTCAAAACCTCGTACGGACTTCTTTGCTTCAACTCATACGGTCAAATAATCCCTCCATGCTACTTTTCCTTTGCTCCACACGATTAAATACAATTTCTCTATTTTGTTACTTATGTCACCTTTTACTTTTGCCGTGATATTTTTATCCTTCATCTTTTTGCTATCCTCAAATCGTACAGCAAATTCCTCTTCATCGTACGACCTCTTGAGATGGTGATTTTGTAAGCCCTTTACTATAATTTTTGCCAATTTAATGTTTTTAATGATTCGCCTATTTAATATTTTTAAGATGAATCCCTTCGGGCTTCTTGATACTTTTAATTTTTCCTTTCTTTTATTTTCTCTCTTTCGTCTCTTTTATTCTCTCCTCTCTCTTCTTTTTCTCTTCCTCCATCTCCTTTTTCTCTCACTTCATTTTTTAAAATTTTTTAATTCTTCTACTTTATTTTTTTCATTTTTGGCTCCAACACAATTTTTCCATCTCGTACCTATTCGGATTTGTGGGTTGTCGTATCGTCTGGTTTTGATACGCTTTCTTTGTAGTCTCCATACATAGCTGGAAGTGTTTGGCTAGACGTGCCCTTCTCTTCTCCTTCCTGGATTTCTCCGATTTGTAGCATGTTACACTCTCGATGGAACACCTCATAATCCTCCATTTGCCAATGAAATAGGCCATTCAACGAACTTGTCTCATCTTCCGAGCAGCTCTCGAGTTCAAGTACGCCCTCATCGTTCGGCTGCATTGCTTTCCTACCTTCGTCCATGTCTGACTCTCCCCCGTCGGATTCTAATTCAGAAGATGTTAGTTCTTCACTGACAGCCTGATTTTTCAAGTCGATCACATACTTCGTCCTGTCAGTCTCTATGGACAATGTATGTCTTTTCCAATTATGATTCGCCGTGGCTGCCACTAACAACCCTCGTCCAAGCAACGCATCGTACATCTTCCTCTGCAATGGAATGACTACGAAGTTCAACAGGAATGGTTGTGTTTCGATCACCACCTTTTGTGCCATCAACGTTCCCAGCAGTTTGATGGCATGTTGATCGGCACCGATGAGTTGGAATGTCGGTGGCCAGAGTCTTGGCTTCCTAAGACTCTTCCATGTGTCTTTGGGTAGTATGTTGACTCATGATCCTCCGTCGACGATAGTATTTGTCAAAATGCTCCCTCTGATCTCCATCTGAACAACCGTTGGCATCTTTCCAATGTTTGTTGTCAGTAGTACGAGATCAACGGTTTGTTGACCGTATGGTGGTGGTTCTAGTACCAATTCTTTCCTTCGGTCCTCCGCTCGCGATTGCTTGTCATCCCCGAGGACGTTTTTCATTGCCAATCCCAACTGCGGCAGAGTCTAGAGAAGGTCAGTTACTTTGATCGATACAATGGTCTATAGCACCTGTCATACAATATTGGTTTTCGCCTCTGACTGTCGAGAGGTTCCTGGCTTCTCCAGAGATATTTTGTTCTCCTTCACCATCGCCAGTTCCACTTCAGCTTTTGCTTCCTTCATCCTTTGTTTTTTCGTAAGTGGATCTAGGCAGGTACCCTTCTTTGCTTACGCTTTGGTGATCGCAATACCTCTTGTTCTACTTCCAGGATATGCATACCCTTCTACTTGGGGCATTTATTATCTTCATGGTCACCTGGTCGACGCCACTTAAACAAACTTCCTCCCAAACCTTGGCCATTCTGGCAATCCCTGGCAAAGTGACACCATTCGTTGCACTTCCTGCATTGTATCACAGGCCTTCCTTTACCATCATACTGTATCTTGTTTCACGGACTTTTGTTACTTTAGTAACCTCTTGGGGATGCATTGCTACTGTACTGGGGCTTCGGTGGTGTGTTCGGCGGTGTTGATGGTTCTCCTTGAGTGAAGTGTACCTGCGTACCCCTTGCTCTCAAATTGTATGGGCATTCCTTGATGGAATGTCCCATAACTTGACAGATATCGCAGAACATCTTCGGACAATTCGCTTTTGTGTGACCTTCCCCATTGCACTTCGTACACCACAGCTCTTGTGCTTCCCTCGTACTCTCTTTGTCGGCCTTCAATTCTTTCATCATTCACATCATATCTTTCCTGAGTGCTTGTACGGTCTTGGATTCACCATCGCTGTTGTCTGTACTTTCCATTATTCCATTATTGACCACCTTGCATCTTCTTAAAAATTCCTAGCTGATCTTCTTGTATTCCATTATTGAGGAGGAAGACCATCACAACTCAAAAGAAGGCTCTCTTTTGACCTACTTTAATGCCATGCAAGCTTCTTCTCTATGTAAAGAATAACAAGTTGTCACATCTTCAAACCTTGGAAAAATCACTACTCTAATGTCAATGAAATGAACTCTCTAAAGACAAATATTTTAATCGAACTTCAGAACTTTCACATTAGAATCTCATTTTCAAATAAATTTCTAACAATAAAAGATTTATAAAACCATTTTGTGATGCAACCAACAAACAAAACAACCAAATCTTTGAGGTGAACCTCCCAACTGTGAAGACAAAAAAAAAATTCAAAGTAATAAAAATGTTGGTTCAGATTCATAATAAATTTCACATAGATTAACAATAAGTCTAGCCACAATTAATAGACTGAGACATATAAGCCCTGTACTAGATTTAGACAAAAACCTACAATTAGACTTTCCTAAAACAAAACATCGTTTCCTTCTACTATTAAAGTAATCTTTTAACATTTTAATGGTTGTGTTTGTTTCTATTCTTCTAAAACAATGTTTGGACTTCCCATGGCTTTATTGATGAGCACACAGATATACTGAGACAAGGAGGTTGGGGGCAGGGGGTGAATCAGTATAATACAACTTTTACCAATTCGCAACTTTATCAATCACTATAGCACCATTCACTCAATATCAATAATTATGCACATGAGAAGAACACAATAACACCGATATTTAAGTGGGAACCCTTGCAGAAGAAAACCCCAATACAAATAATGTACTTTATATATTTATGTGAATTACAATGATTGTAGGCACCAACCTCTAACTTGTTTTGTAGGCACCAACTCCCTCAATTTGTAGGCACCAACCTACACTTGCCAAGCACCAACTTAGCAAAAGATAATGGACAATTCAATGTTGCTTCTTCAATGGATGATGGACAATTCTGCTCAAATATGTTTCTTAAACTTGCACCAGGTCTGCTATAAAGATCTGTCTTCTATACATTCATCAAATGCACAACTTCTCCTCAAAAGTCTGCTATAAGGCTGCTCATAAGTCGGCTGTGATGTTGCACATAAATCCTCTATAAAATCTGCATATATCTTTCTTCAAAATCTTCTCATATATCTTGCTCAAAGGGTCTTCATAAGTCTTCACAAGTCTGCTCTATTCTCCTTCTTGAATTTGCTTATATACTTTCTCAAATATGCTTCATGAATCTGTCCAATCTTCCATAAAAGTCTGTTCTGAATCTACTTATTCATTCTCTACAAATCTGCTTACAAGGTCTTCTCTCTAGATCTGTCATAAATATCTTCTCAATATTTCTGCAAGATCTTCTTCATACGAGCATATTCTTTTTGTATACTTCCTCTTAAAACCTCATATGCTGATCTGAGTGTGTCTTATAGATATATCTTTTTATTTCCAATCAATTATACCTCTTCACCCAAGAGGTGCATCTATTCCCCTTTATTCATTATTATGTTCTTTACATTAATCACTGCTTTTAATATATATCTCTGCTTGTATCATAAAATATTTCATTGAATTACACACATTACATATATATATTTCTGCTCCTTTTTATATAGTCATACTCTCTCTCTTTTTTCTCCAAAACTGAATTGAACTTTGTATATTTATTGATCTCTTTGTATCAAGAGATACACCCTTTGAAAATAATGTGCCTTTTGACCAGATCGCTCCTTTTAGTCTCTTTCAAATTTGATATTATTCTCTTTACAAGAAACTGCACCTTTTCACTTTTAAATATTAATTTTTCTTTTTAAAAGATAGTCACACCCTTTCGTTTATTGTTTGTACCATTCCAAGGATGAATCGTATCACTTTAATCGCTGCCTTATTAAGTACCCATTTATAACAAAACATAACCGCTGCCTTAATAAACTTGAGCGCTGCCATCTTTTGTCAAATAGAACTTTTGTCTTTTTCTTAATTTGTCCTTTTGTGACTGTCTTTTTCTGATTTGTCTTATTCTGTTTTTTTTGTCTTGTATATTCTTTATTGCACATTTAAAATCTCTGCTTTCTTCACTAGTCGTTGCTTCTTAGGAAATGGGGTTACTGCCTAGTTAAATATATCAATCGCTGTACATATATAGATGAATCTCTGCATAATCATCAATCCTTTCCAGAATTTAGAATTTGGCTTAATGATTGTATAATCTGAAGATGTATCTGTTAAATCTGCACATAATGTTCTTCATAAGGCTGGTCTGAAATAATATCAAACTCCTTATCATTGATGAAGACGTGCTATGTTCATTGATTACTTCTTTCAGAACTTGATGAGTCTGATTCAGCATAAAATCTGCATAAATCCTCTTTTATATCTGCTTCTTATGTCTTCATTCAAATCATACGATGTATACACAAGAGTCTGGATACATCGGTATTAAATCTAGATGTTCTTTCCTCTCAAATATGTTATCTTCAGTCATGATCATGATTACCTGACATCAATGACAAAATTTCCAACATTTATGATTTCTATGGAATGAACTTGTGCCCGTTTTCTTCTTATTTTCCTACAATAGACTAATAGTTTATTCTTCTCCTATCCTTCTAAAGCATACCCATTTTTTGTTCACATTCAATCTTCTCTTATGCCAAGAGCCCATCTAATGCAACATGTTGTGCTCATTAAATCTTCAAATAAACATTCTGCTATGAATTAATTTTATTTGAAGATGTTGTTTTAGCCTTCTCAATAATCGGTCTTCTTTCATAGTTACAACCATCATGTTTTCTTTCAAAACAAATATTGTATGTGAAGAGCAGACATTTATAATGGGTGGGTGCAGGGGTGAATCAATATAAGAACAATTTTAAACTTTTTAAAAACTGAATAATCAAAACTTGATAATGCAAATGAACCATAAGCAAAATGAACACCAGTTTTACATGGAAAACCCTTTCAGGAAAAAACCACGGCGAAATATTCGCTTTTATTTATAAGCACGCACCAACCTACAGAAGACACCAATCTTCAATTACTAAAGTAAAGACCAACTCACAGCTGAGCACCAACCCAGTACATTAAAAATGATAGACACCAACCTTCACACTAACAGGTATAATATCTTTTTAATGAAAGACGAATAACAGAAAACACCACCTTTAAATCAGCTTCTTCAAAAAATGAACTTTATCTCTACACTTATCTTGTCTAATTCTGCCCTTTAACACCATTTTTCTCAATCTAATGGTGGCCTGCTATTTCATGTTTGCTGCACTGCTTCTTTTTCACTCACCCCTTTTTCTATCTATAAAAACCACATTAATCTACTTTTATAAAATTAAACCTATGAGACGCTTTTTAAATTTTTGCATGAGTGGCGCTGCCCTTTTTTATGCAGGACTTAACTGAACTCCACTGGCACTGCTTCATAAGTGGTGTTGCTTTTTTTATTCATGCAAAAGTGGAGCTGGTTTTTGCATGCTGGTGTTGCTTTCTCGCATGCCGTTTTTTCCTTCTTTTTTTATGTTGCAATTTTTTTTATGCTTGACTTAACTCTTGCTTTTTTCTGCTTTTTATGTTTGGCACTGTTTTTCCCTTTTTGCATGCAATACAAGTATAGAGTGATATCACCTTACTCGTGATATCAGAAGATATGGTATACTAAAAGGGTCAAGTCACATGACATTCTTCATAACACATCTTCATTATGGTATGTGCACTGACATCAAGTCACATGATGTCTACCATAATAAATCATGGCATGTCCACGGATACATATACATATCCACCATGAATAGGGATCATAATGATCTTCAATTTGATATCAAGTCTCATGATATCTATCAAAATGTCCACAAGATACTATCATGACATGTCCACAGATATCAAGTCACATGATATCTATCATGATAGTCCAACTAATCATTGTAGAGTTGTCACTTTACAATGTCAAATACAAGTGTTCATTATTAGAAAGATCGTCACCTTTCAATAATGTACACAGGGGGAGAGAGGACCCATAAAGTCATGGAGTCACACACATGACAAAAGAGTTTACACATTAAACATCTTTTAAATACATTAGTACAAAATAAACAATTCAAATCTCAATCTCAATAACAAATTACATTTCAACCATACCAATTTTCTTCCTGAAGTGTTCAACTTTAACTCTGGCGAAAGACTTGGTGAGAATGTCTGTTGTTTGATCATTTGTACTAATATACTCCAACTGGATCACATTCATTTCTACCATGTCTCTTACATAGTGGTAAGGAATCTCAATATGCTTAGATCTATCTTGGAATACTAGATTTACTGAAAGCTTAATGCAACTTTGATTATCACAATGGATAATAGTAGGATTCAAGGGCTTACCAAATAGCCCCACAAGCAATTTCTGGAGCCATACTGCTTCTCTTGCCCCCATAGATGCTGCAATATATTCAGCTTATGTCAATTTTTGTGCCATTGAAGACTGTTTTCTGCTGATCCAAGAGATCATAGCCAATCCTAAACTGAAGCAACATCCTGATGTGCTTTTCTGATCGATTACACTTCCAGCCCAATCTGAATCAGAGTATCCATGAAAGACTAGTTTGACATTATGTATTTAAGACCATATCCAATAGTACCTTGAAGGTATCTCAATATGTGCTTCACAGCAACAAGGTGAATTTCCTTTGGTTCACACATGAACTGACTTAGGGCATTCACTGCATAGCAAATATCAGGTCTGGTGTTAACCAAGTACATTAGTGATCCAATTATCTGTATATAGAGAGTAGGATCTGCAAATTTTGATTCCGTTGTTGCTTCTTTCAATTTGTGTAAGTTGGTTTCCATAGGAGTAGACATGAGTCTACAGTCCAACATCCCAAATCTCTTCAGAATATCAATAGTAAACTTTCCTTGATTTAGAATGATGCCATTTGATTTATGCCAGATTTCTAACCCCAGGAAGTAATGTAAAATGCCCAAGTCTTTCATATCAAATTTTGAAGTCAGGTCCTTTTTACCTTGAGCAATAAGGTGATCTTCTCCTATTATCAGCAGGTCATCAACATATAAAATTATTATTAGCATATCACCTTTAATTACCTTAAAATGGAGATTTGGATTTGCATCATTTTTGGAAAATCCTAGTCCCAAGAGATAGTTGTCAATTCTTTCATACCAGGCCTTGGGAGCCTGTTTAAGTCCATATAGAGCTTTCTTCAATCTGCATACATGTGAGTCAGTTTTATGTATCACAAAAACCTTCAGGTTGCTCTAGATAGACTTCTTCTTCAATGGTCCCATTCAGGAAGGCAGTTTTCACATCCATTTGATGGATCTTCCAACCTTTAGCTGCTGCAATAGCTATTACTGCTCTCACAGAGGTGTACCGAGCAACAGGTGCAAATGTCTCTTCATAATCAATACCTTCTTTTTGTGAGAAACCTCTGGCCACAAAACGTGCCTTGTGTTTTTCTATACTGCCATCAACAGCATGTTTGATTTTGAAGAGCCATTTAGAAGAGACAACAGATTTCTCTTTTGGTCTAGGTACTATATCCCAAACATCATTTTTCAAAATGGACTGATACTCTTTTGTCATTGCATCCTTCCATACTTGATGTTTGAAAGCTTCTGTAACACTAGCAGGTTCTGAACTAATGATCTCATTCATTAAGGCAACATATTGAGAATCTTTTGGGTCTCTCACTTTCCCTAAAAGTTCCTTTGGGTGTTGTATGATTCTCAGCTTCTTTAATCATCTTCCTAGCCCAAAGTGGTCTCTTCTTGTTGTTTCCATTGGGATTCTCTTCTGGAGCAGTTTAATTTTCACTTAAGATTTCTTCAGGATACTCCCTCTGAATCTCAGGAGCAAGCTCCTCTTCTAAGACTTTAGGGGAATCTTGAATTTCTATCTCACTTGAGCTCTTTGCCCTTTTGAAGGCAATGTCTTCTTCAAATATGACATCTCTACTCAGTTCAATTTGTTTCTGCCTGGATATGTATATTTTGTAGGCTTTTGAGGTTTCACTATATCCCACAAATACTCCTTTCTTTCCAGAAGGTTCTAGTTTGGATCTCTTTTTTTTAGGTACATGAATGTAGACAGGGCAACCAAAGATCCTTAGGTGACTTATGTCAGGTTTTATACCAATAAATGCTTCTTCAGGAGTCTTGTTATCTAGATGTGAGTGGTGACATCTATTTTGGATGTAGACAGTTATCCTAGAGGCCTCTACCCAAAATGGGGTTTCAATGTTTTGGTCAAACAACATTGCTCTAGTAGCTTCTACAATAGTTCTATTTTTTCTCTCAGCAACACCATTTTGTTGAGGGTTGTAGGCTACAGTAAACTCCCTCTTAATCCCAGGATTTACACAAAATTCCTTAAAAATTTTTGAGGTGTATTCCTTCCCATTATCTATTCTTAGGATTTTGATTTTCTTCTCGGAGAAGTTTTTTGTAAGTGTTTTGAACTCCTTAAACCTTTTAAGGATTTCTATTGACTCTTTACACTTAAGAAAATATATCCAAGTCTTCCTAGAGAAGTCATCTACAAATATTACATAATATAGGAATCCCGCCATGGAGGGTACAGACATGGGTCCACATAACTCAGAGTGTACTAGTTCTAACACATTTTTGGTTTTACTCAAACTATTTTGGAAGGTTCCCTTTGTATACTTTCTTAGGGCACACCCTTTGCATGCTCCTTCATGGATTTGATTTAGTTTGGGCAATCCTGTTACTAATTTTTCTACAGAAGGTAGGGCGCGGAAGTGAAGATGTCCTAATCTTCGATACCAAATTTCATTTGAGTTTGAGGTCTCATGAATAAGAGCTTGTTTAGAATCCATGCACAGTTTGTGAAGATATCCTTGTCTTACTCCTATAGTTCGTGCTTTCTTTATATTTGAGTTCTTTGGCCATGCCAGAACTTTTCCATCCATAAAGGTAACCCTATATCCGTTGTCTTCAAGAGCAAAAATGGATATTAGGTTCCTTTTTATTCCTGGTACAAACAATACTCCGGTGAGTTGTAGAGAGAGGCCAGACTTCAAATTTATGGTGCAAGTCCCAACCCCTCTTAGCGGATGTGCAGAATCATCCCCAATGGTCACTTCTTCGTCAGATTCTTCTTTCATAGTATCTAGGTGTTCTCTGAACCCTATGATGTGCCTAGATAAACCACTATCAATTACCCAATTGTTGACATGGTTTGATACTTGACTTGATAGTGCTGAGTAGAAGACAAATTTCTCAGAGTCATAGTCTGTATTTGTTTTTCCAACTTTAGCAAAGGATGCTTGTTGTTTTGTTCTATCAGGGCACTTCATTGCATAGTGTCCATATTGATCACATCTGAAACATTGTATTTGAGAGATGTCTTTCCTCTTCTTGAATGATCCTTTTCCATAAGAGTTCCTTTTTCTTTTGAATGACCCTTTCCCATTTGAATTCTTCTTACCTATTTTATGAGAATTTGTGTTTAGCACATGAATATCCTCATCTATGGGTTTCTGATTGTTTCAATTAGTTAAGAGTCTTGTTTCTTCTTGTAAGCAGTCAGTTCTCAGCCTATCAAATTTAGGGAGTTTAGATCTCGCTCTTATTCCTTGAACAAATGACTCCCATGAGTTTGGTAGGCCTCCTAGAGCTATTAGTGTTAACTCCTTGCTATCAATTTGATATCCAATTGTTGACAGTTGATCTCTTAGTTCAGTGATTCTCATGAAGTATGCATTAATACACTCTCCTTTGTTTATTTGAACATGGTTAAGTTGCCTTTTTAAAGCAAGGGTCCTACTGGTGTTGTTTATTTCAAAGGTGCTCTCAAGGGATTTAAACATTAGGTATGCAGTCTCATGTTTCAACAGAATAGGTACTATATGGTTCCTAACTGCATCTACTAAAATTTTCATAGCTTTCTCATTGTTCTCAATCCATTAAGTTTTCTCTAGATCATCCTCTGGTTCTCTCTTGTTTTCTTTCACAAATGAGTCTTAACTTATTTTCTTTTAGAATCATCATGATTCTGAATTTCCATGATGTAAAGTTGTTTGCACCTTCAAAACAATCCTCAAATCTGATCACACTTGACATTATGAAGAATGGAATGTGTTTATTATTTCAAGAGAATACGGTTTTAAATAATCTGATATTTTTAATCGGATCTTCCTAATGTGGCTCTGATACCATGTTAAATTTGATCAAATTTATCAGATTATCTACTAAAACTAAACTAGAAACAAGGAGGTTGATGTCAAGTTATTCTTAAAGAATCTATGAAATGCTAAGTCAGAATTTTCTGTGTAGATGTTCGACCTTCAAGGGCAGATTAATTTATTGATTTTGATTATCTACTTTCTGGATCAGATCTCCCATAAATATGGGTGAGGAAGGCACATCCCAAGATAGGGAGGCACGACTTAGGGAGACGCGTCTCATGGAGACATCGTCTTCATGAGCGGACGCGTCTCCACAGAGTGGAGACAGGTCCACTCATGGGACGTGTCTATTGTTTATTAATCCCTTCGTCTAACACAGCCAATGATTAGCCTCATGATTAATCAAACATATTTTATCTTTATGAATTCAATCTAAATATATATTATTTATGTCTTTCAATGCAGATCAAAAAACCTCTACTTACGATTTTGGAGAGTTCGATATAAATGATGATGATGCATAAATGCAATCATCATTTATATCTGACCGAAGCTATCTATCTTCAACATAAGTAATAGATGGCTTTTAATTTTAAAATTACTTCGGACTAAGGCTGGCCTATATTCCACGTTGCTAGTTAGCTTTCCTTTGTGTGGGAAATTGATAATACCTTTTGATCTGTATAAACTTAAGATTGTATTTCTAAAGTTTAATACTTGCAAGTTTGATTTGGCTGATTACTAGTAAATGTTCTACAAAAATAGAGTTATCTTTGTTTAACATTGCCCATTTTGCTCTTGTGCATACTGATTCATAAATTTGATAACACAGCTACTGTGCGATGTCCAACAGCATTTAAGTGTTTTGTCAAGGAGCTGATTTTAAGGAAGATATTCAATCAGTGTTTTCTTAAGAATATTGACAAACAAATCACTTCATGTCCTCTCCAATCTTTTAGTTTTCTTTGATAATTCTTGCAGGTGTTGATGACCACACACTTATACTGAGAGGGGGGGTGAATCAGTATAAGATAAACTTTTACTTATTAAAAATTCAACAACCACAATAAAAGAAATCGCCCAATATTCAACAATTAAGAACACAAGATTTACATGGAAACCCTTTCGGGAGAAAACCACGGATAATAGACTACTTGGATCTACTGTCCAAATCTAGCCTCAAAATAAAATACTCCTACAAAATTTTGTAGCAACCAACCCCCTGGAGACACCAATCCCCACTGCTAAGCTCCAACTTAGCAAGAGACACAAATCTCTTGTATTGAGAGGCACCAACCTCTAAATGGACAAACACTTCGACTTCATGAAAATACTTCTTCAATAGATGACAATTTAAATAGATCTCCTTCACAAAAATTTGCCTTCACTGATCTTCTATATTTCTCTCCTTCAAAAATCTTCTTGTGCTTATGATCTCAAAGAGTGCATCAATTTGTGGCCTTTGGCCATTACAACCTCATGCGATTTCCTTCTTGGATCACCGATTTCCTTCTTGGCATTAATGACATTCATGGACAGCAATTTCCTTCTTGACATCAATGACAAAAATATTTCTAACAGGTACAGAGCTATTTTTAAAAAATATGTGAACATGTCTTCTAAAACTCCTGCAAGTAGTTGTAGTTATTTTCAAATCTGGATAGCCACAATCCTTTTAATGCACATTCTCATCCCTTTGTGCAAGAATAACTTGAACATTCAATTTCATTATTGAAAAAAGTTAAAATTAGAGAGGATGTTTTACAGCTTACATAGTTTTTACTTTTTCACGGGATTAATTTATATCATGCATAGTTCAATTTCTGCTTTGCCTTTAGGCCTCTATCATTATATGCTACAGCTATTGTTTTTGCTTGTATCTTGTGTTGATGTTATTGAGCAGCTTCGGTCTGCACTTCCCAAGAAGAAAAGAATAAATTAAATGTATAGCCTCTAGGCTATTTAATTTATACCAAACAATAAATGTAAATGCTAAACGGCCGACCCTTCTTGGTTCACATATTTTAGTCTTGGCTTGAGCCAACTTTATGCATTTATTATTTATCTTGTATGTGGGCCGACCTATATTGAAGAGGTGCCACACTTGTATAAATACAAGGTCTCATTTGTCTTTGCATAACCGAATCACTCAAGCAAGTTCGCATCTATCTTCAAGAGCAGATTTCGCACTTTGTAGCAGCAGGTCCGATTTCAAGGAAGAACTCATTCATTTGTATCTAGTGCATCTAGAAGAAGTGCGACCTCATTGCATTCATTATTGGCCATTGCTGGGCCTGTGTTGTAAGCAGATTTCTGCCATTGTTCTATATTATAGAAGAGATTCATTGCTGGGTTTTTCTCCCTCAAGAGGAGGGTTTTCCCAGGGTATCTTTGTGTGTTCATTGTCTTATGTGTTGCAATTCTTTTTAAATGCTTTCATTATTCAATCTAATCTAAGAAACACTAACATCTTGATCATAACTTTTCTTTTGGGTATCATCCTCAAAGTGACATTTTGAAGGTCGTTAAGATATTTCATTTTAAGAACTCACAATATGCTTCATCCGAAGTCCCAGGATCATTTACAGTCATTGCTTCTCTAATGTGGGCTTCAAGCCTTCCATAAAAGCAAGTGCTTTATACATTTTAGCGAGGTTGGAAAGTTCACATGTCATGCTTTTAATTGTTAAATATGAATTTTATTCTTGATGCTTTATTAAGGGTGTGAAATCTATGTCATGTTTTGAGTTCTTTCACTATAGTCCTTTATTACCTATTTAGGTTAGTCCAAACCATCACCAAAGGCTTCTGAACTGTTCCATGATGAATGTGTCCTCTAGTTTCATCCACATACCAATGGAACCCTTCATCATTTCAACTTTATTTAAATACTCCTAAACCATTCAAGTCTAAATTCTTTCAGGTAAAGTGCATTAGAACGCATTTCATTTTTCTCTAGAATTTGACATAATAAAAAGTAAATTTCTACAATCTTAAAACATGTTTGATAGGTTATGTAAGATTTGAGGTGAAAATCTTGTTTCAAATTCTTTGTTTACATGAGGTTGTTTTTATTTATCTTTGTTTGAGTCTACTTTCTGTACTTTGATTTTAACCTTAACTTACATTTGCATGGTTTGATTTTATTTTGCATTAATTCCCTTAAGTTTTGCATATTTTTCAATTAGCTTAATATTTCATCTCTGTTTTTTTGTATATTCCAAAATTGTCTTTGTATAACATTGCTTCATATTTGCTCAAATTCATTTTGCCTCATCCGTGCTTGTATTGTTTATACAGAAGCAAATTTCCCTATTTGGATTAGGCAGTTTGCCATAATAAGGGTGGGTCAAAAGAAACACAGTGAATGGTTTAAAGAGATTTTTGCTTTGCCCTAGGGTTTTGTCCATGTTTGGTAGTGGTTCTTTCTTTCACGCTTAAAAACTTTCAATGAGATTTCTAGACTTTGGATAAGTGTGATATGCCTGTATTCAAAGAAAATGAGTGAATTCCTCATTATCAACAAAGATCATGACAACTGTCATTGGCACAACAAATAAGCAAAAACCATTACAGATAAGAATATTCAAGACAAGAGAACACAATCATATTCTAGATCTAGATCAAAAAAATAATTGAGGAAGCATGGCAACCTTCACTAAATTTTATATCTTGAGATCTAGCCTTCTTTGGATGATTTGTACAGCTTGGAAACAGGAACCAGGAGACAGGAGCCAAACACGAGATTGATTGTGTTGTCGAAATTGTTTCATGACATCTTTTGCAAATCAAGACAACTAAGAGAGAATCTATCATGGAAGCCCAGGATTTTCAGAAATGTTCAGATAATCAAGAAATTTATTGGTTTCAAAATACGTTGCCAAATCAGCATACTTACCTGCTGATTCCAGAAACGTCCCAGAGTCAGAATCAAGCTAGAAATGCTTGCGGATTCGGTTAGGGTTTGGCTTTTCTGCACCGAAACGATTCGGCTAAAAAATTTCCATACCCATGCAATTCTATGAGTAACTTAGCTTCCCAAACCAATTCCACGCAGGAAAAGAACTCTAAAAAGACTTGCATTTGACAGTTTTCTTACTTTTCATGCTGCAACAGTTTTCGGGTATGTTCGAGCTAAAATCAACACCCTTCTCCATAATCACAAACCATCTGCTCCAAAAACATCTGCGAGAAAAATTCACAATTGGTATCAAGGTGCGAACCTAAGCATTTTTTATCTTTAATGCCATTGTTTAATACAGTAATATTTATAAATCTTTTTAATTTCTATAATATACTTATAAACATTTTTTTTAATTTTAATATTCTAATATTGTTTGTTTTTTGGCAAAGTGCTGTCAAGGGGACAGCTCCCAAAATATAGTTTTTACAAAAAGAGCTAAACAAGAGTATTAGCTTCACAAAGGTGCATCAGACCCTTAGAGGGGTGCATTATAGTTAAGTTTGGAGCCATTAGAACTCATTTTGGAGTGTGATCACAGATACGTCTTTTGTGTCACGACACCATTTTTGGAGCTCTCTTTTTTTCTTTGTACAACTTGCCACTCAAAGGAGGGTAGAGAAGTTTTCTCAACAATTGCCGCCCCACAGCCCTCCTCAAGAAGAACAACATTATCTTCAAAAGAGACAACTTCATGTGCATTCTTGCTTTTAACTGAGCATCTATTCTCAACCACATCTTAAGGAGATATCTTCAGTGCCAAAGTAGACTATGTGAGTCGTTTAATTTTCCTTTCTTTCTCTTGATCAATTGAGGAGGGAGAATGAGGGTCCTCTGGAGGACCATCCACGGTGAAATGTTGTGGGAGTGCTTCTTCCCACCATGTGGCATGTTTACCTAAATGGAGCTTGGAGTCGGGGCAGCCAGCTGCTAAGTGTCCAGTTGCATAACACCTTTGGCAATGGAAGGGCATACCTTCATAGTCTAATGTCTAAGACCAGCTACTATTTGCTACCTTAAAAGTTATATCTGCCGGAAGAGCCTTTGAAGCATTGAGGTCCACAAGAATGCGAGCAAAGGTTGTATTTGTGAAATTTGTAGTGTCATGGTATGTAGCCAAGAAATTGCCCAAAGTGTTGCCAATAGCCTCAAAGCATGCATCAAACCAAAATTGGCGTGATAGGTTTGGAAGACGGATCCATACTGGTTTAACATTGAATGATTCGATGGAAGGATTAAATTCAAGGTGCCATGGTTTGAGCATAACGACATTCTAATCCCAAATCCAATGTTTTCCACAGAGAAAAAAATTTCGATCTTGCTCACAATCAAACACAACAATAAAGAAGCCACGGGCACAAGGATAAATTTTGAGGCTACCTTTCAAAAATGGCTACCAAGCACCAGTGATCTATTTGTATAAAGGCGGGAAGAGCAGGCCACAGACCATTGAAACAACCAATCAAACCTTGAGTAGTAAAGAAAGCTTCACTTTTTGAAACTTCATTTTGTAGTGCTCCTTTGAAGACAATGACAAGAGATTTAGAATTGCAGACAAGGGGTTTGCTTTTCCCCCCACACGAAAGACTAGAGGCAGCCCATGGTGATGGTGTGGAAACCTGCTCAAAAATCATTGCCACATGCTTAAACCCTGGAGAGTGTTGTTTTAGAGGCGAATCATGATCGAAATTCCCAAGATTAGGGCACGGGTCAAAGCACGAGTTTTTCCTCTCGCAACTGAAGGAGGCCGATTCTTTTGCGGCATTGATATACTCTGAATAGGCAAAGCCAACTAGACAGGGGGGTATCCTCAGTGCACCACGTGATCCGAGTACCAGAGGCCTTGTGCCCTAAAACTTTCATCAAAGACGAAGGGTTTTGGATGGCAGAAGAATTCTAATTTTTTTTTAATATTCTAATTTAGTATATATTTAATTTATAATTTAAAATAATTTATTAGTTCATATTATAAAATAGTTTAAAAGTTTAAACTATTATATACTATATTAGTTTATCACTTATTAAACTGTCATAATAATTATATAATAAAATCATAAAATTTTAAATAATATTAAATTTTAAAAATTATAAATTAAAAGCTTGTATACTTATACAACATTATTGAATAAATATGTTTATTTTTAATTTATAATCAAGGAAAACCGGGGACGCGTCCCCCCCTTAAAATGCTCGGTTCTTGTCTCTGGGACGTCCCGAGTACAAGGGGATGGTTGGGGGACGGCAAGGGACCGTCCCCTTTTTTTGCAAAAAAATTAGGAAACGTCCCCAAAACGAGGGGACGGCGTTGACCAAATGGGGACGGCTAACCAGTCCTGGGGACAGCCAAGGGACGCTTGAGACGTCCCCCAACCGTCCCTCAATAATCCCCCACGTCAAAGCATGTTTTAAAAATAAAAATATATATATATATATATAATTGTTTTCAATTTTCTGGTTTATGAGTTGTTCATTTAAATTATTTTCATATATCTTTCACAATATTTGGAACACTCACAAGATAAATATTTGAAGCTCTATTAGAGATATATAAAAATAACAAAAATTTACTCCAAAAGTGTGTAAACTTGAATATATTTGCTTGTTGTTCACAAACAGGTTTTAGAGACAAAGACTTAGGATTTTGACCTTTTTAAACAGTTCTTACTTCTTCACAGTTGGAAATAGGCTGAATATTAAGGCAATTTGATGCCCAAAACTCCTTGAGTGCAGCAACTGACCCCACATTTAACTGCTTAAATCCATATCAGACAATACACCAGCATTGAATTTACTTCCAGTAGTCCACACTCCCACCAAACTACAATAATTCTGCCTTCAGACACCTCAGCTATTCATTATTGTTCTATGCCAAGTAATCAATAACCTAGGTGAAACAATCTTCACTGTAATCACAAATGTTCGCCCAATTTGTGAGCTGGAAATAACCTTAAGTAATTTGATATAAGTTTATAAATTAGAACTTGGAGGTTGTATTATGATTCATGTATGTTAATTCTGAATTTTCAATGCATATTGAGTATTGACAAAGATGTTGAACACAAATGTTATATGTTAAAGTTCTATAATGTACATTATGTATGCTTTATCCATGTTTTCATATGAATATTTAAAATATCCCTATATATTTTAAATTTTCCCTATATTTTATATAGCTGTCCCCCGCCATCCCCAAATTTGGCATCAAAAATCGAAAACTTGGGGACTTGTTCTGCCGTACCCGTCCCAGAAACTTGTGGTAACACTATTTATAATGTATATATTTAATTTTTAATATATATTTATGATTTTTTATAAGTTTCTTGTATAGACGTACCCAATCCCTCCCAAAAAGTTTGCCATACTGGCGCACCGTACCCACGTACCTGATTCCAATTATGAATTGGCGAATTAGGTTTCATACCTATGGACAAGATACCTACCAATCCACCATCTGGATCAAGATATAACTATATGATCGCGTTTTGCAATGAATGCCTTCAAGAAAGTTGGAAATCTCATTAGAGAATATGTTTGCACATTAAAAATGAAGCATGGTCTACAATCTAGCTACCTATGCATGGATTTATGTGTCATGATCTGGAGCTTCATTTCTCAAAAAGCATCACGCTTCAATTGGATGAAGTGTTGTGGGTGCAACAAGTAGACGTCAATTAAAATCCGCTCTTCTCTAAATTGTTCTAGTTGTTGGCAATGGTCCTACATGGTGCATAACTGATTTTCCTTCTTACTGTTGGAAAAATTGTCATTGATGTCAAAGGCATTGGCCAAGATTGTTGGACAAATTATCATTGATGTCAAAAGAATGATATTCTTGAAAGAGGAATATCAATAAAGGCCAAAGGCCACTAATCGCTAAACAAAATCAAGAGACCAAGAAGACACATTGGAAAGAAATAGATGACATTATGTGGCACGATAATGGCAATCAAGGGAGTTGAGTGCCATAGGGTCATAGCACAGAAGGAAGTCCATTTGTTTAAGTTTGTATGTTTCTATGAAGAGGACAAATCCATGGAACAATGTCAAGTAATAAAGATTTATGATAGTGTGCAATGGAGAGAATTACTGATATGAACTATGTCCTTGGAATTGGTGGCTTTGACTTGGAAAGATTGAATCTGAAGTTTGTATAGAAAATTCAAGTGAAGATCATGATGACCACATCCATCATCATGAACATTGGCCGACTTTTGAAGTATTGACGTGACCAATTCTCATAAAGATGGCCGACCACCATAAGAAATTGTTGAATGTTAATATAATATAAAATGTCAAAGAACAATATAATTAATTTGAATATCACACATATAAAGGCTACTATCATAATTAAATCAGAGTAGCGACTGTATTATGAAGAGCAGCGAATAAGTATTAAAAATTTAAAACAGCAATTGGAAGTTATTTAGAGGCAGCAATCAAAATGAATTAAATTTACTTACAACTGGCCAACCATAATTTGCAAATTAATCACCCAAGTTAATATATTAAAAGGTAGTAATTATGTTTTAAAGGACAGCAATTACTTTATGAAAAGTCAGCAATTAAAAATGAAAAGTGGTGATTAGAGAAGATATCAAAAGGAGCAATTAACCTCCATAAAGCAGCGGTTATATTTAAAGACTATAAGGCAGCAATTATACTTAACAAGGGGCTGTGATTAGTTCTGAAAGGACAACAATAATGAAGAAGAGTCATGTTTGTTTGGAAGGTTATCACCTTTCCAAAAGGATGTCTCTACTCATAGAGACATAAAGGTATAAAAGGAATAAGTTTTGTTTGATGAATGTGTCTGGATTATTAGAGATATATCAAATACACATCAGCAGATTTATTCATGAAGAGTGTATGAGCAGATTTGACAAGGGATATATGCAGATATAGGAAGAGGATTATGCAGTGTTGATGCTGAGATAATGTTCAAGCCCCATTAATTCTCCCTACAGAGCTGAGTTGGCCTTTCCCTAGACACGAAGGTGGTGGTTGTTTCACATTTATGTGATTTTTTGGTAGATTTTTGCAAATTACTTGCAATAAAAAAGAGGTGAAGTGGAAGTGCACTCAAATCACTATGCTTGAGGCTCTTTGTTCTTTTCTCTACTTCTTTTATGCCCCTTTTATGTCTGTACATACCCTTTTTCCATCAGCTTGCAGGATGCGATGAAGAGATAGAAAACCATTAGCTTTAGATTTATCTATGGCATTTTCTTTGGCTTTACTATCTCAAAGTTTCATTGCAACTTCACTCATCAATTTGCATTCTAATGGATTCTAGTCGGCAGAAAAACCTCCTAATCTCATTTTTAAAGTATACTAGAGAACTTTTTGGAATAGCATTTGGAGAACAGAGTTAGTTTTATACCCCAACCTACAATACTACTTAATCAAACTTGGCATTCGTTGATTGATTAATATCCACAGCTATGCTTATTTGAGCTTTCCCTCTTGAAATGAAAAACACAGTAATATTTGATTAGAAGAAATTCTCTATAGTTCAGTTGTCACCTTTGTAGAGGGATGTACTAGCCGGTGCTCCTTCCTTTGTTATAATATCATAACATTTATCAAAAACTTCACAACCAATTTGTGACCACACCATTGGTTAAATACAACTATATAGAATTTGGGAATTTATTTCTCAAACATTTTCCACCACTTTTGCAGATAATCTTTTCCCAGAAAAATTGGTTTAATATTACTGATATCAATATTCATTCTCTAAAGTTCTGGTTTTTTGCAATTGTCAAGTCTAACAATATCGTATCCCATATATGGTTTAACTTTATACTTTTTATGGTTATTCAAATTATAAAAACCCTGCCCAGCCCAGGCCTCATAATACTCGCCAGATAACTGCCAAGTCTGGTAACACCGTTTCCTACATCTGCACATCAAGATAGATGGTCTTTACCAATATATTAGAAGTTCATGGGAAAAGACAATTCAGACTTGATCGACCCTCTCAAAAATGAGGCAAACAATGAAATTCATGATTCACTCACAAACTGCTGCAGAAATCTCAGAGCAGTGACATCAAAGTAATGAAAGATAACAAATGGACAACAGAAATTTCTTGGGGAACCTGTTGACAAGAGAAGGGGAAATTATGCCTGATTTTTATCCCTGTTTATTTTCACATTTCTAGTTTCAATTGTGACAGTTAGGATTACCAGATGCAACTTAAAAATCTTGTAAATATTTGAAGTGAAGGGGATTGATTACTAATCAAGAAAGTAGAAACAATACTGACAATGAATCATTTGAAATTATGTAACCTTTTATGGACAAATACAGAAGAGAACCTTTTAACAGCAATTAAGGAGACTTTAGATGACTATTGGGATTGAAAACTGATGTTAAAATATGAAGATAATAAAATACCTCCTCTTTAAATGGGTCTGATAAGAGCTTTGATCGTAACGCTGATCTGATACTTGGTGGCAATCCTCGATAGAGTGTATCTCTAGTGTTAGGAGGGACTGAACTTGGACGTGAGACCTAGAACAGTGTCAAGAATCTCAAGATTATATCAGTTGCCTAAAAAAAATATTGACTCCAACAATAAACATTATAAATAGTTGCTGCCTGTCTTCAGTAAAGTAAATGTATCTTTCAAGCGTGCAACTCTACCAAAGGGTTCCTTTAAAATATCCAAATATTTTACTAAACCAAATAGTTCTAGTTGCAAGTATTTTGTCTCTTCCTTCTCAAATACAGTTTTGTCAAAAACAGGTTAAAGGACAATTAAAAAACCATCAAATGTATTCCATATAACAGAATGATAAGATATTTTCTATGAAATAATTTTGGATCACGAAAACAGCTAGTCTAAAAGGTGTGCAAGAAAAGGGATGAAGATACTTACAAGACTGTCAATCTGATTGACAATATTTGCATAGTGTAATGCAAGGCCAACAGGACCTAGTCTCTGAGGGCTTCCCCGTGGATTCTTTTTGTTCAAATATTTCTCGCTTTCAAGGTCTTGCACCACAGAAAATATTAAATCTTAGAAAAAACAAATAAACAACAAATGAAAAGGTAAGTGACCTCCAATATAGGTACACTCCAGCACAAGCAAAGAGTTGCAATATTCATGAAGATTTAAGAGTAGTAAACTCTAATTATACCAATATTAAATAAAATGTGATTAAATGTTGATCCTATGAACTAAATGAGTTCAAAGTCAAACTTGCAAATGTAATTAAGTACTAAAATTTCATCACTGTCACCAAACAAATTAATGCATAGATATCCACAATCAAGTCAGTGTTGCAGATAACTAAGCAATCCAAATCCAAGGAATTGGTGAAGGTCCCATGCAAATTCCCAACAGAAACAACACCTTCAGTCATAATGTGCCATTTATACCAAGGCTGAAGCAAACCCTACTGTCCATCAGCCAAACTAGGACAGAGATATAAGAATGTCCAATTTAAAAGGGGCAAACTGTGTCATCAGATTTGACTACTACAAATCAAGTACTGTTTGTAGACTTAAAATTAAAGCTGAGCCACCTTACCAGTTAGACAGAATACCTGGAGAAAAGGCACTAATAAAATCCCTGGTCTTCATGAGTTAGATGAATGTAAATTTTCTAAGTTTGCACCAATAGGAAATATCAATAGGATAAGCAACAGAGAGCATAAGAGAAGTATCAGAGCACACTGCATTTGTGGCATGATGTCAACTACCCTGCAAAATAAAGAACAGTATTTTACAGTGTTCCACGGGGTTTTGGGGACGGGGACAGGGGGACGGCAGGGGACGTGTTTCCGAGACGTGGGGACGGGGGGCCTAAGTTTGGGAACGGCAGGGGGACAGCGGGGGGACGGCGGCGAGGGGGCAGTAGGGTGTTGAAATACATATAGTTCTTGAAAAAAAAGTTATAAAAAGATGTATAATTCTTGGAGACAACTAGGAGTCCCCTAGACATCTTGAGGATACCCCAATGTCCTCAAAGTCCTATCAGCGTCTTGCAGACAACGACACTAGTGGTGGGATGGTGGCATTGGTGGTGGCCTGGTGGGGGGGCATCTCCCCCAAGTCCCCAAGTCTCTGAGACGTCCCCCTCTAGGAAACGCGGGGTTTTTTGGGGGGGACGCGTCCCCGTCGAACACTGGTATTTTATCACTTACATAAATTTCTTGTCTAGAAGAAGTTGCATCTACATATGTCCTTAAGCAAAAGTCAAAAGTATTAGACACATTTGAAAGGTTCAAAAACAAGGCAGACATTGGAAGTGGTAATAAGATTTAAGCCCTGAGACCAGGTAATGTCATAGCAAACACCTCTAAGCATTTTTTGTCAATTTTGCACAGATAAGGCATCAAGAACTAAACAGTCAATGTGGGAGAGCAAAACCCTAAGCAGTTTGCACAGTTTTGCACAGTAAATACCATTCACAGGCAGCTAATTACTTCACATATGCTTCAATAAAAAGGGTGTACCAGAAAGAAAGAACTATACTGTTGTGTAGATAGTTGATTCATTGATAAAGGCCAAAGACTTACTCCATCCTTTTGGGGGAGGCAGTGCCGTCTTCTACTTGACAAAAAGAAGTTTAACAAAGGCTGTTAGAGTTGTCACATCAAAGGATAATGTTTTCTACAATGTTATTTGATTAAGGAATAAAAATATGTTGATCTCAGAGTAATTCAGCTTCCACCAAACAACAGCCAGGAAAGTCACACTCTGGTACTTCAAGCAAAATTATGTGTAAACTTCATCGAGCACTTTGAGGCATGGCAATAATGGGATTGAGGACATAATCCAATAAAAAAAGTCCTCAAAAAAGAACATATTAAAGTAGCACTTTAGAAATAAAATTTAACTCTTCAAACAAAACATCTTGAACAAGAACAAAGCGGGCCAACTATGATGCAAGCTCACTTAATCAAGCATTCATGGGTTGACTGGTGAAAGCAATAGAGTCCTTCACTTTTCAGGAGGCGGTAAGGAGCCAAAGAGGAGAGTTGAAATTGATGAAGAAACCAATGCTATTTAAAGGACTGATGCTTGGGCCTTAACAAAAATCTCAGCAGGAAAGAATACTTCACAAGCACAAATACAAATATATAGTGAACAGCTATTTATGCCGAATCCATAAATATAAAGATACGTTTCTTTTCATGAAATCTTCAATGCTTCAGAAATAATCATTCATGCAAGGTTGTATGGCCGTCAAAGCTAAAATATCTTACTGATTCAGGGTCAGGTTCAGGCATGCCAGTGTGACAACTTTTTTTGGTTGGGCATGTCCGTACAAAAAACATAAAAATCCATAATAGATACATATTTGCAGCCTAAAAGTGTCATGTCCCCGAAATTGTAGCACTAAAATATGAAATATTGAAATGCAATTTACTAAATACCAAAAATATAAATATAAATAATTGTAATTTAAATATTATTATAGTTATAATTATCGCAGATGATATTATAATTATCAATATAAATTATTAAAAATATAAAATAAATATTAAACAATTTAATTATTAACATAATTATAAGCATCATAATATAATATATAATTAACATACAATAAATTCCATTTATATTAATATAAAATAATATTTATAAAATACATGACAAAATACCTATTAACAGCAGCGCTGGGTAAAAGCAGCGATTATGAACAAAGGCAGAAACTTTAATAAACATAGGGTTAAAGAAACAACAATGACTTAAAAAGCAGTGGCCATGTAGAAGACTTTGACCTAGTATGAGCAGCGGTGTCTTCAGTCAGCAAACAAAAGACTAACAAGGCAGGTTTGTAATAGAGGGACGTGCCTCTTTGAAAATTTATTGCTGTTCGAAAGGGTGTCTCTCTTTAAAGAGACAAGGATATAAAACGATGGACTTAGGAAGAAAAGAGGTATGTTTTAGGGAGGAGATAAAACAGAGAAAGGGAAATTAGTGAATGAATAAAGGAACCCCTGCAGATCATAGAGAGGCAGCAGCAATACATTAACAGTAAGTTAAACATAATAATATAAAGATATAATTATATATATATATATATATATATATATATATATATATATATATATATATATATATATATATATTCATACCAAGAAATTATTGTAAATTGAAATCAGTTGGAAATAATAATATATATATAAATCTATATAGAATATATAAATATATTATAAATTCATATATATATATGGGTAAGTAAATATGTGAATCACTTGTGAATATACAATAATGATACTTGCAGCAATTATTAAGCCTTATAAGTAATGCTGACTCTTTAATATAAACATAAGTAGATTATGTATATTTATGAATTGTACTCATCCTATTATCAATCCCGTATAAGGTTGAAGTTGGCGAGTAAGGAATCAGAAAACGTGGAGAGATACAACAACTCAGGTGATGTACTCACTTAGCAATAATATTTAGCATATTTTGAATATAAGAAACAATCTGATTATTGGTGTAATGCTTTCTTTAGTATTATCATGATATGATAATAATGTTAATATGAACTTAAAGAACCATTGATAAATGAAAATATATTTGATTGTTTAAAATATTGTCTTCTTTGTGTTTGTAAGCTTATTGGGAAGAAAGGTGTGAGGGAAGTGGTGCCTAAAAACCCCACTTAAGATTCCGCCCCCGGAACCAACACAAGGATGGGCCATGGAGGGGTGGAAGTTCCACTTAAGGTTCCGCCCAGTTTGAAGGCATGGGTGGGCCATGGAGGGGTGGGGGTCCCACTTAAGAATCCGCTGAGGCCATGGAGGGGTGGTAGGCCTAGACCACTTATACGCTCCCCCAACTGTCCCCAATAGGTTAAGTGTCTTCCGATGTGATGACATGGGTAGAGAAGGTAGGTACAAGTGTTCCCACTAAGCATGCCACTCTGAGGGTCGAATTGTCTTGGTTTGGACATTCAGCTCGAGACCAAGGGGTGGGTTGTCTTGATCAGACGTTTGTGCTCTTGGGCTTAGATGGATAGCTCAGAGCAGATCTACCCATGCTGCTCCTCCTCTGTTTTCATTATTGCTTTTGTGATTATGTTTATATTTTGGATATCTAGATATTAATGCTAACAGATGTATGTATATGTGGAAATGTTGGTGAAAGCAGATTTCAATCCAAGATTACTTCATTAGAGAGAACATTCATTTAAACAAAAGAAACCCTAACCCTAATCAACCAGCAAATGCTAGGGCAAAGTCGGGTAAGGGACATTACAAAAAAAAGTAATTAACTGCAGAATACCAAATAACATTTATATAATAAACATAAGTAACATAAAAATAAAAAATACCATTTCAATGTCAACTTGTCAAACTCAAATGCCACAAAAGTTATTTTTCAATATTAAAATAATAAAATCAACAATCAGCATCACATGAATATTCATGATGAGTATCATCATCATAATTGGCATTAGATGATGGAGGTACATTAGAAGAACCACAAGGACTGGTATTAGCGCCCACACTAAAAGTATGTTGGCTATTCAACTCCTCAAAAAAGGACATTTTTTGTGCAACAGTGGCATCTAAGTCAACTTGCTATGGTTCTACATTACACAGTTTTGTTGCCCCTTGTGGTCATTTTGTTCATGCAAAATAAGGTTCAAATTAGCATATATGTACACTAACTCTTCAGCCTTTTTTCTTTATGTCAATTGGTTGCACTTTACCAAGTAGATGATGGAGTATGTATTCCAATTCCACTCAAATGAAGATGAACTAGCAACTTCTTGAGAAGAAGTTAAGAGTTATAAAATTATTTATAAAATTATGAAGTTATTTCTCAACCAACAAACCAAACACCTACACTATTTTGCATTATCCATTATGATTTGGCAACATTCTGGGACACCATTTAAAAGGCCTATGTCTGCAATAAATTGTGCATTATTCACATGCCCCTCGTAATCCGCAACTCTCAAAAACAATTTTTCTTTAGGTAAAGTGCAATCACATTGATCAAGGCCCTATACTTTGCATCCTTCCATCCATCAGAAACAATAGACATGCCTCTCCATCCATGAATCCCTGATGGGCTGCAACCTAAGTCACCGAATTCGCCAAATTTTCGGCATCAAATTCGAAATTCGGCGAATCTATAAAAAAACTAATCAAATTCGTAAAAATTCACCAATATATTCATACGGAACACGTGACTGAATTTTTTCAAAAAATATATATTTTTAATACGTTTTTTAGGGTTTTTGTTTCGACCTTCAGGAAAGAAAATTCCAAACTATGACAAGTTCGTCAAAATTTCGTGAGAAACTGTAAGGATCTTTTAGGTCAGCGTCTAAATCTATAAGTGCATAAGAAGTTGCACACTAGCTGTGGAGGAGACTCGGCTAATTTTCATTGTGGATCTTTTTGTACTCTTCTCTCCCGACTGCATTGTTGAGCCTTTCACACATTGGGCCTTGGATTCACACACTAGTTGTGGAGGTTTCAGATGAATTCGTGAGGAGGATCTGTCTTTGCAAGCTGCAACTCGTCCGTGCAAAAACTTCAGCTTTTCGTTAAATTTAGGCTTTTTTTGTTTTTTAGACTTTATAAAATCTTAAATTATTATTAGGTTTTTTTGTTTTGTTTTTCACTTTATAAAATCTTAAAATATTATTAGTTTTTTAAAGTTTTTCTATAGTTTATAATTTTTTAAAGGTAAAAAATTTATTACGTTTTTTCATTTTTTTATATTTTATAAAATTTTAAAATAAAATATTATACTTTTTTAGAACTTTTTAATATTTAATAGCATTTTAAACAACAATCTTAATTGAATTATGACATTAATTAAAAGTTTAAAATTATTTTATTTAAATTAAATTAATATAAATTTATATTAAAATTTTAATATTTAATATATTTATATTTAGTATTATTTTACTTCACTTATTAATCATGTGTTTTTTAAATATAAATCAATTAAATATTTTTTTGGTAATTAATTTTTTAATGGTAAAAATAAAAATAATTATTTAAATAAAATCTAACACTTTTAATTATTATTTGTCTTATAGCACTTGGGATCTGGGTGCATAATAGAAGCAAAGTCTAATATATACCTACAATCTCGTCCTAATTCAAGAAATCATCAAAATAAACTTTAATATTTTAATATTTAATACAATTATATTTAAAGTTCAATATTTTTAATTTATTAATATAATATCATATATTTAATATTATTTAATTTATAAATTATGAATATAATTTTGATGATAATTTTGTTTATTATATACATAATGCATGATATTCTCTCTCTCTATCTATCTATCTATATATAAATATTTTAATCATTTTGTGAATATATTTTTTATATTTAAAAAATAAAAAATTTACATAAGACGAATTTAATCCGAATTTTATACTTTTCGAATTTTTTCCTTGTCGAACTTCATTCAAATTTTAAAGTTGCCGAATTCAAATTCGAATTCGAACCTGGTGACTTAGGCTGCAACTACAAGTTTCACTACCTTCGCCAATAAGAGGTTGTGCATCTTCTCAAAACATGGACCTTTCTACTCTTTTAGAGACTCATCAATTTGTCTAATCATTTCTTGCCAATATGGTGACCAAACAATGTTTAACGGCAACTCATTGGTATAGTCACATCTAACAATGTGTTGATCAACAATTTCTTCATATTCATTTTGGAATTAATTTTTCAATGGACTCTTCATTCTCTTACTTGTACCAAGCTCTATTTCATGCATGGCCAAAACTTGTTGGCTCTCTACCACAACTTCAAGAATGCTAAGAGATGGGGAAACAAGAGGCATCCTTTATTGAGATCCTTTCATTCCAAAAGGATGACCTGTTTTAAGGGCAATTGTTGTTTCAAATTGCTCCTCTTCTCTAATATAATCATACACTCTAGATATTGACAAAGTTGCATCCTTCTAGCCTAGGCAAGATTTGATGTCCATGGCAAGAATATATACCACATTAATAGGCTTTCACATGACCATATGAGCTTGTATATTGAACACCACACCCACTACAAATCCATACATATCCCCCACCACCTAGAACTTGTTATGTCATGTTAACATACTTCCACAATGGTTAATTTGGATTTATTTTGAAGCAGTGTTGCACAAGGAGCTACAACTACTTGTCATTATAATCCCAATGGCAACAATTTTGAGAAACAACAAATTCCAAATAAATCAAAAAAATATATTTATATATATCATAACTCATACAAACATATAAGAATGAAAAAAAAACTTACCTACAATCCAAGAATATTTCCTCCACAATCTCTTTTAGATAGTTATTAGGCAGCTTCATACCACTCAACCTCTCTAACTTTGTGAGGAGTATGATTGGGGTCAAACAAGGGTGTCTTCTCTCTCTCTGACCCTCTTTAGCATCTATATTGACAAGTTGGAGGAGTTTCTTTGGCTACATGCTCATACAGATAATAGTTGGAGTATACATGAGGTAGTTATTGCCATTCTACTTTTTGTTGATGATGTTCTCCTCTCTCATGCTACTAAAGGGTTACACAACAACTTGATACATTTGCTTGATGTTTTTAACTTCACTAGCCTATGATTAAGCTTGCTAAAACTAAGATCATGATTTATGGCATCTATAAACATCTTCTTTCTAGATTCCAATTCTTTTTCAAGGGATAACTTTGGAGATCACATCCAATTACATATACTTGGGGGTCCAATCTTTAGGTCCCTTCTTTAGCATAAAACCTAACTCACAATTGTGTCTTTGCAAGGGATGTGCCTCTTTCTCTATCTTGGAATGTCAATGTTTCCATATCCACTTCCAAGATATCCCTTCAACGATATGCCTATTTGATATCATCATCAACCCTATATTTTTGTATTGCTCTAAGATTTAAGGGCCTAGTTCAATATCTATTGATTGGGCCCCTATTGAGAGGGTCTAGACTCTCACGCTACAATGCATTATCAATTGCATGCAAATTATTCCTTCAAACATTGTCTAAGTTGAGTTTGTTGCCCAATTTCTACGTCTCAAGACAATCTTTTGGCTTACTTTCTACATATGCAGACTTAGATTCATGGGTGATTCTACATTTGATCGTGACAAATAACCATACTTAGCACCTCATTCTTCTGAGAGGATTGCTTCATTGGACCCAATTCAACACTATCATTGTTGGCATCTCTATGGATAGGTAACCTCCGCTCATGTATTCTCCTTAGATGTTCCTGCTCAACTCCTTCCTTCAAAGGAGATCATCACCAAAGCTACTAGAAGGACCTTCTACAAACAATAAATGCAAGTCAATTGGACCTCCCTTCCTATACCACTCAACTTGAAGCTTACCCTTTACACTGAGCATTTCTTACAAATGGAGAATGATATTTTATGTCTTCACTATCTCCAACATCAATGGTCACATGGCTTGAGGTTTCCCCTTGGCCAAATGAGGTTGTGTTCCCACCTGCTATGGGTCGAGACATACCACCATATTCCTTGCCTTGGATTTGTCATCTTTGCTCCCTCCAAGAGGTGGGAACCAAGGAGCATTTCATCTTGAAGTGACCCATTTATTATGAGCTTTGAGGAAGACATTAATACCTCTACAAGGGATCAAGCAACAATCTCTCTACTTTCTTCAAATATTTAGACCGAAGATGTTTAGCCCTTTAACTTCAAGAGGTTTTCACCATCAACACAAATCCTTACATGAGGTTGATCATCTCCTCCTTACAACACATCCAAGAGATTACCAAACTCTAAACAACCTTTGGATATTGCTCATTCTCTTCTAGATGCAAATTGACCTATGAGATGGCATCTCTCACAACGTCAACATGTTCCTCCTCAACATTGTGGCTTTGTTTCTTCTCGACGACATAGATATACTCATCTTTAGCCACCCCCCAACCATAAGGGTAGATGCATATTACAAGCTTTTTCACTAATACAAGGGTTACTCCAACCCTACTTGACTCTCCCAACCCTCAACACTCGTAAATGAACATTATTAGATCATGTATCAATCCCTTCACAGTGATTGATGATAACACCAACAAGATCACCATTGTGTTTTCCATTTGGGGTTCTTATTCCACACTCTTGGCTATATGTACCAAATTCTTGACCACATGTGGATGGTCCTTTGTTGTTTTTTACTTCTTTTCTTTTGCTCTTCACCTTTGTGGGGCCTTTCTAGGTTTGTTTTCCTAGAACTTTCTATTGTGAACTATTATTCTCTTGAGTCCTATTGGCCTACATTTGGTCATCTGTAGGCATCCATATAATCTCTTTCTAAGTTACTAATTCAGCCCTACAACACTATAGGTTCGAATAATGATCCATTTGGGATCCAAATTCCTATTCAATGCGAGAAGGGGTTGCGGCCAAGGTTTGGAATTTCACTTGTGTGTTTGCTCTAGATGAACCCAAGAATACTCACAACAAATTTTGATGGGTTAATTTGTTTCCATGACGAACTTGGAAATTTTATTAAGGTAAAAACGAAATGAACATAATATAGAAGGGTAAAAATCCTAGATGAGGTGAGTTGCAAAGGTTGCAACAAAAGTACAAAGACAATGCAAGCACAAACACAAAAGCAAAATAATAAATCCTAGCTGCCTACGAGTATAAACAAGCCTTAAATGCATGGCACACAATCCTTTTGCATGAATGTACGAAACCGGAATCCTTCTATTGTTCTCATATGAAATTTGTACACATTCCTTATAACATTGGCCTTTTCTATCAATTGAAACAAGTAACTCATATATGCCTTCAGTACATTATAGTATTATACATTATTTATCCATTCCTTTTATTGAACTAAGTGCTTTTATCTATAATTAATTGATAGTTATGTGTTATTTAATCTTCATAACTATTTTATTATATTTATTAGTTATTAATATTAAACTTATTTTAATTTATATTGTATAAGGTTTATAAATATTACCATTTAATATAATATTAGGAAATATCAAATATGTATATTGCATCTAATATTCTTGATATCGGGCTGTAAATATGTATATATTTATGATTTTATATGTTTTTGTACGAACAAACCCAACCCCAAATTTTTTTTTACCTAAATATATGAACCCAACCCCAAAAAATTTTTTAGCCATATATATGAACCCAAACCCAAACCAATACCAAGATCGCTAACGTAGATTTATTTCTTTCTTTCTTTCAAAATGAATGAGCTCTTGCAAATGCATAATAATAAATCTTCAACTCTAAGGCATATTTGTTTTGATACCCGTTTGAAATTTGTACTCATTGTACCTAGGTAATTATGTGAGTTATTTTGATCCTATAATTACACACTTATTTATCCAATAAAATGGCCATTGACTTTTGCTACATGACTATGCAAGAAGATTATGTGATCGGTAAATTCCTTTATGATGTTTTGAGATGTTTAATTATATAATGTAATCTCATGTTACTATTCTTATTTTTTGTGCAGTTAGTTGGATTATTTAGTAATTTGGACTAGGGACTAACTAATCATGATCTAACATGTTTATTTTATCTTGTAATGTTTAGAATGATTACTGAATTATACATGGTGTGTTTTATCATTGTTGAGTTATATAATGAATTTTGGTTTAACTTACATGATCTTGAGATGCTTCGATCGATTATGTATATGTCTTGATTATTGTATACTTATATGTCATGTATTACATGCAATGCAGTACCCATTATATGAACTTGACCAATATAGTTGTGTTACATGCATTATTTGAGATCACTAGATATGTGATGTGTCTTGCATACGATTGTGTACTCCATGCTTAATTATATTTATGTTTTGGTTATCTTTTCATTATGAGATTTAATTTTTGCATTACGTGTATAGAATATAGGGATAAACCAAATGAAGAAATAGGGAGAATTGTACATGGCTTTCCCTTCATCTTACACCATTTCATGGGTAATGAAACCTTGACTATGTTTAGCTCATATTTGCAAGTTTACCTTTAACAAGTGTGATCAAAGAACCCTTACACTAACCTCTATATTAGAATATATGTTATTCTTGCCTTAAAATTAGTGTTTGTTGCATGTTCCATGCTCCTTAGAATATGTTGATTCCATGTGTTCATGTTAAAATTTAAATTTAGTTTAATTACAAATTAGCTTTATTTATTTAACTGTGAATTTTGATTTTTTATATATGTTGGCAAACTTTGGAAAACCTATGGAAGCTTCTAGTAGACCCCAAATTGCTTCCTCATCTTTGTGAGGTGGCTTCTTGATATGTATGTATTTATGAAGGTGACGAAGTGATGCTCACTCCATCTTGGATGAACAATGTGAAACCATGCTGCTATAAGAGTTGGGTACAAAAAAACAAAATTTTAAGGGTTTCACAAATTGTAGTGATTGGAGTCAACAAAGGTCTTTGTCCAAACTGGAAATTAAAACTAATGTTGAAAGAATTCTTGTTGGGGACAATGAAGTAGGACATCTATTCCATTTTGCATTTTATAAAAGAACAAAGCCAAACAACGGATCCCTTGGCTAATCATGGTTCTTCTCAAATAATTTTCTCATACCTGAATGTACGAATCCTAATCATTGGGAAAATTGAAACAAATTTAAATGAAGAAAGTAAAGAGATATAATCATTATGTATTGAAGAGTGAAGAGAGTGAAGATCGCATTACAAGATTTGCACGATGGTATGAGGAAGATGCAATTGCTAATGAGGAAGGCTTTGCAAGTTTTAAGTGCGATGTTGAGAGCAAAGGCAGATCTATCATACCTCCTTTGCTTGCTCAATAATTATTAAGGTGTTAAGCGAATGCATGATAATCATGGCAAGGCTAGGTTATATTGATGGTTGTTGGTGCTTAAATTCACACCTCTAGAATGCGGATTAGAAACAGACAACTATGCACAATTAGACTGCTCTTCAAATTAGAAGGGGGAGCTCCCTCATCGCTGATTATGCTTAAAAAGAAATACTAAACTACTGCCAATCTTTTTATTCCCAACTAAGAGCACAAGGTTATAAAACTCTTTGTGTCGTAGCTAAGATTTTCTCTTTTCTAGAATTTCAACTACAACTAGGCCTACTTTAAAGACGTTTTTCATAACTCCAGTAAATTCAAAGCCTGAGAAACAGAAGTAAACACGGATTGATTTGATTAACACATAGCTTAAATAAACTCACTTCCAAAACACACCCGAAGACTCTTTGTACTTATTAGATGTAAGTTAAAATAAAGATCATGAAAGCAAAACATGAAACAAAGTACTAATATAGATTGAGACAGTAGATCAGAGCAAAATAGACACATGATTCCATTCCTCAATTTCTAATAGCAAATACACTTCTAGGACAGCAAATTGTAGCAAAGACAAGCTTACAATACGCGATCAAACCAGATTACACTTAACAAAGTTGAACAAAGAGTAGGGAACCCTAAAATCTCCTTGTTTTCAACAACTAGACTTGCCAACATGCGAGCTTTATTTCTAAGACTAAACAAAAGATACCTAACACTTAACTGGACTACAATCAGTTAACTGAAAAAGCTCCAACTATGCATTGATATTTCCAAAGAATAGATATGCATGAATGAGAACAGCAAGTTAAACTCGAAAAAGGCATCGAGTTAACTATTGCTTTTAGCTCTATCCTTGGAAAACATTGCATGCTCCAACTGGTAGTTCACTATTGATAATCTTGGCGGCTCTACAACTGGAATGATGACCTCTCATAAATATATCCTCTTGCTTTTTTATCTTGTTTTCCTCTACTACTTTATGCTTCTGACACTTTTCTTGGGTTTTCAATGGAAGTTTGATTGTGAACACGCCACTGCTTGAACAACCTGCTAAAAATAGCTTGTTGATTCTAAAAATAGTTGAGATCTGGGTTTTGTAAATAATCACGTTCTGAAGAGACCCAGATTGTTAGATTTTGAAAAAGCTGATTTTTTCCCAAGCATGCAAGATCTCCTCAAAATTAGGACTGAAAAAGCAAATTAAAAAATTTCCAATCTTCTAGAGGACCAAAATGCAGATGGACCCAACTCAATGAAAACTGAAAAAGATGACCACTTGTTTCTAAAATGTGATGCCCTAGTAAATCACACCATGAAAAAGCATGCCTTTGTGCTTCCTAATCTCGAATCCATGAAGAACACTGAAAAAGCACTTCGTTTGAGCCACCAAATCTTGATTTCTATCTTTCTTCCTCTGAAAGCTAACTTGCAAATTATGAAGAATGCGTGCCAAAAGCCTCTTGAGTAGAGTTTGGAGATGAACAAGCACTTTGCATGCAAAACCCTAAAATTTTGGAGTTTGTCTATGAAGATAGAAACTTTGCATGCAAAAATCTAACTTCATTTGCATCAAAAATGACTTTGTTTGCATGTGCCACGATGAATTCCTATTTTGTAGCTGCAAAAAGCGCATGCAAAAACATAAGCATCTGATGACATCATCAAACACATAAAACTAGCCATTTTTCTCCATTTTTCAACTTTTATTGCAACTGTTGCCGACGACAGAGGCTGAACTGGAAATAGGCGCGCTGAATTTGAAAAATTTCTAAGTGTTGGAAGTCTAGGCGCCTTCCTTGAAAAGGGGCACCGAGCATGCTGGTACTTACAAATTTTTTGATATTTTCAAATTTTCACTTGTTTTGCGTCCAACGAAGCCTGCCGCTAACTTTGACGATCTGGCAAACTGGCACTGTCAACTGATCAACCTTGTTCAACCATGGCAACTTCATGTTTGACCACTGCTGAAGTGATCCCCAACTTCATACCGGCATTTGATGTCATCTGATCGTGATTGCAAACCCTTGAAGTTGTTGTCGGAGGCTGAATTGAAGGAAACATGGACGAGGCCAAAAAGTTTCTAAGGCATGGAAGGCCAGACGCCCTCCTTGAAAAAAGAGGCCTGGGTTTTCCAATGTTAGTCTTTTTTGTTTTTTTTAGATTTTCAAATTTTTCCTTCGCATGTCTTCGGAAGCTGGTACCCCCTGTTCGGGCATCATTTTTCACCAATCCATGAACAACTGAGACTGAAAGTCAATCTAGCAAGCATGATCAAATCTGAGATGAATGACACCTTTTTCCAACCTCTGTTACTATATTTGACTGATTTTCTAAGATCCGAAATCGAGCTAATGAAGGTGTTTTTTTTGACAAATTTTGAATGCTCGAAAATATTCTTAAGGCACAAGAACCTAGGCGCCTCCTTCAAAAAAGGCGAACAAGCCTTCCAAACTTAGGCAAATTTTCATAATTTTCAACTTTTCCTGATGACTTTCTCCGTTTTGTGTGAAATACCTTCGTTTGATCTGCAATTCCCACCATTTAATAGGTCTCCTGAACTGAATGATGGATTCATTGAAGAGCTTAAACATATCTGAGATGACCTCCAACTTTTCAAACCCTATAAATTGATTTTGACCGCTTTCTGCACAACTGGAACAAGGTTGACGAAGTAAATTACATGTTTTCCAAAAACCAATTAAAATTTTCTAAAGCATGAAATGCCAAGCACTTCCCTTGAAATAAGGCGCCTAGAAATCCCAGACTTAGTTTTAATTTCATGATTTTCAATTTCTCTTCGTTTTCCATTCACCACCTTCGCTAACTATGAATCACATTCACCGTTGTGCATTCATGATTTGCAAAAGCTGAAAAATGGTTAAGGCATGGAAAGCCAGGCGCCCTCATTAGAAAAGGTGCTTGGGTTTTCTAGTGTTTGAATTATTTTCACAATTTTCAACTTTTTTGAATTTCCCTCCTCTGTTCACCGTTCTACGTGCATCTTTCGTTGTTTTAGGTCATTTGTGCAACATTTGAGACTTTGAATTTGGCAACTAGCAATTGACCTTCCTCCATTGATAACCTCGAAGGTCCTGATTTACCTTTGAAAAAGAAAAATAGACCCACCAAAGAAATACTGACCTTTTGACGATTTTGACTAGACTAGCAAAAACTCCGGCTCAACAACAACCCATAGCTAGCTGGAATGTCAACCACTAGGATAGTCATCATTATTTTTATATTCGGACAAGCCACCAACCTTACTCAAGCGTCCTCTGATTGTCTGGCCAACGGCACCGAATTAACTCAGGTGAATAACACTTGTCTTGTGGCGGTGCACAAAAGTCCTAAGGCATTCATTACTTGTAGAGGCATGACGTTGTCTGAGGCTCTTGAATCTATGATGCAATTGCTCAATTTAAAACCTCCTATATATAGAGATATATAGAAATGTTTGGGTTTTTCTTCCACTGGAACAGATGACTCCAGCAATGTAGGCTGAATTGAAGCCTCTTTCTTTACATATTGTATAATTTTGTCCAGCTACTCAGGGTGATCGCGAAGGTACTCCAACTATGAAATCTTAACCTTGGTCTTATCATGGAGTTTACAATGTCAAATTTTGCTAAAGTTGGGTCCTGAGCAACCGCTTCCTTAACTTGTTCTTTAGCTCTCAGCCTCTCTTCTGCCATTTATACTTTCAAGTGCTAAACATGTGAAAACATAAACATAGAATGTCTTATGTCATTTACTGCAAGAAAGTGGTGGTAGAGGTTTTCTTTTTCTGAAATAGCGGGTTCACTTTTAAAGCATCCCATAGCAAAGTTGCCATCAAAATTGTCTGTCTATGGTAAGACAACATTTGAACTTGGTGTAGAGACAAAACTTGAACTGGGCATAGCACTAGTGTATCTCATGATCTGATTCATTCTTAATTTTTCAGGACATATAGAACAAGTATGTGTATCAGTCTCATGGAAAGAACAAAATAATGCATTTTTTGCAGCTTCAACTATTTGTCTTGGTGCAGGTGTTGGCAACCACGGCCTGTAATTATTAAAAGGCTGAATTTTTTTTCTCTTTGGCTGGTACGATTGCCGAGGTTGGTATTGTAGTGGTGGTAGCGCAAGCATCTCATTAGCTACCTTCTATAGCAATGGATCTGCAGAACTCTGAACCAGAGGCCTGATAGAATCCTTTTTTATTTTGCCATAAGTAATCATATTATCCTCCAACTCCATGGCATGTTCTTGCGCATCTGTCAATTTTGTTTCTTTGTTGTCTTCAGGAAGAAGGCGATCTCTGATGGAAGAGCATTTATGAAACAGCTCATCAGAATCTTCGGTGATGGATTAAGCGTAGAAGAAAGTCTTGTAACAAGACAATTAAATCTTGCTACAAACTCCCTCATGGGCTCATTGTGCTTCATCTTTGAATTTGCAAGTCGGGCAAACAACAAATGACTGTCTTCAACGGGCTTGAATCTCGCCAAAAAATTCTCGCTCATAGTTGCCCAACTTGTAATAATGCCCGACTCTAAATGATTGAACTAGTCGGCAGCATTTCCCACAAGAGTCTCCACAAAGAGACACATCGCGATGTCTTTATGTGCTACGTGCAACACGACGCAAGTTGTTGTGAATACATATATATTTTCATCCAGGTGTTGACTCCCGTCGCCATGAAACCAGGGAAAGTGCTTCCTTGATCCTTTAAGTAACTCATGATGTTCCAACAAATCCAAAGGTCCAATGTTGTTACCCCAAGGTAATGCGGGCGGACATTGCTGATTTCTATCAGCGTGATTATTGCCAGCATTATTGTTTTTATAACCCATTGCTTTTGGTTAGATCACAAGTTCTTCTTGACAGGAGCAATAGGACACCAGATGGTCATTCCTGTGACATAAATTGTAAGCTTTCTTGAAGTTTTATACCTCGTGCCCCACGGTGGGCGCCAAAAAACTGTTGTTGTTTCAATTCGCACCTCTACAATGCGGATTAGAAATGGACAGCTATGCACAGTTAGACCGGTCTTCAAATTAGACGGGGAAGCTCCCTCTTTGTTGATTATCCTTAAAAAGAAACACTAAACTACTGCCAATATTTTTATTCTCAGCTAAGAGCACAAGGCTATAAAACTCTTTACGTTGTAGCTGAGGTTCTCTCTTTTCTAGAATTTCAACTACAACTAGGCCTACTCTAAAGATGCTTCTGATAACTCAAGTAAATTCAAAGCCTGAGAGTCAAAAGTAAACAGGGAATTATTTGATTAACACAAAGCTTAAATAAACTCGCTTCCAGAACACACCCGAAGACTCATTGTACTCATTAGATGTAAGTAGAAATAAAGATCATGAAAGCAAAACATGAAACAAAGTACTGAAATAGATTGAGACAGTTGATCAGAGCAAAATAGGCACAAGATTTCCTTCCCTCAATTTCTAACAGCAAATACGCCCTTCTGGGACAGCAGATTGTAGAAAAGACAAGTTTACAATATGCGACCAAACAAGACTACACTGGACAAAGTTGAACCGACACCGAATAACAAAGTTGTAGGCAAAAGTAGGCTCACCAATTTGTTATCACAACAATGGTTAAAAAGAAATGGGCAAGGCCGCCCTTATTTATACACAAACAAAGTGTAGGGAACCCTAAAATCTCCTTGTTTTTAACAACTAGACTTGCCAAATTGCAAGCTTAATTTATAAGACTAAACAAAATATAACTAATAGTTAGCTGGACTACAATCAATTAACCAAAAACCCACCAACTATTCATTGATATTTCCAAAGAATAGATATGCATGAATGAGAACAAGAAGTTAAACTCGGAACAGGCATCGAGTTAATTGTTGCTTTTAGTTCTATCCTTGGAAAACATTGCATGCTCCAACTGGTAATTCACTCATTGATAATCTTGGCGGCTCCGCAACTAGAGTGATGACCTTTTATAAATATATCCTAATGCATTTATCCTGTTTTCCTCTGCGGCTTTATGCTTCTGACACTTTTCTTTATTTTTCAATGGAAGAGTATTGTATGATGAAAATCATGAAGTTTGACTATGAACACGCCTATGCTCATACAACCTGCTAAAAATAGCTTGCTCATTCTAAAAATAGCAAATCTCCTAAAAAATAGTTGAGGCCTGAGTTTTGTAAATAATCACGTTCTGAAGAGACCCAGATGGTTAGATTTTGAAAAACCTGATTTTTTTCCCAAGCATGCAAGATCTCCTAAAAAATAGGGTAGAAAAAGCAGATTAAAAGTTTCCCAATCTTCTAGAGGAGCGAAATGCAAATGGACCGAGCTCGACGAAAATTGAAAAAGATGACCACTTGTTTCTTAAATGTGATGCCCTAGAAAATAAAACCATGAAAAAGTGTGCCTTTGTGCTTCCTAATCTCGAATCCACGAAGAACACTGAAAAAACACTTCGTTTGAGCCTCTAAATCTTGATTTCTATCTTTCTTCCTCTGAAAGCTAACATGCAAATTATGAAGAATGCATGCCAAAAGCCTCTTCAATAGAGTTTGGAGAGAAAAAAGGACTTTGCATGCAAAACCCTAAAATTTTGGAGTCTATATATGAAGATCAAAACCTTGCATGCAAAAATCTGATTTCGTTTTCATCAAAACTGACTCCGTTTGCATGTGCCAGGATGAATTCCTATTTTGTAGCTGCAAAAAGCACATGCAAAAATGTACGCATCCAATGACATCATCAAACACGTAAAACCTCAAAAGTGTTGGCCATTTTTCTCCATTTTTTAACTTTTGCTACAACTGTTGCCGACGACGAAGGCTGAACTAGAAATATTCGCGCTGAATTCAAAAAATTTCTATGTTGGAAGTCTAGGCGCCCTCCTTGAAAAGGGGCACCGAGCATGCTGAAACTCAAAAAAAAATTGATAGTTTCAAATCCTCACTTGTTTTGTGTCCGACGAAGCCTTCCTTTGACTTAGACGATCCGGCAAACTACCACTATCAACTAATAATCCCTGTTTGACCATGGCAATTTCATGTTTGACCGCTGTTGAAGTGATCCCCAGCTTCATACTGACATCTGACGTCATCTGATCATGATTGCAAACCCTCATAGTTGTTGTCGGAGGCTAAATTGAAGAAAACACAGACGAGGCCAAAAAATGTCTAAGGCATGGAAGGCCAGGCGCCCTCCTTGAAAAAAGGCACTTGGGTTTTCCAATGTTAGTTATTTTATATTTTTGAGATTTTTAACTTTTTGCTTTACATGTCTCTGAAAGTTGGAACCCCCTATTCAGGCATCATTTTTCACCAATCCGTGAACAACTAAGACTGAAAGTCAATCAATCTGGCAAGCTTGATCAAATCTTAGATGAATGACACCTTCTGCCAACCTCTGTTATTGTATTTGACTGATTTTCTAAGATCTGAAACTAAGTTGACGAAGGTGTTGCTTTTGACAAATTTTGAATGCTCGCAAATATTCTAAGGCACAAGAACCTAGGCGCCCTCCTTGAAAAAAGGTGCCCAAGCCTTCCAGACTTAGGCAATTTTTTGTAATTTTCAACTTTTCCTGACTTTCTCCATTTTGCATTAAGTACCTTCGTTTGATCTGCAATTCCCACCGTCCGATAGGTCACCTGAACTAGATGATGGATTCGTTGAAGAGCCTGAACATATCTAAGATGACCTCCAGCTTTTCAAACCCTAAAAACTAATTTTGGATGCTTTCTTAACAACTAGAACCAGGCAGACAGAGGAGATTACACGTTTTCCAAAAATCAAATAAAATTTTCTAAGGCATGAAATGCAAGGTGCCTACCTTGAAATAAGGCACCTAGACATCCCAAACTTTGTTTTATTTTCATGATTTTCAATTTCTCCTCGTTTTCCGTTCACCACCTTCGCTAACTGCGAACCGCAATCACCATTGTGCGAGCATGATCTGCGGAAGCTAAAAAATGGTTTAAGGCATGGAAAGCCAAGCGCCCTCCTTAAAAAAAGGCGCTTGGGTTTTCCAATGTTAGAATTAGTTTCACAATTTTCAACTTTTTTGAATTTCCCTCCTCTGTTCACCGTTCTACGTGCATATTTAACTGTTTCATGTCATCTGTGAAGCATTTGAGACTTTCAATTTGACATCTGGCAGTTGACCTTCCTCCATTGATGACCTTGAAGGTCTTGATTTACCTTTGAAAAAGCAAAATAGACCCATCAAAGAAATACTAACCTTTTGACGATTCTAACCAAATTGGCCTGATCAAGAAGTATTTTTAACCAATCAAAATCAATTTGAGCCCTCGAATCAAATATTCTATTTTTAGACATTTCTAAAAATAGAAAATTTCTATTTTTAAAAAAATTTGCCAACATCCATTTTACAAAAAAACACTCCATCAAGTCTATTTTTAGAAATTTCTAAAAATAGAAAATTTCCATTTTTAGAAAATTTTAATTTTTTTACGAAATGTTTACAAGAATTTAAACCTATGCTCCCCAAAGTTTCGGGGACGAGGACGGGGACAGGGACGGCAGGGGACAGTGGAACATGTTTCCAATACATGGGTACTTTTGGGTCATTTTTTAGGGGACGGCTATAAAAATAGGGAAATTTTTTAAAATATAGAGAAATTTCAAATATTCGTATCAAAACATGGATAAAGCATTCATCATAGGCATTGTAGAAGATTAATACATAACATTAGACTTGAATTGAGATTTCACATGAGAATTGACAAACAAATTAACAAATTCAAATGCTTTTATTGTCAATGTGGATACATATTAAATAAGAATTATAACAAAATGCACAAAGGCTTCAAGTTTCAACTATAAAATGACAAAAACATAGAAGATATATGGCTGTCCCTAATCAGCAGATGCAACTGGTAAGGCTGTATCAAAATTGGAGCTCAAGTTTACGTCACTGTTAGATGCAAAGGCGAGGGGAAGTTTACGAGGAAGTCCCCAAGTCCCCGAAACGTTTCCGGGATGGCGACGGGGGTACCAAGGTAGGGGACGGGTCCCCGTGGAGCACTGATTTAAACACTTTTACAAAATGCCTTAATGAAGCAAAAATTTTAATTTTGGGCATTACAATGGCAAGATTATTTTGTTTAGTATAAAGGTTATTTGCTTCAATGGTGAGCAAAGAAAATCAGAAAGATGTGTTAAGGTAGGGACCAATGTCAAATGGTATGCTTAGGAATATTTTCAACTACTCCTTGATTATGAAGTTTCACACGGTGAAAGTGATTCAAGGTCCTACGTGTATAAAAGGTATAGATGTACTTCAATCCCGTGAGATCATTTTGGAGGAACCCAAAGAAAATCTACATGATATGGTGAATAGAAAAATTCTAAGAGATTGTATCATGAATTTTTTTCTTTCAATAGGTTTGAAGGAGGTGGATGCTTTGTAGGGTTTGGATTGACATTGGAACAACATGGAAGAAATGTGGAAAACAAGGCCCCCATGGAATCTAAATAAATGGAGTGTTGTTTACAACAGTTGTGCATGGCTATGAAGGAGATGAGCACACAATTGGTGTGATGTGGAAATATGTTGAAGATATAAATATAGTTATGATACATATGTTTGTTCTAGTCTACAAAAACCTGTTGGAAATTATAATTAGTTACACCCTGCCTTAACTCATGGTCTATTAACCAAGGCAATTTGATGGGATTCACTATTACACGGTCTTAAATTTCATGATTTTCCACGTGTTTAAGAGCAATCTATGTCAGCTAAGGTTAAGTTGCTTACAATCTTCGGTCTAGGTGTCTACAATCATGCTTTTGATCAATGGAACCACAATCATTTTCGTGGTGGTGTGTAATGACCCTACAAGACAAATAAAAATAGTACACACAAAGATATGCAGAAATGAATAAAATAGAATTTTTTTATTATCTAGCAAAACGACCAAGTGTGTATCCAACCTAAGATTCATGGGAAAGTCTAAGTGATCCATTAACATAGTTAAAGACCAAATTGTTTGAGAAACAATAAGAAAAAATTGAAAGGATTTGAAATTGTATTGAATTGAATGCACCCTACTAGGTTGATTAATATGACAACTTCTAAGTTAAGAATATATACACTCTAATTTATGTAACTACATCAATCTAGTAAATCTAGTTACAAGGAAAGTACCCCCATAAGACTGGAAGTCCAAAAATTTGAACTTCAGATCAAGAGGCACTCATTCAAAATCTTTCTAAAAACCAGAATGCTTATGAAAAAAGCCTCGCATTTTGACTTCCACAAACATTGACTAAAAATTAGATGAAATATTTTCAATAACATTTGCGACTTTTACATTTATATAAGTTCTTTAAGCATAGACCCTCCCCAAAGAAAGGATAGATTAGATATAAAATTAAATTGAATTCAAAACCAAGCGTAAATTGATCATAGTATGAGGAGATCTTTAAAACATATGATCAATAGTTTTCTCTCTACAAAAAAGCTCACCTAAACAATCTATAGCAACAACTTTGTGGAATCTGTCATGCACTACAAACAATTGACAGAACATTAACCACCCCAATGTTTGTGTATATTGCCATCTCTCTTTGCCATCAAAACTCATGGTCCTTATTAAGAATGACATTTAACATACAACTTGCACAATTAATGGGAAAGGGTAAAATAGTTACATGAATTAAAATAAGTACTTGACTTCATTCAAGCATGTATCACATTTGATGTGTAATTACAAAATACAAGTGATCTCTTTAAATAGCTTCACAAACACGGTGAACAATGAGAGACAATACATGTGCAAGGTTCAATAAATCCAACCTGAAAGTGGGCATATTGCACAATTACATCTGCATAATGTAACATTAACATTTTAAAATCCCCTTAATGTTAAATTGGAGGACTTACGACATATTTAGTCTAACACAAATAATACATAGATGAGTAAGAATATCATGATGACAACCACCCATGACAAGCTTTTTGAGACACAACAATTGTTGAGTCTTCATAGACATATTCTCCATCAATGATTTGGTGAAAATACGTGCCACTTCGTCTTCTACCCCACAATTCATGAGCCTTGCAATACCTGATCTCAATATGCTTGGTCCTCATATGAAAAACAAAATTCTTGGCAATTTGATGGGCAACCTAATAGTCACAACAGATCATTAGCATGCCTTTCATCACATTCAAGTGATCAAGCATGCAACTACATTACTTCATTCGACACTTGAGGCAATCCAATGTACTCTACTTTCATAATTGATTCTAAAATACTATTCTACTTCTTGGAAGCCCACAAGATTAATGAATCTACCCAACATGAAGACATATCCAAAGTAGATCTTGTGTCATCAAGATCTCCTACCAAATCTAAATTTGTGTAGCCATGTAAAACAAAGTAACCTCCTTGATTGAAGTCAAGACCAAAATCATGAGGCCCCCTCACGTATCTCAAGATATGCTTTTAAATAAATATGGCCACCAATCCAATCGCAAAAGGGATATCAAGCCAAGTGTGGATAAGATTCAACAAACTTCCCAATAGGCTCCAATATTTCACAAGATTACAAGGAGTTGTGATAACTTTTGCATCTTCCATCCTAAATCTTGTCCACAATTGTTTGGCATACATTGAATAAGAGACAACAAACATGTCCAACTCTTACCAAACATGAAAAGCTAAAAATTAGTGAAGCAACCCCAAATCTAACATCTCAAACTATCAAGGTAACTAATCCTTCATTTCAATAATCAAATTGCAATTGTTCCCAATCACAATTAAATCAACCGCATACAAAACAATAATAAGAATATTCCTATTAGTCTTCCTAGCATATAGATCAACATCCTTTGCAAAGCTTTAAAAACCCAAATTCTTAACATATTGAGCAATTTACATACTCCACACACAAGGTGCCACTTCAAGCAACATAATCACTTCTTAAATCAACAAACCAAATATTCCTCTCCTTCACAAATCCAAGAGATTGTTACATGAAAATCTCTCCCTTCAAATCACCACAAACCAATGCACTCTTTGCATCTAACTAATGCACTTGCCACTTATACTTTGTTGCAAATGCAAGAACCATCTTCAACATAGTGAACCTTGCAACGATAGAAAATGCCTCATTGTAGTCAATGTCTTCAATTTGAAAGTACCTCTTGTATATAAGTAAAGTTGTGTGCTTATCAAGTTCCCCTTCTAAGGTGACTTTGGTCCTATAGAACGGTTTGCAACCAATGACCTCCTCATCTCTCGGTAGCTAACACAACTCCTTAGTCAGATTCTTCATGAGAGAACCATATTCGCCCTACATTGTTTCTTCCCAAGGTGGATTTCTCTTGGCTTCGTGTACATCTCAAGATCATTTAAGTCTTTTAATTTAGCCATCAAAGCATGTTGTGAAAATTGAGTTATCTTTCTAGTATCTAAAACATCTAGCATTGTTGCAGCATCAATATGTGTGCACCTAGCCCAAACGAGGACCAATACAAGATCTAATAATGCTCATTGAGGAGTGTCTATGGCCATGAGGTCCAAATTAGGGGGTCCTATGAGGAAGCAAGGCACTCCCTCTAGTATCACTCCTAATCTCAAAGACCAATGTATACCCCATTGTAATGAAGAAGCTCGTAATATGCATCTATCCCTATGACTAGGGGTGGCCGAAGAGTAGATCTATATCTTCGAGAAGAACCAACCTATGTTGTCTAGCAAAACCACATTGTTGAAGGGGAACATGTTCGAGCATTTACTAGAAGGGATAAGTTAATAGAAACATTGTCTCGCATGTCTATCCACATCTATGTATTAAGTAGCATATCCAAATGCCTTTTACAATTGTTGATGTTTTAGATAGGCTAGAAAGATTAAGTACCACAACTGGTCAGCATATCTAAAAAAGTAGGGAGAGTGTTGCCTGAGTCACTATAGAGGCAATGGTATCTCCCCCTAGTAAATGGGGCATTTGAAGATAAAGCACTCCTTAATATTAACCTCCTAAAGAAAGCAAAGACAACAAATCCAAACCTTGGGATAAACACAAACCATCTCAACTCATAACTGGCGAGAATACACTCTTAGTTGGCCAAAGGGAAACCTCAAGCCATGTGACCACTAATGTTGGAGATAGTAAGGTCAAAATAAAATACCATCCTCAACCTACAAAAAATGCTCTTCATAAAAAGCAAGCTTCGAGCTAAATGGCATAGGAGGGGAGGGATCGTGAGACCTAGATGTACTATTTGTAAATGTCTTATCTGGTAGCTCTAGTGATAGTCTCTTTCAGAGGAAGGAATCAGTTAAGAGCATCCAAGGAATACATGAAAGGAGGCATTCTATCTGTACAGATATCGATAGAGAGGAGCAAGCTAGTCTCAGAGCAACAGCAATGTTGAAATCTATTGGAATCCAACCAAGCAATCCACTCAAAAAGAAATAAAGAACTTAGGAAATTCTATTAATGTCCATAGATGACCAAAAGTAGGTCAATCAAACTAGAGCTTACAACAATTAACAAAGAAAATTCTTGGAAGAGAGAACACTAGAATCTAAATAATAAAAGGACATGAGACAAAATAAAGCATTGTCACTAAAAAAAATCTCCACAAATAACAATGAAGGGTGAACAAGAGCCCCAAAAGCATGTGTGGATGAAGACCAGAAGGAAATCTCCTCAAATATCAATGTCTACATTTGAAATTCAATTGTTGATGCAATCATCAATCACTATCAAATATAATGTTTGTCAAGGAGTATCCAAGGTCAAAAGGCCGATCTAGGATAGCCTAGGAGGAATGAAATCAATTCCTCTAGAAACTCCCTTAACATACAAGGCCAATGTAGCTCCCATAATAAAAAACAATCTTGCAATATCACTTTGCCCCTATGGTCTAGAGGACAATGGATAAGTAGTAGAGCCATATCACTAGGTCTAGGGAGTTGTCAATAAGTAGTAGATCCGTATCGTCGAAATGGGGAATAAGTTATGTGGAAAAGAATGATCATAGTCATGATGCCAAGAATGAGCAAAGGAATCTTAGTAATGGTATGTGGAGAGAAACTTCGCCCAATTGATCAACTCTTACCACTATCTAAAGGTCATTTTGTGTTTTCTCTTGCTAAGGTAACCTAGAAAAAGAGGTAATAAAAATTGGGGCTCTACAGTCTCTAAACCCTACTTGTAGGGATCTAGCCTAGAGGACAATGAGCTCACAAAGAAAAAGAATAGGGTACTACTAAATATCTTAATATAGTAGATAGATTGTTTTCTAAGTCAACCTCAACTTGTCTTAAGCCCTTATGGCCAACTGATAACACTCTTCTATTGTACTTGGACTTGTGAGACTGAGTTCATCTTGTAGGCTATACTTTATCCCATTCAAGTACCTTGCAACTTTGTTAGCATCTTCTTCCATGTGGCCTGATCTTAGGCTAAGTTTGTGGAACTCTTACGTGTAGGACTTCACATCCATGTCCTTTTGCTCCAAATTTTACAACCTCCTTTTTAACTAAATGGCATAATCACTAGGTAGAAATTCCCCCTTCAATTTTGCAACCATTCTATCCCAAGATATGATCTTTGCTTTACCTCTCTTTTTCCTCTCTTCTTTCACATAATCCCACCAAAGTATTGCATGCCCTTTTAGCTTTGTCCTTGCTAGTTTCACTTGCTGCCACTTAGGTATTTCTTCAAGCTCAAAATACTTATCTAATTCTCCTATCCAATCTAGGAGTTCTTCTCCATTCAAACTCCCTAAATATACTAGAAGCTCTATTTTCACCTTGGAACCATCATTCTTAACTGCCTTCAGCAATCTCTCCAAACTATTCTCTTCTTCTTCTTCTTCTTCTTCCTCTTCACCCACTTTCTTTTCTTCTTCTTCTTCTTCTTCTTCTTCTTCCTCTTCACCCACTTTCTTTTCTTCTTCTTCTTCTTCTTCTTCTTCTTCCTCTTCACCCACTTTCTTTTCTTCTTCTTCTTGGTCACTCAAATCTCCTATGACCACTCCTCTTTTCTAGTTGGTCTCAATTGATGTGAGTCTTGCATCAAGGCTTTCCTTTATGGCTCTCAATTCTGGTGCAAGAGAGTCTCTCACCTCTCTGATTATTCTTTCCATACTCAATTTAGGGGCCATTTTAGCTTGACTTCAAATCAACTTACTTACACTCCCTTACTGACTGACCTTGCTCTGATACCAATTTGATGCGAAAAAAGCCTCTTCTTTAGGAAAACAACTCAAAATGACTAGGTTCTTACACTAACTTAATTTGATGCACCTAAGTGCTCCACTCTAGACCCTAAGCATTGAACTCTTGAGGCTTGTTCCAACACACTTTGGGAAAGTGTAGACTTCATGGAAAACTTGTCTTGGGGCTTGACTGGTCATAACAACTCCTTTGTGGAGACTTAACAATGCAACAATTCATGGGGCTTACAAGATTTGTGTTGTTCAAACTAGGAAAGGCAACATTAATGGCCTAAAGCCAAATCAATAAAGACTTCTTCAAACCCTCAACCACTGACTTGGAGGCCTTCATACAACATTTCAAAGGTATTTCCATCAGGTATTCACAACCAACACTCCTTCAAAGCACCAACTTGCTTGGACACTAGCACCTTGCTTATGACTACAAAAACAGTCCTCTTGGGATAGTCATTAAATGACTTGTATTAACCCTTCAAAAATGCTCAAAACCCCAAGGTACGGGTCTACAAGACCTCTTAACATATTCCCAACACCTTCACCAATCACAAAGAACCCAAACCACTCCTTATTTCATTCAAACTTACCTTCACTGCTGCTACAAGGTCAGATACACTCAGAAATCAGAAATTTTTGAGAAAGAAATCTCTTTAATACGTGCAACCGAAGACCCACAACCTTACATCGGCCTTCAACATGATGAGACAGAATTTTGGGCAAAGTTTCATAATTTTAGCACGGTGGAATTTTGAGAAATCACATTTTTAGTGCTCACGGTTACCCTAGCTAGGGTTTCAGACTAGTTTTAGTAAAAATACAATAACTTTCACTAAACTAAACCAAAATGGATGAAACCAGAACCAAAATAAATTAGATTCACGTCTTCACAAACTCCAATAGCTTTTAGATGGGTCTACAAGTCATATAAGATAGTACAACAGACAAAAACGTTTTGGAAAACACAAAAATCAGCTTGTTTTTCATTCACCAAACTACAAAAATCAGTTTCTCATGCTTTTCTTAACCTCGTCAAGGTGTATCCCTCCATTTTACAACTGATCCAATCATTAGGAACAGTTTCTTTCTTTGTTTTGTAACTGTTTCTTTACTTTTACAACTTGGACTACTTTCTTGCTTTTTGCATGACAAGTTTTTTGCACATTTGGCGACTTTTTACACTTTTGAACAAAACCCAATTAACACATCAAAAATGAATCCCTAAGCTTCTAAATGATAATAAATGACCTTATAAGACACCTAAACACACAAAGCAACCTAAAACCAAAAATTACACAAAATATGCAAATGAGGTCCTGGTGACCTTGCACTAGAGCCACTCTCTAGGAGGCCATAACTTGACTATATGAGTCGTTTTTCTTCATCTCAGTCTAAAAGTTGGAAAAGTATCATCGAACTTTACAGTTTGGTGGAGCTTGTTCCATATTTTTAACATATTGAGTAACCAATGAAGCAATAGAACCAGCTTCATATTTTTAGCACACTTGAGAATGTTGATATTTTCAGCATATTTGACCATGTTGTAAAACAACAAAATAAGGCTTCAAATTAAGAAATTGTCCTAACCAAACTAAATTTCAACATTTGTGACCACGGTATGGAAAAGTACTTTAAGTGAAAAGGTCTATGGCTGATCGGCCACAACACAAACACCTTCCAACCAATGAGAATACAGGACTCAAGATCAACAATCTCAGTGATAAGACCTTTGGAATAATCAATTCTCATATTGCTAATGAGTTGACAATTCACATCCAACAAAAGGATATTCCAAAGAAAGCATGAATTTCTAATTGATCCTTAATGGAGACGAAGGTTGTTTTGGGTGGACCAAACCAATCCAACAATGGTTTCATTACAGTGGAGCTGAACATAAGAAATAGGATCAACAACTGACTGAGACAATTACAAGAAGGTTCCTAAAGGATAGAAACAAGCAAGATCTTCCCTTTGACAAGTTTTGCACTATTATCAAGGGCCTTGTGGTCTTCAAGCTCCATTTCCCCTTCACTGTCTCCTTGATTATATACTGAAGAAGCCCCCAACTTGAGCAATGAGTCATTATTGATCGCAGTCCTGAAAGTTTTAGCAGCAACAAATTCTTCCTTAGAGGCTGCAACCATCTTAAAGGGTTCATTATGGGGCTTTTTCAGGCAAGCTACTTTGTCAAAAACAACTTCTTCTCCAAAGGCCATCTAATAGCTTGCAATGAAATCTAAGTTTTGTTCTTTGTTGGGATCAAAGGGAAATTTATCCCATACAAGTTCCTTAGAAAATTAGGTTCCTTCACACCCGGATCCCAAATACTGAAGGGCTGATTATTTTGTTCAAAAAGAAAGTGCTCTTCATACTTCTGTTGGAGTGTTGTCTCTTTGAACAAGACACCTCCCAACTCACCAAAGTTGATATCTTCATTAGTATCTTCTCCAAGAACTTAGTTTGATAACCAAACTCAAGACCACCTAAATCTCCATTATTATAATGAAGAAAGGAATCATCACCTTCAAGATGCTATCCTTCTTACCTTCAATAAGCCCATCATGTGAAGGTATATTGTTGATCTCTTCATTAGTAGTTACAAGCATACCAAGGAGGTCTTTTTGATTACTTGTCATAGATTCTCCATGTGTATTCAAAACTGATGTTGCCTTATTGCACTCATCCTTAACATGTGCAAACAAATGCATATCAATAGGTTCATCCATAGAATCATTGAGAAACAACATTTTATCTTCGTCTTCTGCATTAATGACTCCCACATTTTTCTACTTTGTCTTCTTCAAGTGTGGCTTCAATTTTCTCTCACACTGAATAAACAAATCTTTGATCAACATACCAGCAGTAGAGGAATTCTTTCCTTCTTGTTCATGAATTTTTCACAAGAAAGTTAGGATGGATTTTGGAAGGACATCCATCTCATTGATAGTTAAAATTAATATATTTCTCATTGTTGCAACTACATCCACCTCTTGTTCACTCCAAGTTGAAATGAAGAGGTAATGGATCAAATAATATATTCGATCCTGCATACCCAAATTAATCAGCAACATACTTGTTTTGAGTTCAGAAAATATCTTCAGTATAGCAACTCTTCTGGAATACTGATTGCTATCAATTTCATCAAGATCTTGAAAACTTTCCACGAACATATGAAGAACTCTCCTCATAGTTTTATCATCATAGGGCACCAAGGGTGCCAAGATTCTCATCACTTCCCTGAGGCATGAAGTAACCAACAAATTTGCTTCTTCATCCGGATGCCTCAACCAATAAGGATGTTTCAAAGAGGCCACTACATATGTCAATGTTGTTTTAATTAACTCTGAAGGAGACTGCTTCACCTAGTTCAAACATTGTTCCAATGCAAGAAGTATTCTCACTCTTCTTCTCTTGTCTGACATTTTTCAATGAGCCTTGTTCCTGCAGTGTGAAGTGACCTTGCAAAACTTATTTCTTCTTCAGAAGTCTTGATTAATTCAAATAGCTCACGACTTCTAAACTTCAGGATATGTATCATATTCAGAACTTCTGAAAAGTTGAAAGTGAATTTTGTTCTTACCTCTGATGTAGTATCGGCATTCCCTATCATTCATCTGATAATGAAGCTTTGAGCTCACAGGATGGCAGGAAAACAAGCTCTGATACCATTGAAATGTGCCCCTTAATTTTTTCTCAATGTTTTCACAATACAAACTAGCACTACGCCAAATCTTAGTGTTAGCTCCCCAAAGATAATCAAACTGAAAGTAACCTTCACCAAGAATGTTCACCAAGATCCTATTGAAGGCGAGGTGATAGCATATGGGAATGGATTGTTAGCAACAACTGTATTGAATTACAATGTTGGAAATGAGAGTCGGCGGTGATCTGACCATGAAGATACCACGCTACCACTTATACAGTGGGGAGAAAGATATTACAATGAAGAACAATTCATCCACTTTTCAGCAAGCATCCACTCATCAGTGAGGATTTCCCACTTAAACAATGGGTGAGATAGAGAGATACAAATGTTTATTCTTCCACACTGGTGGTAAACCATCCAGGGGTTACAATGTGTGAATTAAAACACAAGTAAATGCAGAAATATAAATGATTGGATTAGTACTACTAATTCTTAGCCTTACAATGTAAATTATCTGCAAATTACAAAGATTTTCAATAGAAATCTGCTCCAAAACAGCTGCAATGATGACACTATATTTCTGATTACAAATATGAATGAACACACCAAGAAATATAACATGAAATGGAAATAACCAAGTCTGATAAACAAGACCAGCAAACTAAATGTTCAGACCAGCAAGCTAGGAGATCACTAAAATGCTCATATCTCCTTCGATACTCAACCAAATGACACCAAATCAAATGCAAATGAAAGCTAGATGAAGGGCGACCAAGAAAAAGTCATTAGACAGTATCAATACCTTTCAAATTATTAAGCACACATCCCAAGAAGAAATATGGAAATGAAAAACCCTCCTTGACAATGTCGATTTGCACTAGAAAATTGTAGACATCATAATAAAATCTGAAAATCCAAAAGAAGGGCGCCCAAGGAAAAGAAACACATAGGGAAAATACCCAGAATGATATGAAAATCAAACAAGTAGCTATGAATGAAAATATGCTTCAACTACGCTTGAACCAACAACCTATAAACAGAAAATATCATCAAACTTCAACAATGATGCTCAATATGCACTTTTGAATGAATGAAACACACTCCCAATTGACCATCTAGGGAACCATAGTTTCAGGCTTGAAGAATGGTGTGAAAATACTAAGCTCCCCCTTAGCCGGGTTTTGAAATCAATTCAGCAACATAACTTTACAATATTTTCCACCTCTCATGTTGCACTTTATTTGAATTATTAAAACATTAATCATCTCCCTCTAGGCATCCATTTACAAGTTGCACAATAAAACATTTAATATAAATATTAAATGCTCAAATCAACCCCTTTATGTCCCCTTTTTAAAAACAACTTGAAGTCATCAAGCCTAGGCATGGGGTACAACTTCAAAACATAAAAATTGACTAAGTCTGGAACTCAGTCCAAGGAGGGATAGAAGCCAAAGCCAAAACCAACGCTCAAACTAATTCTACCAGAAATAGAATGATGACCTGAGCTGAGTCAAACTGGAGATGATGCCACTGCCACAAATAGACTTACTAAAAATAGCAAATGCCAAAAATAGTAAGTTTACTTCAATCTCAACAAAAATCCAAACTGATCAGCCACACTGCCCAAATAGAAATGTAAACTGCAAACGATTGAACCGCTTCTAAAATGATACAACTATAAATACATTTACCAAAAATAGCAAACTGCTATAAATAGTAAGTTTGCAAAGCTTAATCTGAACATCAACTGGGCAATAATCATGACTTACTATAAATAGTAAGTGTTTTCAAACTCCTTTTGAACACAAATCAGGAAGCCAACATGACTTACTATAAATAGTAAGTGCCTGAAAAGGTTGTCAGACGGAGATGCATGTTACACCATTCTGAAGCTCTCCAAAAACCCAGAAAGCTCCACCAGACATGCATCAAAACTCTCGCATGCAAGCCCTCAAAACTACGTCTGAAACCTTCTATAAAATAGGAAACCCTAATTTCCAATTCTACTTAGCCTACGAGTTTCCGGAAACAGGCTAAATCCAATTGAATAGCATAAGGCTGAATCGGGGACATTACAACGAGTGCAAGGCATTGGAGAGTGTAACCACCACTCCCACTGACGAAGCCAACACCCACGCCATGACCCACGATTGGAGACATCCTTCTCAACATATTCTAGGCTATAATAATCTTTTGGTTCCTCCTTTAGAGCAATGGGAATCTTTCTGGACTGTAATAATCTTTTGGTTCCTCCTTTAGAGCAACGAGAATCTTTTCCGACACTAAATTATAGATTTTTTTCCAGCAATCGTAGTGGAACCCAAGATTATTACCAAGATATTCATTAATTAAATAGGAAGAGAGAGCTTACTTATATATCTTTGCAATAAAGGGCAACAAGCTACTTTATGAACGTGGGATTAAAAACAATAAACTAATAAAACAAAAACAATATTTTTAAGTCCATCCTAAAGTCAAAATGACTTTACAGCCTACAGCTAAAAACTAATTAACTACTTCTAAATAATAATTAAATTAACTCCCTCCCTCCCTTAATGCTCAATCTACTAACTACACCAAGCTTTGTCAAAACCCAACAACTTTTGTCAAAACCCAACAACTCGGTAAGAATGTTTGCTGCAAGTTGTGTATAAAGTGACAATGTAGTTCCACATGTTTGGTACGCTCATGGAAGACTACCTTCTTCGAAAGTTTGAGCACCCCTTGATTGTTACAAAAAAGGGATGAAGGCTTAGTTTGAGGCATTTCCATGTCTAAATGCATCCTTTTGAGCCAAACTGCCTCACATGTTGCTTTTACTACTCCTCGATATTTTGCTCCAATCAAGGAAAGAGCTACTAAATGTTGCTTCTTGCTGGTCCATGTAAGTGCACTCGTGCCAAAACCTGCCCAATCTGAATTTGTAAACTCACATAATTAAGGGTCTTTGCTTTTGTTGTGCAGAACGTCAAAGTCAAGTGTCCCACCCTCTTCACTGCAGCCCAATGATCAACTGTTGGTGTGAATCTAGAAAAGAAACTCACGACATAGCTCAAATAAATATAGTGGATGTCAGAAATATTAGGCTACCCATTGGTTGATTGTAGGCTGACTCATTAATTGATTTATAGTCTGTTTTAGCGGAAAAATTTCAGCCCTTTCTCCATAGGTGTACACAAGATTTTGCAATCTCGCATTCTAGATTTGTCGAGCAAGTTCTTGTTATATTTAGATTGTGAAATAAAAATGCTGCCACATGTTTCCAAAACTTCTACACTTGGGTGGTAATGTAATAAGGCCTATATCAGTCATGTCAAAATCTTTACTCATTAGAATTGATCTCTTCAATTTCATGTGCCTCACAACCTGTAATAATGATATCATCAACAAATATGACCAATAGAATCAGATCATTACCTATTCTTTTGACATACAAATTTGAATCTGTAGGACTCCACTAAAATTCCTGCTCAACCAAATACCTATCAATTTTAATGTAGCAATGCCCTAGGTGCTTGTTTCAAACCATATAGAGCTTTCTTCAATTTGCAAACAAGATCCTCCTTCCCTATAACTTGAAAACCTTGTTGTTGAGACATGTACACTCTTCCTCCAAATCTCCATTCAAAAAGGCAGTCTTCACGTCCATTTGATGGACTATGTAATGCCCCAAGCCAAACAACTAGGGCATTAACCAACTAAATAAAAATAAATTGAAACGTACAACACCAACAATTTAGATATGACAATCACATGTCACACTACACACTATTTCGCACACCAAGTATTTTGTCAAGCACAATCACACACACACAAGATGACCTCATCATTGCTCCAAGCAAGGTGGCACCAGCGGAAGACGTACCAATCGTGTGATAAGCCACCACAATGAACTTACAAAAAAGTGGAACCCATCATCACATTCTCTAGTAAACACAACACAAGGGTAGGATGAGGAAATCGATTCCTGGAACCCACACCCTAACCACACTATTAACACTCAAAACTCCAAAAGAAACCTATACAAGAGGTGGAACAACTAGAAGATTTCATACCTCAACCAATCAAAATGACCACCATTTTTCAAAACATGAAATGGGAGGACAGTGACAACTACCTCCAATCCACTCCATAACAACCCAAATTGTAGACACCTAAATTTTTCCACACTTGACTACACTTGACTTTATCCAATGCTACCATTAATTAAATACAAATTTATTAGCCTTTTCAAACATCCCTTAGCCATTCATTTTAGCCTTAACCTTTATTCCTTTCACGAAGGTCACCTTTTTACTTTGACCCCAGACACGCCAATAAGGAATCGAAGTTCGTCATTTTTCGACAACCCAATAACAATCTTCCTCCTCCTTCAACACCCTAATTTCCTTTTCTAATACCTAGAAAACTATTGGATTTATCCCTTCTTCGATACTCTGAAATCAAACTTTTTCCTTCTTTGAAAACTAATTACGTGTTAGACTTCTCCCTTCTTCTACTGTCTGATATCAAACTTCTTCCTTCTCTGATACTACATTATCGCGCTTCTTCCTTCTCCAATACCTTGATATCAGACATTTTTTCTTTTTTGATACCCAGTGATGTATAGGGCTTCTACCTTCTCCAATACCCTAATATCTAAATATTGGCCATTAGAGTAAAATTATTTGTGGTCTTTCTCTTGCCTCTCGATGATCATTCCCTGATCATTTTAGTTACCCGAACATCTCCAATTGTGCTTTCCCAACACTTGGGCTACCCATACCTATATCATCTAAATGTTGATTCAAGCTATCATCAATATAATTTGGGGCTTTTACTGACTTGAGAGACTCCATATTTCCGATTAGGAATGTTCAATATTTTAATTTGATTTCACTCTACGAGATACCAATTATTAGATCTTATTCCAATTCAGGTCTACCCTAACAGATAATAAACTTAACCGAATATGCAAAAATGAATTGTAAACCTCTGCAAATGAACAATTTGCAAAACTATTTATTCTTCTTATTACAACAAAAGATCACACTTGCAATCAATCCAATTGTCAAAACAATAATATCGATATTATTATCAGAAGTATAAAATAATTATAGTAAAAGGGGTGCTATACAAGCCACCATTGAATTACAATCCCTAGGCACTAAGAGAGACCCACCTAACTCAAACAAATAGGCACTAACAAGAGCCACACAAATAGAAAATCAATGAAGCTTAGCACTAGATAGAGATTTTCATCCACTAGCCGATTATGGGGATCAAAGGTTTTCATCCTCCAATCTCCAATGACAAACAAACAACATGTTTGACCTATTTAAGGAATAATATCATAAGATGTTGATCTTTGACTTAGGTTTAAATAGACAATTGAGCGCTCACTTTGGAGTCTAGTTTATAGGTGGAGATTAGTGCAGGATTTACCCAAAGATAAGGTAGACTCCAAAGGGAGGCACCTTTTCATTTCCTTTTGAAGAGCCAAAGCATCCAATACCTTGACCAATCCCTTTAGTGGCTTTGCCAATCCTTCTACGAATAGAATTGTGATACTTTTTCTCAGATACATCAAGAACTTTGACAACTATTCTCAAAAAGTCAACTATGTAGTGTTCCATTAATATGTAGTGTTTTAGCTTTCTCAGTTCTCAAAAGTAAATTTCTAGATCAACCCTATCAAATTTTTCAATCAACCTTTGGCTGAACACTTCAAAAGTAGTGATGAGACTGTGCCCTTGTGCCAATATGCCATTGTACCACCATTAATGAGCTACCCCTTCTAAATGGAAGGAGGCAAACTCTATGGCTTCTTTTTCGTACATTGGATTTAGAGGCAAGTAAGTGTTGATTTTTAGTATCCAAGCATGGCTTTAACACTTTTGTGTCCCATCAAACATGGGTATAAGAACCTTGCTCAAACATTGTTGCACTTCCTTGTTAGCTCGATTATGAACTGGTTTCTTCTCCATTCAAGCACCATTTCAAAATTTAATGTTGCAAAATGCAAAAAATGAAAGATCATCCCAAATTTCTTATAGCGTAGGGCTAAAAACTCAACAATCAACTTAGTTGCCTCCTCTTCCAATTGATCTCTTTTTTGCAAGAATTTCAATTGGATGGGATTTGCTCAAAGAGTCAAATGTTTGATTAATCCGTAATGCATTTTTCCTTCTGATATGTGCTTTTGGGGTTTCGAGAGCTTTTTGACCTCACACAAAACATTGCCATCATGTCTTTGAATGCTTGGGTTGTTTCTCTACCATACATCCAAATTGATCATTGCATCAAACATGACGTGAGCCTTTTCTTCTTCTATCAAATCACGCATCCTTCTCTTTTCCATCTTGTTTCCCCTAAAATTGCATAAACCCTTGATCCACAGGTTGGCAAGATCAAAGCTCTAATAGCACTTAATATCCTCGATTAGGGATGTTCAATATTTCAAATTGACTTCGCTAAACAAGATACCAATGATTAGATCTTATTTCAAATCAAGTCTATCCTAATAAATAATAAGCTTTAAAGAATATGCAAAAATGAATTGTCAAGCCTTGCAAATGAACAATAATTCATAATAACTATTTATTTATTCCTCTTATTACAATGAAAGATCACACTTACAGTCAATTCAATTGCCAAAACAATAACAACGATATTATTATCAAAAGAATAATAAATTCACAGCAAACAGGGTGCTGCAAAAGCCAATACCGAATTACAAACCCTAGGCACTAAGAGATAGCCACCTAACTCAGACAAACAACCATTGACAAAAGCCACCCAAACCGCAAATTAATGAAGCTCAAATACAATCCTCGAGAGGAATTTCTTAATGCTAGATAGAGGTTTTCGTCCACTAGCAAGTAGCAGGGATGAAGGGGTTTTCGTCCTCCAATCTCCAATGACAAGCAAACAAGATGTCCAATTTATTTGAGGAATAATACCATAGAAACTAGATGATATCACTGATCTTTAAATTAGGTTTAAAAATAGGCAATTGTGCACTCACTTTCCCTCCAAAATACAAATTCAAATCTTTTTTTAATCTTCAAGGAGCATCACACACACACATGGCCAACAACGATTAAAGGAATAAAACTTGACTACATAATGCCCAAAGGGCCCTATAATTTAGGTGCACATACAATTGGATAAACCAATTTTTTACAAAGCCATTTCCCTAATTTATTTTCCCAAGCCTATGAGAAATGGAAAAAAGGCTTCCAAAACATCCAATAACCTTATGGAAAAAGGGGCCATGACATGATTGGAGCTATCATCAATAGACTTTTGCACTATTACTAACTTGGGAGACTCCATATGCTCAAAATCCTCCCTTTCTTTTGGTGGAACTACCTAAAGCTAAACACCTAAATCCATAGCCACAACAGGTTGTTATTCAATAATCTTGAAATTAGGAGAAGTCTAAAAAGGCCCAACTTCTTCATCAATCACAACATCTCAGCTAAAGATCGTGCAGTTGGTGTCAACCTCAATCAGCATGTAAGCCTTATGATTATCATTGTACCCTATAAGCATTGGGCTTCCTTCTAAATCATACTTCCTCTTGGTTCTTGTTCTTCATTGTTGATTTAAGGTAGCTTCGATCAGATATAAATGATGATTGCATTGTGCATTATCATCATTTATAAATGATCGAAATCTACTGTATTATATACAAGTAAAGATTTTCGGAATTCTGAAGTAAATTTGAAATGCAAAAATGATCGAACTTGTTTATTCTAATCGCTGCTTCTTAAATGCATGTGTATGTTTAAATGATTACCACCCATCATTATCGGTTGTGAAGGGAGCCCGCGTACTCAAGGGACACGTCCCATGAGCAGACGCGTCCTCTCATAGGACGCGTCTCTCCTTGACGCGCGTCACCTCCTATGAAAATAAATCATGACTTTGACTTCTATTGTAGATATGAAAATTAATAGATATTCTGCAATCAAAAGATCTGAAACGAAGACCTTAGAAATATGACTTCGAATTTATACAAGTAAATTGAGATATAGGATTTACTTATTCTCCCTTAGGATATAATTTGATTAGATTTGATTAACTTTAACATGGTATCAGAGCCACGTTGAGAAAATCCAAATCAAATTAAATAATCAGATTATTTAGGAAAATCGTATTTTTTAAAGAAATCAAATTCACATCACATTCTTCATAATGTCAAGTGTGATCAAATTTGAAGACCGTCTTGAAGATGCAAACAACTTCACATCATGGAAATTCAGAATCATGATGATTCTAAAGGAAAATAAGTTAGACTCATTTGTGAAAGAAAACAAGAGTGAACCTGAGGATGATCCAGAGAAAACTCAATGGATTGAGAACAATGAGAAAGCCATGAAAATCCTAGTAGATGCAGTTAGGGACCATATAGTACCTATTTTGTCAAACCATGAGACTGCATATCTAATGTTCAAATCCCTTGAGAGCACCTTTGAAATAAACAATACAAGTAGGACTCTTGCACTAAAAAGACAACTCAACAATGTTCAGATAAACAAAGGAGAAACTATTAATGCATACTTCATGAGAATCACTGAACTAAGGAATCAATTATCAACAATTGGATACCAAATTGATAGCAAGGAGTTAACGTTGATAGCTCTAGGAGGCCTACCAAACTCATAGGAGTCATTTGTTCAAGGAATAAGTGCCAGTTCTAAACTCCCTAAATTTGATAGGCTAAGAACTAACTACTTACAAGAAGAAACAAGACTCTCAACAAAAGAAAACAGACAGAAACCCATAGATGAGGATATTCATGTGCTCAACACAACATCTCATAAAAAGGGTAAGAAGAATTCTTACGGGTAAGGATCATTCAAGAGAAAGAGAAATTCGTATGGAAAAGGGTCATTCAAGATGAGGAAAGACATCTCTCAAATACAATGTTTCAGATGTGATCAATATGGGCACTATGCAATGAGGTGCCCTAATAGAACAAAACAACAAGCATCTTTTGCTAAAGTAGGAAAATCAAACACAGACCATGACTCTGAGAAATTTGTATTCTATTCAGCCTTATCAAGTCAAGTATCTAACAATATCAACAATTAGGTAATTGATAGTGGTTCTTCAAGGCACATCACTGGGTTCAGAGAACACCTAAACACTATGACTGAAGAGACTGATGAAGAAGTAACTATTGGGGATGATTCTGCACATCCTGTAAAAGGGGTTGGAACTTGCTCCATCAAATTGAAATCTGGTCTCTCCCTCCAACTCACTGGAGTTTTATCCGTACCTGCAATAAAGAGGAATCTAATATCCATCTCTGCTCTTGAAGACAATGGATATAGGGTTATACCTTTATAGATGGGAAAGTTCTGGCATGGCCTAAGAACTCAAATATACAGAAAGCTCAAACCATAGGTATAAGGTAAGGTTATCTTTGCAAACTGTGCACTGAAGTCAAGCAAGCCCTTACCCTTGATTCTTCTGATTCAAATGAAATTTGGCATCGAAGATTAGGACACCTTCATTTTCGTGCCCTACCCTCTGTGTAAAAACTAGTAACAGGATTGCCTAAATTCAAACAAACTCATGAAGGAGCTTGTAAAGGGTGTGCCCTAGGAAAGAATACAAAGGGATCCTTCAATAATAGTTTGAGTAAAACCAAAGAAGTGTTAGAACTGGTTCACTCTAATTTATGTGGACCTATGTTTGTACCCTCCATGGCAGGCTTCCTATATTATGTAATATTTATAGATGACTACTCTAGGAAGACTTGGATCTATTTTCATAAGTGTAAAGAATCAATAGAAATCCTTAAAAGGTTTAAAGAGTTCAAAGCTGTCTCTGAAAACTTCTCCGGGAAGAAAATCAAAATTCTCAAGACAGACAATGGGAAGGAATACACCTCTGAAATCTTTAAGGAAGTTTGCATAAATGTTGGGATTAAGAGGGAGTTTACAGTAGCCTACAACCCTCAATAAAATGGTGTTGCTGAAAGGAAAAATAGAACTATTGTAGAAGCTGCAAAAGCAATTTTATTTGACCAGAACATAGAAACCTCATTCTAGGCAGAAGCCTCTAGAACTACTGTTTACATCCAAAATAGATGTCCACATTCCCATCTGGACAACAAGACTCCTGAAGAAGCTTTCACGAGTATAAAACCTGACATTAGTCACTTAAGGATTTTTGGTTGTCCGGTCTACATTCATGTACCTAATGAAAAGAGATTCAAACTAGAACCTTTTGAAAAGAAAGGGGTATTTGTGGGATATAGTGAAACCTCCAAAGCCTACAGGATATTCATACCCGGGCAGAAACAAATTGAACTAAACAGAGATGTCATCTTTGAAGAAAACCTTGCATTAAAAAGGGCAAGCAGTTCAAGTGAGATAGAAATACATACTTCCCCTAGAGCTTTAGAAGTGGGACCTACTCCTGAGATTCAGAGGGAGTATCCTGAAGAAACAATAAGTGAATTTCAATCTGCTTCAGAAGAGAATCCAAATGGCCACAGCAAGAAGAGACCACTTTGGGCTAGGAAAATGATTAAAGAAGTTGAGAATCATGTAGCACCCAAGGGAACCTTTAGGGAAAGTAAGAGACCCAAAAGGTTCTCTAGCTATGTTGCCCTAATGAATGAAATCATCAATTCAGAACCCACCAGTGTTACAGAAGCCTTCAAACATCAAGTATGGAAGATGCAATGACAGAAGAGTATCAGTCCATTTTGAAAAATAATGTATGGGATATAGTGCCTACACCAAAAGAGAAATATGTTGTTTCTTCCAAATGGCTCTTCAAAATCAAACATGCTGCTGATGGCAGTGTAGAAAAACAGAAGGCACGCTTTGTGGCCAGAGGTTTTTCACAAAAGGAAGGCATTGATTATGAAGAGACATTTGCACCTGTTGCCCGGTGCACATCTGTGAGAGCAGTGATAGCTATTGCAGCAGCTAAAGGCTGGAAGATCCATCAAATGGATGTGAAAACTGCCTTCCTGAATGGGACCATTGAAGAGGAAGTCTATCTAGAGCAGCTTGAAGGTTTTGTGATACATAAACCTGAATCACATGTATGCAGATTAAAGAAAGTTGTATATGGACTTAAACAGGCTCCCAGGGCCTGGTATGAAAGAATTGACAGCTATCTCTTGGGACTAGGATTTTCCAAGAATGATGCAGACCCAAATCTTTATTTTACAGTAATTAAAGGTGATATGCTAATAATTATTTTATATGTTGATGACTTGCCGATAACAGGAGAAGATCGCCTCATTGCTTAAGAAAAGAAGGATCTAACTTCATAATTTGACATGAAAGACTTGGGCATTTTACATTACTTCCTGGGTTTAGAAGTCTGGTAGAAATCAGATGGCATCATACTAAATCAAGGAAAGTATACTATTGATATTCTGAAGAGATTTGGAATGTTGGATTGTAAACCCATGTCTACACCTATGGAAACCAACCTTCACAAACTAAAAGACGCAACAGCAGAATCTAAGTTTGCAGATTCCACTCTATATAGAGAAATGATTGGATCATTGATGTACCTGGTTAACACCAGACCTGATATTTGCTATGCAGTGAATGCTCTAACCCAGTTCATATGTGAGCCAAAGGAAATTCACCTTATGGCTGTGAAACACATATTGAGATATCTTCAAGGCACTATTTGATATGGTCTTCTTTACAGAAATCACCAACTAGATCTACATGGATACTCTGATTCAGATTGGGCTGGAAGTGTAACCGATCGGAAAAGCACATGAGGATGTTGCTTCAATTTAGGATCGGCTATGATCTCTTGGATGAGCAGAAAACAGTCTTCAGTAGCACAAAGCTCGACAGAAGCTGAATACATCGCCGCCTCTATGGGGGCACGAGAGCAGTATGGCTCCAGAAACTGCTAGTGGGACTATTTGGTGAGCCCTTGAATCCTACTATTATCCATTGTGATAATCAGAGTTGCATCAAGCTTTCAGTAAATCTAGTATTCCATGATAGATCTAAGCATATTGAGATCCCTTACCACTATGTAAGAGACATGGTAGAAAGGAATGTGATTCAGTTGGAGTACATTAGTACAAATGATCAAACAGGTGACGATCTTTCTAATAATGAACACTTGTATTTGACATTGTAAAGTGACGACTCTACAATGATGTGTTGAACTATCATGATAGATATCATGTGGCTTGATATTTGTGGACCTATCATGATAGTATCTCGTCGAGATCTTGATAGATATCATGTGACTTGATATAAAAATTGAAGATCATTATGATCCTTATGAGATAATCATGGTGGATATATATATATCCGCGGACAAGCCATGAACCATTATGGTAGACATCATATGATTTGATGTCAGTGCACATACCATAAAGAAGATGTGTTATGAAGAATGTCATGTGAATTGACGATTTTTGGAAACATATCATATCTTCAATATCACGTGTAAGGTGATATCTCTACTTACTTGGTTTGAGTTATCTTCCCTAGCTAAGAGGAAGTGTTGATTTAAGGTAGCTTCGGTCAGATATAAATGATGATTGCACTGTGCATTATCATCATTTATAAATGATCGAAATCTACTGTATTATTTACAAGTAAAGATTTTCGAAATTCTGAAGTAAATTCGAAATGCAAAAATGATCGAACTTGTTTATTCTAACCGTTGCTTGTTAAATGCATGCGAATGTTTAAATGATTACCATCGATCATTATTGGTTGTGAAGGGAGCCCACGTACTCAAGGGACACGTCCTCTCATAGGACGCGTCTCTCCTCGAGGCGCGTCACCTCCTATGGATATAAATCATGACTTCGACTTCTATTGTAGATATGAAAATTAATAGATATTCTGCAATCAGAAGATCTAAAACGAAGACCTTAGAAATCTCACTTAGAATTTATACAAGTAAATTGAGATATAGGATTTACTTTTTCTCCCTTAGGATATAATTTGATTAGATTTGATTATTTTAACATTCATCACCTTTGTTGGAAATTTGTTTAGCAAATATACTATTGTATATATTGCCTCAACCCAAAACCTCTTGAGAACATTCCTATTCCCCATATATCGAGCCATCTTTATGATAGTATGGTTTCGCCTCTCGACTACCCCATTCATCTATGTAGTGTACAGTGTAGTATACTATCTTTTTATGTTGTGTTTAACTCAAAAGGTATTGAATTTTATTTAACAAAGCTCTCCTCCATTATCAAATATAAGAGTGGTTATGTCACAACCTGTATCTTTTTCTACTAATGCTTTGAACTTTTGAAATTCATTAGATACAATAGATTTTAATTTCAAAAAATACACCTACATTTTCTTACTAAAATCATCAACAAAAAGGAAAGAAAATACTTGGCACCAATGACGAATGTTGTGTTCATTGGTCTACAAGTATCTGCATGAACTAGTTGTACGACTCTCATGGCTCTCCGAGCTTGTTTGTCATCAAATTGAGTTCCATTCTTCTTCCTTGCTTCGCATGCTCTACAAACACCTTGTATATATTATTGGATATCAAAAAGTGTCCAACCAAGAGAGAGGGTTTAAATTAAGGTGCCCACATTACTAATGCCAAAGTGATTTGATGTCAAATGCACTCTTGGCTGCTAATGCTCCTTGACCTATCCAAAGTCAACAAATCTATACAGTCCATGATCGCTAAGAGCAATAGTTTTCTTGGTCTCCTTGTCAACTATGCAGCATTTATGTTTGCTAAATATGAGATCTAAATTGGGACAATGTCGCATAATCTAACTTACTAAGAGTAGATTAAGTTCCATTCCTAGCACGTAGTACACATTGAGGAAAAAATTCTCTAGAGAATATTTGCACATTCCATCCATTGACAATCAAGTACTCCCCACCACCAAAAATCACTAAATTAGAGCAAGCAATTTACTTTGTGAACCAATCTTACTAGTTGGTGAAGTGATGCGATGCTCTTGAATCTATGTACCATATGACTTGGACTGATCTGCTAGTCTTTTGGCCATAAATGCATAGAAGGTTGACTCCTCTGAATGCTGTATGATATCAGGGTTTTGTTGAGGCCCTCCCTAGTAGCATTTTTCGTTAGCGAAAAAAAATTGCAATAGTTCTTCATATGATCCATCCTACCAAAATAATGGCATGTGATCTTCAGATTCTTTGATCATGTTCATTGTTGTCGTGTCATTTCTTCTATGACTATTTTCTTTTACCCTTATCTTTGGCTACAAATGCCTATTCCACACCCTCTGCTTCACTAATAATACCAAATTGTTTCTTCCATATATCCTACTATAAGAGCTTACTACAAAGCTCTTCAAACATTCATTAGTTGCAGTGATATTCAATGTCAATAAAATGCTAATAAGCATCCGGTAAGTTTTTCAATGTCATTACCACCATTTCCTCTTCCATCTTCCGACCAATCACTAACAAATGACCTACGTTCTCTTTGATCTTGAGTAATTTCTATTACAAGGATGATTTCTCATCCATTGTGATAGAAAATAGTATATTCTTCAAGAATATGGCTTTGAAGTCTCATGCAACTCTCACAGGCGCTTCAAAATTTCAGCTTAAGTTGTCCCAAACCGGACATCAAAAACATTTCATATATAACAAACAATTGAATCAACATGATTAATTTTCTATCACATTCATCAAATTTATCTTGGCCTTTACCCACAGTTGATGGATGGGTATCTTTACCAAGGACAACTTTTTCAAGTCATCTATACTCAAAAATAGTTAACATACATTGCTTCCACGAATTGCAAGTTTTACTAGAGAATCTCTAGATCCCTTTCAACATGTTGTTGACTAACGTGGCCATTTCAAAATGATTTTCCCTCTCTCAACCTATAGTTTACGAGTAAGACAAAAATAAATGCCTCCTTGATAACATTGCTACGAAAACAAAATAGCTAAAAATCATGCCTTAGTAGCTGTTAAAAAAATCCAAAACCCTATCCATAACAACAAAAAATGGCACTTTGTTCAACATGCAGCCACATGCGACCTTTTTTAGTTGATCCATCACATAAAACAAATCACACGGCCTCCATCTGCCCTAGCTAGCACAGTTTTGAAAATAAAAATACTACACTTTTTAGATATCCTGCACAATTTTTCTAAAAAAAAAAAATCCACAATTCTTCATAAAAATATGGTCACAAATTTTCACAACAGAAAAAATAATAATTTTTATTAATTTTTCTGCCACACAATTTCCACCTTCTAGCACCCATTCACCCTATAGGCCACAATTTTTCACAAATTAAAAATCCATAATTTTACTTGTTCAAAAACCACAATTTTCCATTAAAAAAATTGTGATTTTCAATAATAAATCCTTGCAAGATTTTCCAAAACCAACAAGATTTCATATAATATTGGACAAATCCTTTTGGCTCTTTAATATATTACACTGACAATCTCTCAATCCATGTCTACCGGAAACAGTCCGTAGGTGTTCACACTCTCACAATTTCCAAAGCTTTAGCTAATCTCTGATAGTGTATTACAAAATATAAAGCACAAAAAGATTGCCAAGATATTCATTAATTAAATAAGAAGTGAGAACTTACTTATATATCTTTACTATGAAGGGCAACAAACCACGTTATGGCTAAGGCCATGGTGGGCAAGGAGCCATGGAAGGTTCTGATAAGAAACAACATCCTGCTCGCCACCCCTAACAAAGCCAAATCGTAGAAAAAGTTGCCCCTTTGTGATATTCTCCTAAACAAACTCCCCATGTCACCTGTTGGCTCACTTGTGTTCAAAAGCCTATGGAGGGTATGGGAAATGGTTAAGCTTACAATTGAGTTTAAAAGTCGTAATATCTAGATCAATAACAACCTGAAATGCCAATCCTATTGTTCATTGTGGTGGAATTTGGAACATGACAGCAAACCCCTAGCTCTGTTACAAGGATGCTCTGCAAAAAAATGGAACTAGTCTGGTATCCAAACCTTCCACAATATTCTTGAAAATGGTCAAATTAAATCCCTGGGCAAATGTTAAGAGTAAAGGTTTTATCTTAATTGTGTTAATTAAGTTACCTTTATTCCTCTCTTAAGATTTCTCCTTAGTTTGCATAATGTGACATTTAATAATTATATTAATTATTAAATGTCTTCCTATTAAGGTTACTTTTAGGTTTTGCATGATCTCCTTTCATAAGGATTGATCAATGTATTTTATTTTCTCTCTCTAATTAATACATTTTTCAGCTTTCAGAGCACTCTTGCTTTTTTGTCTCGAATGTCTTCTTTCCGTAACAGATTATTTGCATGCAGGTGATCTTCGGAGTCTGTGAAGTTGGATTTCACAACTTCTACATGGTATTAGAGCTCCAGACCTGTGGCTTCTTATTTGTTTTTTGAAGATTTCAGCGTACAAAGTTTTTTTTTCTGTACAAGAGTTCCAAGCTACAACAATTTTTAGCCAGATTAGAGGGTTTCTCCATCATTTTTTTAGAAAGTTCGAAATTGATCTTTCAAACAGTGCATGCTGGTGCAAAACGGACCTCACGGTTGCGCTCAAAAGACCCAAAAACCACTATTTTCATATAAAATATGATAGGGTTTGCTGAAAATTGATTTTTTTGAGTTTTTGGGATTTTTCAAAAACGGTGCCAAAAAAAACCGTACGAACGTTTCGGCTTTCGTCCCATGAAGGTACAGCCGAATATTTTATTAATTTTTTAATCTTTAAATTAATAAAATATTTGGTTTAATTCTTAAATGAGCACTTTTTAGTAAAATGGTCATATCTTGGGCATACGGTGTCGAAATTGGGCAAACGAGATATCGTCGGAAAGCTAGTTTCGGGCACTATCCAGGTTTGATTTTCTGGGTTTTCTGTTTTGATGCATATTTTACCAATCAAAGTCAGAACATGTTTTTGGTACTCCCGGAGGCATATCTTTTGTGTCTGAACTCTGTTTTGCGCAAACGAATAGGCATTGGAAAGGTGTTGCAATCTTCTTTCCATATCTGCAATCTATTTCATCAGAAAATTTATCATGTAAATTTTATTTAGCTTTGTGTGTTTTTACACTTTGTTCAATTACTTGGACATTTTGGCACCTACATGGGTTACGTTTGCGTTGGATGGGTTAGATTAATGTGATTTATCATTGCTGAGATCATTAGTCTCTGATTTTTTCATTTGAGTGAGTATAATGGGTTTTTCTACTCACCCTTCAGTTGTATTTTTGGATAAGGATAATTATGAGTCATGGGCAAAGGGCATACTTACACATTGTAAGTGGCTCAATATTTTGCCTTATTTATATGATCTTATACCTGCACCAGACACATCAAGGGGTTTATCTGCATGGGTTATTATTCGAGATCATATTGTAGGGGTTATTGGTTGTAGTGTTGATTTTGGCACTTTGTGTGCTTTATCCAACATTCGTTGTCCTCGCACACTTTGGCTACATCTTTGGGAGATTTTTGGAGACTCTTATATCTCTCCATTCCCAAAGGATCCTGCTATAGATTGTCTCATCCCTCTTGCAGATGTTGATTTCGTACCCTATGATAATTGTACTCTAGAGGAGCTTGAGTATCTTACAAGTCTTGCATGTGTCGATGGTTCAGAGACTTGTATTCATGTTCCCACTCTTCAGATTGAGACTTCATCAGCATCTTTTGTTGTTCCTGATTCAGTGCAGCAGAGCATCATACACCTTCCAGACATAGCTACTTTGGACTCTTATGTTGCAGACATATATTTCTTGTTTGTGGAGTCCTATATTGCAGATTTGGAAGATTATTTTGAGGATATTCATCTCCTCTACCTTGACAGTCAGGTTATCACTGTACGTCCACCATTATCAGTGCATTCAGAGGTTGCATTTCAAGATTCTCTACATCAGTTTGGATTTGGCATCATTTGTTTCAGTTCAGATAGAGAGTTTCTTCAGCATCCTATCATGGCAAACATTTTGAGACAAATTGGTTCATCACTCTTCACAGGGTTTCTTCGACATTGTCCTTTGGATCCGTTTCTTCCCAAGGGGAGGAATATCATTTGCCACTTCAGGATCTCCTTTTGGATTCTACATCAGGCATCTACCATTGTGACAGGACTTTCTTCATTGTGGGGGGGCCTTCTTCTCTCTTTCTTTCTCTCCTATGGAGACCATTGTATATGTACTTATATGATAGAAGCTGTCTATGGGGGGTATCATGTAATCCACCTCCTATCCTTCTTTCATTAGTACATCATATTCCTTTCTTTGCATTCTATTTTGGGCAGGAGTTTTGTTCCCATTGGATTTTCTCCTTTACCCCGTTTCATTTAGTTTGTATTGCTTTTGTAAATGGGTACCTGATCAGACCTAGTTGTCGGGACCCATGTTTACTTTCATGCATTGTAGTTACTTTTGCTTTCTTGCACTTGTTTGTAGCTGCACTCTTGCTCAACTTAAAGGGGGGTGTTAGAGTAAAGGTTTTAACTTAATTGTGTTAATTAAGTTACCTTTATTCCTCTCTTAAGATTTCTCCTTAGTTTGCATAATGTGACATTTAATAATTATATTAATTATTAAATGTCTTCCTATTAGGGTTACTTTTAGGTTTTGCATGATCTCCTTTCATAAGGATTGATCATTGTATTTTATTTTCTCTCTCTAATTAATACATTTTTCAGCTTTCAGAGCACCCTTGCTTTTTTGTTTCGAATGTATTTTTTCTGTAACAGGTTATTTGCATGCAGGTGATCTTTGGGGTCTGTGAAGTTGGATTTCACAACTTCTATAGCAAATTGGTTGAGGATTTCAAACTCGATAATGCTAATTCTAGAACTTATAATGTTATATTTGATGCTTGCAAAAATGCTACATTCCCTTTGAATTCTGTTCAAAATTGTGATATTTTTGAAGAACTAATTTGGAAGGATGGTACTCCATTGCCTGAAATTAAAGCTAAGAATATTTATAAAGAGCTAACCAAAGATGCTTCTATTAGAGATCATTTGAATTCGTGCTGGGGTTTGAATGTATCTGACACCAAATGGAGAAAAATTCTCTCTTCTGTTTGGCAAACGTTAAAGAGCCTAAAAAGGCTTGTTTCAGATGGCAACTCTTGTTACATAAAATTCCTTTTAAAGTTAATCATATTGATGTGGATTTATGCAGCATCTGCAGGACTCCAGAAACAATAATGCACATTTTCTTTGATTGTTTTTATGCTAAAGAGCTTTGGAATATCTTTTGTAATGATATGCCAATTTGGAATGAAAATGGAAAAATCAACTCGTATGATATCATGTTTACTTCTAGGAAACTAAACAAAGAATATCAGACTTTCCAGGACTGTCTCACCATTGAAATTCTTTGGCATATATGGAGGGCTAGGAATGAGGAAAAATTTCAGGGGAGTAGAAGGGGGCTTACTGAGTCTAATAAAAGAATCACTTTTCTCTCTATTGTGTTGCAGGTAACAGTGACAATGGAGATCTCCATGTCCAAGTTTATAAGGCTGATCTCTGATGGAGTGGTGACGGTTAACAAATCAGAAGTTAAATATGGGCACACTTGGCACCATAAACAGGATGACTCAGAGACCTTCCTCAAGGCTCTGAGAGAGTTCCAAAGAGTCTTCGACAATGCTGCTGCTGAGAACGAGGGTGCAGGCAACCTCAACAGGCCAAGGGAAATCTACAATGCGGCTGCACCACAGGTTTCAGAAGATGTCTCCATGATGCATCCTACTGACCCTGAGGCAGAGTATGGGGAATCAGAGGTGAATAGCAAGAGCTGCAAGGATTAGATACTCTGTATACTGCTTGTTTTTTTTGTAAATGGTTATGATAATATGTTTTTCCTGATGCGTTAAGCTGAACTCCATACTGTAGCTGATATGTAATACCTGATATGGACTAGTACCAAACTCCATTACATTTTTTGGCAAATGTAAGGCAAGCTGAAAATGTATAATCTGATGTAAAGCAAGCTAGAATGCTTAATCTGTGGTATCTGTATCTCGTTACTATATTATTAATACAAAAAAACAAACCACGTTAAGAATGTGGGATCAAAAAGAATAAACTAATAAAGCATAAAGAATATTCTGAAGTCAATTCTAAAGCTAGAACGACTTCATTAAAATCTACAACTAAGAACTAACTGACCATTATTAAATAATAATTACTTATAACATTCCCATACATGGAGCAAACAAATCATGTGAGGAACTTGTTATTAATAGGACTTTAGTTCTTAAGAGTATCAACATACTTTCAAATGGATAATGTAGGCAAGTAATTGTGTTTGAAATTCGGACTAATAAAAACATCCAGCAGTGAAACTTATTGATATTTCATTTTTCAGCCTTTTCATATTCTTTAATATAAAATTTCAGATTTCCATTATATTAACATATTTTGGAATTTCAAATATTGCAATTGTTTCAGATTTCTATTACTGTTTCTGAATTTTGTTTAGTTTAAGATTTCTGTTGGGTTTTCAGATTGAGATTTTTGTAAAGGATACATTTTCAAGATGAGCCGATATCCGTGGTTTTCAAGGTGATTGTAACACATTTAGTTGATTATTATACTTTTCACTTTCCGCAATTTAAGATTTCAGTTATAAAACAGATTTCAGAAGTTCAAATACTCCATCACAGATTTCAAAACATCCATACTTTATAGCATTCCCGGTTTCAAATTTTTATAATTGTTGCAGATTTAATTCGGTTTCCAATTTCTGTTTGTTTTCAGATTGTGCTTTACAGTTAAACTCAAGTTTTCCAGCTGACTGATAACGGTGGCTTTCACAGTGAGTGTATAACACAGAGGGATAGGTGAGTATTCTACCTTTCCACTTCCTGTGCTTTCATATTTCAGTTGCATAATATATTTCCTAATTTTCAAACATATAATCAATTTCATATTTTACAGCATTCCCACCATAGGATTTTTCTACATATTTGAGATTTTTGTTCAGTTTCGAATTTCTTTTAATACAGGTTCTTGACAGGGGTGATACCAGTGGCTTTCACCATGAGACTACAGCACAGCCAGTTGATTATTCTACTTTTTCCTTCATATGCATCCTTCTAAATTATTTTATGCAAGAAAGCTATCTAGATGACCCCTTTATATACAAGAATTTATCTCCTATCACTGCAGCATTTTAACTTGACAATCAATTTTAGAGTCCAATTGCAAAAGAACAATAAATCCATATGTGAAGTGTATTGAAATGCCATTCCATACCAGCCTCCTTAAAATTTTCCTGGATCTCTTGATGTAAAAAATACACAATATCCACAAGTTTCTCCATGACCTGCAATGCAAATATATGTCAGATCTAGGCAGTAACTCATACAGTTTATAACTATTAGAACTTATGGTTTTACTAATGATCCTATTTTAAATAGCCACATGTTATATGAACAGTAGTTCACAGCAACACTGATATTTGATGAAAAAATTTGAAGCAATGCACAGAAAATATTGAAGCATTTTCTGTAACTGTCTAAGCATACTATAAAATCTCATGTGTAAGCATGTAAGCTCTCATCTTTATATCACACTCAAATCTCTGGTAGATTTTTGCTACGAGGCATGGCTTCTAAAACCTGGTTTCATATGATACGAAAGTTTAAAGTGGATATCACTGCAACGTAAGAATAAATATTTAGAATGGAACAAGAAGACCCAAAGTTGCATGGACGCGGAGACGGATACAAATATGGATACGGTATCAGATACGGATACGACCATTTTTTAAGACCCCCAATATGGATACGGCTGGATACGACATTCATAAGAAACACATACACATGTATTTTCTAAGTTATTAGAAGAGATTTTCATTACTTTAAAGCAAATAAGTAAATATAAATTAAAAATGTTTTTAAATTCAAATATTAATAATTGAGTAAAGAATAAACTATTAATTATATATTAATAAATATTATATATATTTTATTATTTTAAAGAATAATTTTTTTTTTAAATCTCTAATGTTTAAACAACATAATATAGATATAGAATTATAAACAATTAACTTTTTTTAATCTATAATAATAAAAATGCCAAAAAATAAAAAAGTATAGTTGCACTGGAAGAAGACCTAGAAAAATGGGTCGCTGAAATAGAAAAACGTTTCAATCGTCTTCCTCATTTGGTGTAGATTTTGTTTCTAATAAAAAAACAAAAAAGAAAATTGCAAGATTGAAGTTTTCTAAGATTAAGTTTAGGAAGATTCACGTCAGATTTTTTGAAAATCAAGTCACATAGTTTCCGGCACAGCTGGAAAATCGAGGTTTTTTGGGTACGCGTGGGTACGGTATCCAACATGTATCTATGGCATACCGTACTTGTATCCGTATTGGATACAAGAATACGCATGCCCAGGGAGGGGCAGGGGCATATCCGGCTACTTTGAAAAGACCTGATTAAAAACTTAACACCAGCCCAAAAGATGAATAGACAAAAGTTTTTTATGATTTAGTAAGATTCACATCAGATTTTTTGAAAATCAAGCCACATAGTATCTAGCATGGCTGGAAAATCGAGATTTTTTGGGTACGCGTGGGTACAGTATCCAATGTGTATCTGTGGCGTATCATACCTATATCCGTATTGGATACGAGAATACGCACGCCCAGGGAGGGGCAGGGGCGTATCCGGCTACTCTGAAAAGACCTGATTAAAAACTTAACACCAGCCCAAAAGATGAATAGACAGAATCATTAAAGCTTTGATTGTTTAATAAGTAATATAAACAAAAGCTACATAAAAGAAACAAACAAAATCATAGAAATACCACAATTGTTTTGTAAATGTAATTATGTGTTGATTCTAGAAAAGAATGCATACATAGAAATCTCACTACTAATTATTTCTTACAAATGGGCTTGTTTGTGCATTGCAGGTCCCATTTATTCATGTATCCTTGGTTTGGGAAGGCCTTGGCCACAGAAACTATGTTGCCTTTTGTTGTATATGTCAAGATATGTCTTACCATATCATACATCCCTTGTTTCACCTTCAAACTGTCCATGACATCAATTTGCTTAGTTTGATCCCTTTAGCTTTCAGAATCCATTTTTTCAGATCTTCAGTATAACTTCATCTCAGACCAAACCTGTCAGTGACAATTTTCACTTCCACCAAACCCAACCATGTAATCAGTTTTCATATTTTAGCAAGCCAACAAATTTGTCCGTATACAAACTGATCAACTTTCCAGAGTTACAAACTGATATTTCAGCTGTATATATACAGGTCCTAAATTGTCGATTCCAAGGACTTCATTGAATTTTCTCTAGATTTCTTAGCAAACTTACAGCAGGCATTGCCAACTAAGGACTTATAGAAAGGAACTTCTGTCAAGAGTATATCATTTTTAAGAGATCTGAACTAAAGAATAGGAGGGCGCAAGCAACGCATATCAGAGTCCTAGGTTTCTTACCTACCTGGTCTATTCTAACCTTCTTAGCTTATCCTAAAGACACATTTTAATAATGTGGTTACTGTAGCCCAAGGAAGATGTCAGTGTGGTAAAAACTCTCGCAGTTAGTAACCATCGTTGACTTCTACATCATGTCTTTTTCAAGTACTGCATGCTAACACTCATTGCAGGCTTACATCAAGCCTAACTAGCAAGTAATCTTGCCCTGCTCCATTTCCTTTCACACAGTCTAATTGAATGTGTGCTTAGATAGGCTCCTCTCTTCAATAAGTTTAACCACTTACATAGGACGACCTTTCCAAGCACACAACACAGGCAAAGTTATAGAAAGTACACATTGAAATAGAAGCTATAGAAGTAAAATTTGACAAAATCATTTTATGGCTTGAAAATTTAGCTAAATCATTTAAACTGCAGAATGTTGACCAATTCAGTATAAAATACAAAAAAGTCAACTTCAGCTTGAGCAATTGTCCAAGACTCCAACCTCATCTAAATTTTTTGACCAAAGTGATTTCTTCTTCAAATTCCTCACATGCTTTCTTTGGCTCTTTAACTCACTCCGCAAAATTGCGAGACTGTCCCCTACAAGTACAAAACAATGATTTCCTCATTAGTTCTATTTCTTCATTGAATAAGAATTGGAGAGCTTGCCCAAAAAGTAATAATTAATGAAGATCCAGGGAAATATATTATAACATTTTATTAAAATAAACTCTTATCCAGGATATAAATAAAACCATACAATGAATATAACAAAATCTCAACCAATAAAAAATGTGTAAGAAAACAAAAACAAAATGCAACTTTTGCCCACATACCAACTTCAATCATAATGAGAAAACATAAGTTCAGTTTTTTCTATTGATATGATTTACTGTGTAGAATAGCATGGAAGATGGAAAAACTCAAAGCATAAAATCGGTTATAACCTACAGTAATAAAGACCACAATGCAGATATATAGCAAAAAATCAGGCATTCTATGAAGCGTGAGCAATTCAGGAAGAGCTTTGATGCCACTTGAATCCCAATCAACCTTCAGGCAGTTGGAGAAAGTACTGTGATAAACTGAACATTTGGCAGAAGCTGATTTCTTCTAAGCAAATACAAAGAAGTAATGTAAAGAAGTCTAGCTATTTGTCATTAGTCTCTAATCACTTCAATATTAGTTTTGGGCAAATCAGCTGTTCTTGAAGCAATGGGTGGAAATATCGGGTTAACATTAAACATCAAGTGTTTGAAGATAAACCAAAGAAAAAATAAGAATAGTGTCTAAAGCCAAAAAGTGAACACCCTGACCAATTGATGGATAAGTTGTTTGTCAAAGACTCTACGATTATGGATTTTGTCAACTCAAGGATGGTATTGGATGCATCCCCTGGAATTTTTTATCGTTCAGGGTATTGGAACATTTTGGGGATGGAGGAACGGGGACAGAAACAAAACTTCCTTACTCTATCCCCATTTTTCTACAAATTATGGGATTCACCCTCACCATGCAGGGTGTCCCCTAGAAATGTCCCCAAATGGGGGATACCAAGGCATCTCTAATGTCCCTGTGACATCTCTATGTCCTCCACAGACAATCAACTTGTAACATAGCAAGGCACCCTCACTGTGCGGAGTATTCCTTGAGGATGCATCCCATAGAGTCTTTCGGCGTTCTGGGTATTGAGACTTTTGGGGATGGAGGAATGGGGACAGAAACAGAACTTCCTCACTCCATCCCCATTTTTATAAGAATTTAGGATGCCCCCTCACTGTGCTGGTGTCCCCTAGAAACGTCCCAGAATGGGGGATGCCAGGGCATCCCCAATGTTGACATCTTGGCCTTCTTTAACACGAAAGGAAAAAAAACTTGGCCTTCTTTAATTTTAATAACCCTAAAGGCTTGTGGGGACTTTATCATAGCTCACTGTCATTTTATTGTTTCCATTTGCATTTACAGATTTTTGGTTTTGCAATCAATAATAGAGTTCAACAAACTAGAAGTTGCAGAGTGGTGAAGAATAACAAAGGGAAGATGAGAAAATAGGAGCAAGCGGAAAAGTAGGAGGAAGAAGGTAAGTAAAATATCCTTGGTGTATTTATGTTTCTTCGTTTTTGTTGCCCATAGCTGCAAACACTTTCATGTTTTGTTGTTTCCTTGTCAAACCTTCAATGCTGCTATTGCAAACTTACATGCCATGCTTTAGTTTTTAAAACCTTCAATGCTGTTATTACAAACTTACATATAATGTTTTAGTTTTTCAAGCCTCCAAAACTTAAAAACCTTAAAATTTTAACTTGTTCAAACCTTCAAACCTATTGATTAGCAGTTTTTTTTTTCTTCTTTCTGGCATGCAAAGTCTTTTGTTTTTATTTTTCTTGGCATGCAAAATCTATTGTTTTTAAATATGTATTAATATTTCTTGCTTCTTATATTCATATTGGTATTTTTTTTACTTTTTATTGCATCTCTTTTAAAGTCAAGATGAGTTCATTCTATAGCAATCAGAACCTTGATTTGGATGATGAATTTGAGGGAGTTATGGAGAATCAATTGATGGCAGGTGAACCCCAACCACAAGCACAGGCAGTTCAGTTGGGAATCACCGCAATCAGATTTCCCTTCCAAGTTATTGGCACCATAATCCAAAGGCCCATTAAAAAAGCAAACTCCTTTGCATTAGTTTGCAATGTTGCTTGACACCATTAGGGGCAACTAATTCAAATGAGAGTCGACATTCAACATGCAACATATGCCCAAATGACTAGAAAGGCAGCATTATGAGGGTTAAATTCAATGTTACAAGAGTCACCTGGACTGACAAAACTCAGCAAGTCCCAAACTGAGTAACTCTAACTGAGTCTTGGGAACCTAAGACTCGAGTACCCAACGAGTACCAAGGCGACTCTATCAAACTTGTCAAATTCGGTGTGCCTCCCAAGCTAGACTCGACCACGGGTGGGGAAGAAAAAAGATATTAAAAAATAAATAAAGTGTTGACACAATAAAACTTAAAATCATCTCACTCTAAAAACACACTCATTTTGTTTTCAAACACAAGGAGAAGTGAAAAACTAGTTTTTGAGCAAACACTATATGCCATTAGAGAAAAAAAACAGCACACTGGTTGAGTAAGAAACAATCATTGAGACCATTTGGGCAGGCTAGTAGAAGCCCTCTACACATCCAGAGGAACCTAAGAAGGATTTGGAAGATCCCACCATAAAATTGGGGCTGCCTACCAACATTTTGAGCAAATTTGAAGAGGTAAGTTTGTATTTCAGGTTTTTTTCTGTTTTCTTATTTCAAATTTCCATTGTGTTCTACATTTATTTTTATTTTTTTCATTTTGGGTTAATGAAGAACAAACCCTACCTGTTTTTTTTATTTTGTAAAAAAATTATAAATGCAAGCACAAGTTGTTTTTAATTTTAATTTAACTAGAAAATGTAAATATTGATTATTTTCCATTTATATATTATTGCAGCATACTTCACTTCTATAAAAAGTTCCATATTTTCAACCACAATGTTGACCCAACTAGAAAGGATTTTTGTCGGAAACAAGCCATTCCTAGAGCCAAAAAATGGGACATAACATGTATCTATTGCAAACTAAATATGTTTGGGTGTAATAACCCTTGCCTAAGTTTGGAGGTTTTAACGATATGATCCAATAAGAGTTGACAATGTAAACATGTTGTCAACACTTCACGTACTTTGCAATGTTTCTAATAGAATTACTTTAAACCTTGTGTTTAAAAATATCAAAATATGCCAAACACCACGAGTCTTTACGAGATGATAAAATTGAATAACACTAATTGATTATTGGATAGGTATGTATTGATAAGGAGAAATAATATGGCAATAATGATGCTATGTTCTTTAATATGAACCTTGAAATGAATATGAATTAATAAGTAATCCAAGACTGAAAATCTAGGCAAGATAATGAATTCACTGTTTCTGATTTTTCTCTTCAATTCATGTGATTGTATGTATGATCAATTAATGCCTTGATGGATCACTATTTCTGATTTAAAACCTTTCACACATGTGATGTGAAGTTGACGCTGTCTCAGATTTTTGCTACTATATTATGCGCCCATTCTTAGCTGTTTGCAGGCTCTTTTTAGAGCACTCAGGTCTGTTGTAAAGATATATATTTCTCAAAATGTTCCATGATGCCTATCTTCACCATCCTCATTGTTCTTTTATATCTTCATGTCTTTATGATGAAAGACACCCTTTATGAAAGTTTATGACCGTCCAAGCCAGCATGGATTTTCCCATATTGATTGTTAATCTTTCAAAACTAATCGCAATCTTCACAACTTAATTAATCTTTATCTTAATACCATTAACAAACTAATTAATGCCTGGATCTGGTAAAATCGTAAGTTTGCTGACTTGTAAATGATAATGATTATTGCTTCATCAATTTTGCCTTTGAATAAATTCAATGACTAATGTAATGCCTCTCTAGAGGCTCGATGATATTTATCAGCAACACTAGACAGGTAGGCTGGAACTGTACGGCTAAAACTACATCTTCTTCAAATAATACGAACCTCAGACACATCCTCACATCCTATGTTGGCAATATTCGGTTGACTTGGCAATATTGCCAAAGTGGCATTGAGGCTAAAATGTGATCAATGAAGCCTTTAAACCACCCATTTCTATAATGTATGAACCGCTGGATTTTTAAACAAAGCCCGACTTTTCCAGAAATGACAAACAATGTGAATGAGATAGCGGCTATGAATTGGAATCGACCACTCAGAAGTATTAAATAGTTTCACAATTCCACCCAGAGTAATCCTTCAATTTCCAGATAAGCGCTTGATGACAACAAGTTGGCCGCTACAATGCTTGAGTCGGCTTATAATCAACATCGTTGTCACTGCTTCCAAAATGGAAAACAACTCCTCATTGATAATACACAATAATGGTAAATAGCGATTGACCTTCGAACTTGGTGGTTCAAATAATATATGTCTTCATCACACCTAGGTTAATGACCCCAACGCCTTTAATAACAATCAACAACCCCCTTCTTATCGCCCAATTTCAGGAAATATGTATGCTATAGAAATAAGGTCTTCAGATAAAATATCTTCTATAAATCATCTAGCACAAATAATATGCATTGCTTAAACTGAAAGACCAAATATAATCGATAAGGCCAAACTTCCCACGGAGATTGCCCGATAAAATATCGCCTTAAAAAAATATAGGACATTACATTAGGGGAGGTGTTAATCAATTGAAGTATCACCTTGCACACATACCATGTTGTGATGCTAAACCATGCCCAATAGCACATCCCAAAGTTATACACGAATTGCAAAGTCAATTAGATATTTTTGACCAACAAAAAGAATTAAGAAAGAGCCAAAGAAAAGAAATGGCAGCCATTTGTGGAGAGACTTCATTCATTCCACCTTTTCCTCGATCTATGAGTAGTGGTAGTGGAAATAGCAATGGTAATGTAAGTATTGGGCCTACAATTCATTAATCTTCATCTAATTTAGATTCATATTTTGTTCCGCACACTACTCCAAGTGCCAAACCATCATTTGAGAGCATGAGTTGGAACATGGATAAGCATGCTGCCCCAAGAAGTGCAATTGGAGACTTTTGGTTCTATTGCACCATTTCATTTCACACAACCAGGTAATTATTATTATTATTCTAAAATATATAGTTTAATTTATGTAGCATTGTAAATTATAAAGTCAAACTCTCAATTTAGAATACTTATTTTGTTTATTTTATTTGTTTTAGGTCTCCTTATTGGAAAAATATGATAGAGGCCATTATTGTTTGTGGGGCAAGATTCAAATCCCCTAATGATGAGGAGATAGAGGGTTCCATTTTGAGTGTAAAGGTGGCTAATGTGAAACCCAAAATTGACGAGCAGTGTGACATATGGAAGAAAAAGGGTTGCACCATCATGACTAATGATTGGACCAACAGAAGACATAGAACATTGTTAAATTTTCTTGTTTTTTCTCAAGTAATTGTATTTCGTCAAATCCATTGAACTAGTGATTAGTGACTAAGATCTTTAATTTCTAATTTCCCATATTGTTGATTTTGTTTCTTTCTCAAGTGGCACAATGTTCTTGAAGTCAATTGATGCTTTAGGAAACACAAAAAATGTTGAATTCCTTTGTGAGGCTTTGAAGGGAGTCTTGGCCAAGGTGCGTAAGAAGAATGTAGTGCAAATAGCTACAGATTATGCATCAAATTATATTGTTGTAGGTAGACTTCTCATGGATAGGCACTCCTTGTGTTGCTCATTGCCTTGACCTCATATTGGAGGATCTCAACAAACTTCCATGGATCAAAACATGTTTAGAGTATACAAAAAAATATTTGTAAATACATATATAATCATACTTGGTTCCTCAACCTAATGAGGAAATTAACAAACAAGAAAGACTCATTCTAGAATAATCCACTTTGCAACCAATTTTACCACATTGCAATCCTTGCTTCAATCAAAGGCCACTTTGAGGCGCATGTTTGTTAATGAAGATTGGTCTACATCATTATATGCAAAGACCAATGCAAGCATTGATGTGGTGTTTGTAAATACATATATAATCATACTTGGTTCCTCAACCTAATGAGGAAATTCACAAACAAGAAAGAGTTGACTCGTTCCAAAATAACCCAATTTGCAACCAATTTTACCACATTGCAATCCTTGCTTCAATCAAAAGTCACTTTGAGGCGCATGTGGTGTTTGTAAATACATATATAATCATACTTGGTTCCTCAACCTAATGAGCAAATTCACAAACAAGAAAGAGTTGACTTTTTCCAAAATAACCCAATTTGCAACCAAATTTACCACATTGCAATCCTTGCTTCAATCAAAAGTCACTTTGAGGCGCATGTTTGTTAGTGAAGATTGGTCTACATAACTATATGCAAAGACCAATGCAAGGGTTGAGATGTGGTATTTGTAAATAGTAAATACATATATAATCATACTTGGGTCCTCAACCTAATGACGAAATTCACAAACACGAAAGAGTTGACTCGTTCTAGAATAACCCACTTTGCAATCGATTTACCACATTGCAATCCTTGCTTCAATCAAAGCCCACTACAAGGCATGTGTTTGTTAGTAAAGATTGGTCTACATCATTATATGCAAAGAACAATGAAAGGGTTGATGTGGTTTATTGGATCATTGATGAGCATAGTTTTTGGCAACCGGCCAAAAAAATTGCATAGTTGAATTTTCATTATATTTTTGTTCGTATTTCCATTTCATTTGCTTATTTTTGTTAACACTTACTTGTGTTAATGTTTCACAACGATTACAGTTCATGAAGCCTTTAGTAGTTCTGTTGTGAGTTGCTAATGGGGAGAAGCCTGCAACAAACTACATATATGAGGGCATGGATGAGGCAACAAACGCCATTAGATTTGTTTATCGGGAATGGCAACTTTAGCTTCACAAGCCCTCACATGCAAATGCCTATTTCCTCAATCCAACATTCTAATTCTACCCAAATTTCAAGGTCGATGAGGAGATCTTGAGTGGGATCTACATGTCATAGAGCGAGTGGTACTTGATTCTTTGGTTGGAGCAAAGATAATCACTGAGTAGAGATCTTCAACCTTGCACAAGTAGACATCTTTGCACAAGACATATGCAAGGCAACTTGAACAACATTGCAACCAAGAAAAAATCTATTAATAAGCCATAATTTAAGTTTAAAAATCAAAACTCTTCCCTCTTTAACATTAATATTGAAAGTGAAACTCAAAGTTAGACAATGATATTCATTTTTATCTCTTCTCATTTCAGATGCATGGTGGAAAAGGTTTGGTGTTAAGGTGCCAAATCTTCAAAGGATTGCAGTTTGTGTCTTGAGCCAACCATGCAATGGTTCAAGATGTGAGCGCAATTGGAGTTTGTTTGAGCACATTCACTCCAAGAAGCACAATAGGTTGTCAGTGCAAAGGTTGAATGATCTTGTGTATGTACATTAGAATCTTCCCCTCCATCACAAACAAATCTTCGATGTTGACTCATCTCCCATCAGTCTAAATGAGATTGATCCATAGTCAGAATGGATCATTGAGGTTGGCATTCCTATCTTCAGTTGGATCGAGCGGCAAAAGTAGTATCCATGGCAGAGGAGGACAATAGAGTACGAGCAAATAGAGCACAAGGAGAGCCCTTGGATGTTGGTGTCACTAAGACAAAGGCAGATATCATAGTTGCATCATCATCTAAGACCTATATTAGAAGCAAGCATAGGACTTGTGATGTTGGAACGAGTGATGCAAGCTCCTCTAAGCCATAGACTTTATTTTTAGTTTCGATATTTGTGTTGATAAAATGGATTTCATAATCCATGAGATTTGCATACATTTTTATATTCGTGTGATCAATGTATAGTTGTGTATGAGATCAATGTATCTTCTATTTGATTAGTTTGTTGTGTCTTTAAAGTTTACTTATTAAAGGGCGAATGAAACAAGTTTTAAATCCTTAAAAAAATCCTATATTTCATAGTTTTTTCAATTTGCCAAGTATGGGCGTCAAGTCCAAGTATGAGGCAAGTCCAAGTCTTGTAACTATGGGGGTGATGCACACTTTCTGCATACCCCTAGTAAAGGGATTGGGCTTCATTTCATACTAACACCTAGACTATTGAACTTGAGATGATAATATTTTTTCAAGCAAACATAACTACACCAACAACTTTTTGTACACCACAACATTCGAGTAAACCGCCTACATTTTTGAGTCCTAACATTGGAAGTGACTACAATGGAATCAAGGGGGAAACAAAAGGTCATAGATTCATCATCGACTTCAATTACGTTCAATGTAAAGGAATAGAAGGATACAGATGAGATCGTTGCCAACTTCTAGTTTGGTAACGGTGTTCCTTTCCATGTTGCTCAATCTTCTTATACAAGGAGCTTATCTACAAGGTAGGCAAAGCTAAGTGGTTATATGGGTCCTAGAAAGACAAGATAAAGTACCAATCTTTTGGAAAAAAAATATTCCAAGGTTAAACTATTGACGGAGGAGACGAAGACCAAAGTATAGTCATGGATAGGCAAAAGGGCATTAGACAACACCCACTCATCAACATAATAGTTTCACGCATTGATGCAACTTACTTCTTGAGGGCTATTAATTGTTCAAGAAAAACAAAAGGATGTTGAGTTTCAATATCATATCCTAATAAAGGCCATTCAAGAGGTCGGTCCTAAAAATGCAGTGTGGGCAATCATAATGTAGCATATCTTTGCAAGGCAACAATACACTCGAGGACATTGGAAAGATAAGAAGGTCATGCTAGAACTCCAAATGAATGTCAAATCAAGCATTAGGCAAGGTTCATGATTAGAAAAGAGTGTGGTTTTGTGAGATCCTACAAGAAAGCCAAAGACAACTGAAGCATTCAAATTGCAGACATAATCTACAACATTTCTATGATGTTAGCCCAAAATTTGTCACTAGCTACCCATCATACTAGCTCAGTTGAGTTGTAGACCAGGATCTCACAAGTAGATAAAATACCCAAATCTAATGAGATTCTATCACAAAGATAATTATCAAAGAATTCTTTCTATAGATTTACCCATTCTGACTAGAAAAATAACAATTTACACACAACCAAAGATATTATAGATTTTACACATGAACAATGACCAAATTAAGATTGGTGCCTTTAGCCATTAGTGACAGTCTAAACGAGCAAAATATTCATAGAAAAGTGTATATCCTTCATCTAATCATCAGTTGTAAACATATTTATATCTATTGATCTACAATTTGCTTTAAGATCCCATCAATCTAGCTACATTTTTACTTTCAAAGATAAAGAAGTGTCATATACCCATGAAATACTTAATAATCCATGAAGTGATCCAAAGCATTCCTCATATTAATTTTGAAAAGGTTGTTACTTTCAATGGTCATGCATTTGTTATGCCAAGAGATTGAGTCTTGACATCAAAAGCTAATCAAGAATTGATAAGAGACCAACAAATGTGATCCCAAAAGTGATGAGAGTTATAACCAAAAAAATTTTGCTAACTACGGAGAACTCACCACTATTGAGTGGCAACAGACTTGTTTAACTATTACAAAGATTTAAAACACAAGACTTTAGACCGACTACAAGACCAAACATAGAATAGTTGACACCAAACTATACATGGATAAAAAAGATGAAGGGAAAAATGGTAAAAGATCCAAGAGACGGAACAAAAGTTACATTTAATAACCAAAAGCAATAGTTATCATTCAATATATGATTGACAATTGTCCTTGGCCTTACACTGTTCAAGCATACACATGACAAACCCTAACCAAATAGCCATGGGTCCACCAGATTGAAGCTAAATTGATGCTTCAAGCATCTCCCCAAGATGGCCCCATAAACAATATTAAAAAAAGCACAAGGCCATGAGCTTGGTGCATCTCCTTGACAAGTTGGTCTATCATGAGTTTGCACCTCTAGAACTTCCTACTGAGGTTGTGAATTGCCAGTAGCCATAGAGCTTAGGCATTGGGCTGTTAGATTTTGATTGGACATTGGGACATTGTAATGTCCCCTTTTGCCACTTAGCCAGTTCGTAAACACTTGGCCAATTTCCAAGTCTTCCAAAGGCTAACTGGTTAGTTTGGGAGAACTCCAACATTCTTAGAGAAGCATCTGATCAGTCTTGCAAAGCAATTGTTCTTGGGTTTGAGTTCAATTAGTTATTTGGAGCCCTTAGATGCTTTCAGAATCAATTTTTGACGTTTTGGGTGCTCTCCAAACTTTTTGGAGAAGCGGGGTATTTATAGAAAGTCCTTGAATTGGATTCTATTATTCACCTATTTATAGTAAGCATTGAAAAATAAAAAAGCGTTTTTTTTCAGGGAAAAAAAATATAACATATTTTTAAAACGGCAAAAAAAATTGTTTTTTTGAAAAAGCAAAGAAAAAGCAAAAAAAAAGAACGTTTTTTCAAAAAAATCAACAATAAAGGCTATAAGAGGGGGTGTTGGGGGCTCATTTGGATAGGCTGAAGAATTATAATATTATGTTGAGCGCAAGTTTTCTGAATTCAACTGTGCATGTTTTTCAATCAAAACATACCAATAAAACTTGCACTCAACTTCACGGACTGTGGAAAACTCATACTAATATTATGCTGTCGAAATGGCTTTGGTTGTCTTCAATCTTTGAAGACAAAATCCCTCAAATTTCTAGTTTTAGAATTGCAAGATATTTCCTAGCTAGACTATGGTGTGATTCTAGACAAGAATCACAATTGGAAATTCTTTGAAGTTTCAGTTTTGGTTTTTCAATCACTATTTTGATGATGGGATAAGTCACTCATAGCTGTTTGGAAACATGGTTATAGCTTGCACTCAGTGTGGGTGCATGTGGGTGTGATTTGGTGAAGTTTTTTGAGTTTATATCTCGCTATCTAGACTGTAACAGCAAGGTTTCAGACCTACACCAGCCATCTATTTGTCAATCTTTGAGCTTGTGTTCATTGTGGGTGTGTGTGGCAATGATTTTGGTGAAGTTTTTTGAGTTTATATCTCACTGCCCAGACTGTAACAGCAGGGTACAGACCTGCACCAGCCATCTATTTGCCAATCTTTGAGGTATATTTGTTAATTCCATGATGGGTGGTTAGATCTTTGATGTTGTGATACATGCTTGATGTTCTATCAATTTCTTTCGTGACCATACTTGTAACAGCAGATGCATATCTTGAATTTAGAAGTTTTCAAATGATCTAACATTGTAACACTGAGTGGTAGTACCACCAGTGAGCTGCTCTTGGTATTTTGTTGTTACTTACCCCACTAAATAAGTGGCTTATTGGTTCTCACTCCCAGCTGAAAAGCAAAAGACTTGCTCTAGTTTATTGTATTCACTCACCACTGAGAAGTAGGAGAGTTCTTCTTTCTTGTTGTATTCGCTCACCACTGAAAAGTGGAAGAGCTTGCTTGCATTTTCACTATTGTATAAGCTTTTCCACTAAAAAGTGGAGGTGTTGACTAACCCACTGAATAAGTAGATACTACTTTCAGCTTCTTATTTTCAAAATCATTTGTAATTTCGTACACTATATGCTCTCACCTCGCCCACACTGGGAACTTGGTGATCAAAAAGTCAAAAGTGCTTGGCATTTCATTTTGTTTTGAGTTAACAAGTTTTCAAAAAAAAAAAAAAATTAAGGGTGATTATTACAAACATGGAAGGCATTTGTGATGCAGCGAACCCTACATACCTTGTCATCTAATTTGCTGAGAACCCTAGGTGCCTGAGTAAAGAGTGAGAAATATGTTGCGGCCTGCACATGATTGCAATAAACTCTGCCATGTGATATAAACTGCTCAAAAATCAGCTGACACTATGATAAGTGGAACCAATTATAGCTTGCTGTCATGAAATCTGCTGCTCCTTGCTCAATGATAACTGGAAAAATTTCACAATCACAAGGAGTGGCATGTGCTTAGACAATCTTTTTGTGATTTAATTTTAAATTTGCTATGTTTCTGATTTTCTTGATCTGCCCTTGAAGAGGAAGCAGGTCATAACATAAGGCTGATCCTTTTGATGTTTGCAAAATCTGAATCACTACTTGCTTTGGGCATTCCTTCATACAACTGTGCGCTTGTCTATTAGGTGTCCCTTTGAAAATTCCAACTCATCCCGCTTGTAAGCACATATATGGTCTCACTGACCTTTTTTAATGCCTTAAAAAATTCAGCGCAGTACCTTGGTTAGGCATGTGCATGTACAATGAGTGATCTCTTTTATGTTTTAAACTTGGTTTTTTAAGCATCACCTCTTGCAGGCATGCACTTATGCATTAGCTGCTCCTTTTAAACTTTGTCAAACGTTGAACACCTGATTATGAAGTGCACACTTATCCACTAGGATGTTTCTTTTATGTTTCTTTTTTTTCACTTGGCCTGGTTTGCCCTTTGGAGAGGTACACTATTGGACACTAGAGATACTTAAACAAAAAAATCGGTGCATTCCTTTGGCCAGGCACATGACTGAACACTAAGGAGTACTGTTTTCCATTGAATTGATTTGGTACACCTCTTCCTTGTGGTATGTGTTTTAGGACTTTTTGTACCTTTTTCAAAACTTCACTTGAACTTGGTACACTCCCTTGCATGACCGCACACTTCAGGCTTGGGTGCACCCTTTTTGCAACTCGATATTTTTGTTGTGCTCAAATGGTCAGGCGTGTGTCTCTACACTAAGGAGCACCTTTTTAAACACTTGAAGCAATTTGGTACGCCCCTTTGATCAGGTACAAGCCTTAAGATGCATTTCCCAAAATAGAAACTAGTAAAATGGATTAGTCTAGTGAAATATATTAAGCCCAAACAATGTTGAATGGGATAAATTTAAGTGGTCAAAGAAAATGGACATTCAAACCCGCGGAAACATGATAAAGTGCTGAAATTAGATAAAATATTGCATCTAAGATGGTGGGTATGGCATACTCAATGTTAGAGGCTATGTGGAAATCAGTTAACTTGCTTAATGTTACCTCAAAAAAGACGATTTTCCAAATCAAACAAAAATGAATGTCTAAAAGATGTAGCCAAGAAAGGAATTGAAAGACAAAGAAATGATAGAGAGGATTGTCATGAATTGGGATACTACAAAAACCTTCACATACTATATTAAACCACACTCGAATGTATGAGGTTTCCAGTCATATGACTTATAATTGGTTAAACAAGAACATAACACCCTGTTTGATTACCCAATACCCATCACTAGACTAAACCAGCACAGCTTACTTGAAAATAGTTAACGAAATGTCACCAAACTCCTAATTACAAATCATATGAATCATTTTCATTATCTATTCAGTTTCAACAAGTGCTTCCTCCGTCTACAATGATATTGTGGCTGCATATATATTATATAGGGATTGATCACAGCTCTAAAAATAGTAAGACATAATACTCCTAAATACAGCAAGAGCATTTCAGCCATATTATTATGGGTGACAACTGCTAAAGCTTTTTTGTCTGCAAAATCTACTTCTTAAAGACACCAATACACTGGAAGCAACAACACGCAACCAGAATTTACCTGTCTTTAACCTAAATTAAATTCATGACCTCAGCACAAACCCCCACACTGCATCTGGAAAAATAAAAAAGGTAACATTTGATCGAAAAAAATTCTCGTGTAGAATTGTAAAAAGCAATAGCCTGAAGCCAATTCACAATTTATAATACACAAGCATATGGCGCTCCCAAATGACTGAACCTTCACCCTTACTCCATCCAATGAATGTCATGTCGATATAGAAACACTTTAATTGGCACAGTATTACAATATTAAACAATACCAAAAAGACATGGCAATATAGCAAAGACTTTTGTGCATATATGATCAAAAATCATCTTCGCACCTCTCTGAGACGAATTTAATGATTCATCCTCATGTAGCTTGCGCCGATAGTCCTGTTCAAATCTATCCAAGGCATGTAATTCATGGTACAATTCCTGCAAGCCAGAAGGAGTCTGTCAATAATAAACTGAATGTACATCTCAAGTATATTCTTGTGCACAGTTACAACCTATAAAAAGAACAATAAAAGCTTAGTTTACTTTATTATAATCTACAAACTCTTCCAGCATAAAGCATACAACTCAGTCTATTCAACATCACACAGACTCTAGACATTACTGTATGTTTCGTCCACAGATTATTATGAAAAAATCAAACAAAGTTGTCGACAACGAGCTAGACTACCAAAATATTTAACGCACAGATGAAAATTGGAAATGTGTTCAGATACCTTTTAAGTGATCCAAATATCTTAGCCAAAATTCAGTCAGTACCTTAAAATGCTTTCTATACATGGAGTGATATGCCAAGCCATCCACTACCAATAAGCAGAACCCTCATCAACAAAGCTAGATTAATAATTGTAAAATAGACCATTATATTTTATTGTTGATTTTTTTTTCGTAACATTTTCTTTTGCTTCACCAATTAATAGGGTAATTGAAAAGGAATAAACATTTTAAACTAAATGCCCTCCTCCTAAGGAATGGTTTCTAAAACTCAATTTAGATGGCACATAAAAAGGTAACACACGGCTTGTAGGTGAAAAGGTAATTATGCAGTCCCAAAATGGATCGTCTCTCAAAGGTAGTTCTTTCTTCATCAGTTCTAAATCTAATAATCAAGCTGAAGCTCTTGCACTTCTGAAAGGCATAAAATTAGCAGCATTTGTGAATTGTCACCTGCTAGTGGTGGAGGGTGACTCAAGTTATCAATAGTGCATGTGTAGATGACCGTATTAATAATTGGAATCTTAAAAGCATTATAGAAGAAATCAAGCTTAATGGGCGGAGCTTTCAAGTTACCATTTTTAGGCTAAGTTACCGATTCGTCACTCCCAGGCTTTGGATACGATACGATTCGTACCGGATTCGAAATTTGGGTTCGATTCGGGTTGGATTCGACCAAGATTCGAATATTGGCCTGCGGATTCGCCCTGGATTCGATTCGCCACTGTGGATTCTACCAGGATACGGCCAGACAAATCCGCGACGAATCCAGGCGTAAAAACGCCCAGGCTGCGGAAAAGTGCTTTTTTTGGCATTTTTTAATTATTTTTTGACCACCAGTTGACTTCTAAATAATTAAATATTCATTCCAACCCTAATCTTTGCCTCCAAACACACTAAAAAGGTAAAAACACTCTCATTTAGCAATTTGTGAATGAAAAACAAGCTTTTTTGCCTCCATTGCTGAACTTTCTCTCTTGCTTGCACAAGCTTGAATAGACTTGAAGGCTGATTGTTGGTTGTTCAAAGTTGTTTGTTGTGCTATTCCTAAGCAATTGCAAGTGTCCATTCATTGCCAAGAAGATCGTAGAGCAAGATTTGTTCAAAAGAGGTAAGTTTCTTTGAATTTTTTTTATTTTTTTCATGCATTTTTTTTAACAAATGAACTATTTTGTTTTGTTTTTATTGTTTTGTTGATAGTTCTCATTATTTTAAGTTTTTTAGTTTCAAATTTCAATACCAAAATTATTTCAATTTGTTGTGCCTTAGGTATTACAATGGCATCCGCTTCTAACTCCTCAAGCCAATCTCGTTTCAAAATAAATGCAACCTCTCCCCTTTGGAAATATGTAGAAATGGTTCAACAATGTCCAGGTGGTGTAGTATTTATTTGGATTTGTAGTCATTGCAAAGTTCGATATACGAGCTCATAAAGTCGAGTGAAAGCCCACTTGTGTAAGATCCCTAATAATGGCATCAAACCTTGTCCAAGACCTCAAGAAAGTGATGGCAAAGGCCTTCCAGATGACATAGTGTTGAAATATATTGTTGAGCAAGAAAAAGCAGAGCAAAAAGCTGGAAGTCTTAAAACAAGCCATTCTTTGAGGAAAGGATCTCAATCCATGAAACCCCCTACACCAAACAGGTTGTTGAGACCCGTTTTGCCTCCAACACAATTGTGTTGAGATGACTCATAAAGGTTCATGAGGCACTTTGTGCCATGGTAATCAGCCCTAATTGGGCATGGAGGCAATCTAGCAGTGAAAGGGAAAATAGGGTCAAGCAAATGATCCTAGATGATAGTTGGTGGGATCGTGTTGAGTACCTGGTTAGTTTCACTGAGCCTATATTGAGCATGATCCATTACACAGACTTGGATAGACCTTGTTTGGGAGAAGTATATAATGGTATCAACTCAATGATTGAGAATATGAAAACCATCATCAATGCAAAAGAGGAAGATCCTGAAGAAAACTTCTTCAAAGAGCTACAAGAAATCATGGTTGATAGATGGAACAAAATGACCACTCCATTTCATCTTCTCGCTTTTAAATTGAGTCCCAAATATTATAGTCCTGAGATACTTTCTACTTCATCAAGAGTTGCTCCATATAGGGATGTTGAAGTGGCTCAAGGGTACAAGGAAGCACTTCGTAGAATCTTCAATGATCGTGACCAACGTGATCGAGTGAGGGCTGAGTTCATGGCTTTTGCATGCTCCGATAGTGTTGATCCGAATATGGATGCTCTTCGAGACAAGGTCAAGGTGGATGCTCATAGTTGGTGGTACTTCCATGGGCAAGAATACATGCACCTCCAACCTATTGCAATTAAAATTTTATCCCAAGTAAGTTTTGTATTTTGTAGTTTTAATTTTAATTTATAATTTTATATTAATACATAATTTTGTTTAGTTAAACTTAAATTAAAAATTTTGTAACTCTTAACTATTTAATTTGGTCTTAATAGGTAGCTAGTTCATCTTCTTCTGAGAGGAATTGGAGCACATACTCCATCCACTCAATAAAACGCAATAGGCTACATTCAAAAAAGGCAGAGGACTTGGTGCATGTGCATTCAAACTTGCGCCTCCTCACACACAAGCAAAGTTCCTACAAAGGAGACACAAGGAGGAGGGATATTGAGCCAGAGCAGCTTGACTTGGATGCTTCCACAAGTCACTTAGCTGCACTTGATATTGATGATGAGTATGAGCCTGAAGCAGCTACTGAGTATGAGAGTGATAGTGTCAATGCTAGTGGTAGTGCTTGTACGAGTGCCACTAATACTATTTGTGGTTCTACACAAAATGTAGCATCTGATGATGCTGATGATGCTGCTTTTTTTGATGACCCATATGATTCAAATTGATCAATGATCAATAATAGCTGATTGTAAACACTTGACATTTTATGTTGGAACTTTAATTTATAATTTTATATCATGACATTCGAGTAATCACTAATATTTTAATATTTGACTTAGTGACTATGAAAGTGGTGATGTATTTTTGCTATGTTATTAGACTATTAATATGGTGGTGTATTCTAAACTCAATTACTGCTGCAAATATGTATATATTTCTGATTTTTATATGTTTCTTGTATTGCCGTACCCAAGCCGTAACCAACCCCAAAATTGTTTTTGACTGATTCTCGTACCCGATTCGCGTACCCGTACCTAAATTCAAAAACAAATAGGTAACTTAGCTTTTAGGCATTGCTATCATGTGCCATTTTTCATAAGGAGACGGCACTATATTATCCCACATATCGGCAATATTAGGCAATATTTTTCCATTTAAGCGACTCTTATACAATCCAGTTTGAGGTATCGATATTATCATTATCAAAGGCGATTTATGGTGGACGATTCCTAATATATCTGCCATCTTGTTCCCTATAATGAATAGATACTCGAGGGGAGTATGAATATCATTGTCATTCGAGTTTGCAACTTGATGTAGATCCGTATGTGTTCGCAAGAACTATCATATTGAAGAGGTTCGCAGAATGTGTCAAGGCTCTCTTGATAAGCGATTAATATATCGATTGCCTGCATTGGTCCTCAAGGCTGCCATAGTATTAATGGGATATCACAGCTAAGACAAGAATTTGAATAATTAAGTTTGGCCGTCACAACAAGACAAATTGCTAAAGTCAAAATTGTTTGTATATCGATTAATTGGCGGTGACATGGTGTTATCGGGTCTGACTACCCAACGCACTACATACTATGTTATCGGGCTTTCTTTTGTCGAGTAACCCACAATATATTTGCCGCTAGGCAAGGTCAATACGTATATATTAGCCACCCTCTATATCGGCAACCACGGATGTTGAGAAGTTCGGTATTCATATAATAATCAAAATTTATTAAGAGAGCAAGTATGTCTGAGAGTCTGAGAAGATTTAGGATATAATACCTAAATGATTACTGCAAGTCCAAAACGAATACATACAAGGATGTAAGCTCACAAGATTGCTCCACGAACTGTCTAAAGAGATAACAAAACCAATAACCAATACAAAAGTGATAAGGGATTCTACATATCATGGCAGATAAATCTTTGAGAGAACGTGGAGAAAGATGAGATGCATTAACTCATGTTGAAGGGAGCATAAAGGATTAAACATATAATCACAAGAGTAAAATGTAATTGACTAATATTATTAGTTTGAAATTAAAGAAAGATTACTTTTGAAAGGCAGTGACTTATGACAAGGGTTGTGTCTCGTGAGAGACAAGATATATAAGCGATAGAAGGAAAGAGGGAGGAATCATCAAATAGTTTTTGCAGAAAAATACAATTTAAAGACAGCTGATCTAATGCTCTAAGGAGCCATGATCCCCTTGATAAAGGATGCATGAACAATTAGCGGATATCAGATGCAGGACCCCATATTTATTGCATGTATATAATGTTATATTCAGAAACAGCAATCTAAAGAAGTCTAAGCCTCTTACAAATTCAAAGACATGATTTTAATTGATAAATCAGAAACAGCTATTATATTTACTTATCACATTTCCATTATTGAACTATGATAGAATTAATTATAAAGAGTAATATGCAATAGTTAATTTTCTTTTAAATATAATTTGGAAACTCGGTTCATCTTAATAATATTGGATGACAATTTGTGCCAATCCAATAAGGAATAAATCGTAAATCTATTGATCCGGAGCACGGATCATTACAATGGTATCAGAGCTAGTGAACCTGCCAGCCTTGGGTAAAAGTCGAAAAACTTGATTAATCATGACAATAGAAGATATCAAACCATCGGCAAGAACACTCTATCAAGCAGGCAACAAACTTACTACAAGGGATGATATCTTTGACACACTTAAAAGGTGGAAGAACATTTGAACTACTTTGGGCAGTCATCTGAAGTTTTAGATACCAAACCATTGGTAAAAAGGGAAGAAAATAAGGGAAAAGGAAATACCAATCGTGGTATTGATGACAGAGCACCAAATGCAAGTAATAAGGTGATAAATAGAACACCCTTGGAAAAAAAAAGATGAATTCTTCGAAAGAGAAAACCATCTTGTTAGTAAAGATAATAATAAATGTTTTGAGTAGAAATTCTATCGTGCTAGGGATGAGATTGAAGAAATTAGAAAGAAGAATCAAAAACTTGAGCTACTACTTCAAGAGTCAAATAAATCTAAAGTAGGGTTAATACAAAGCCTTGAAGAATGTGAGAAGATAATTGTTGATCTAAACAATAAATTTCAAGAAGAGTGTAGATCGAAGGCTTTACAAGAAGAATCCAAAAAAGTGATCATTGATTTGAAAGATCAAATAAAGGAAGCAGAGCAAACAATCATCAATTTGAAAATTCAAATTGAAGAAGTGAAAAGAATTTAAGAGAAGGTAAAAGTCCAATTGAAAGCAAAGGAAGAAAGTTGTGAAAGGTTAGAGTGTGAAATTGCTTTTGAGGAAAGAATTGGAGAATACAACCATCAAGTTGAACACAAGTTTCAAGTTTGAAAAGAGCACCGAAATCCTTGATGACATCATTAATGAGCAAAGAGCATCATCAAATAAAACAAGACTTGGCTATAAAGAAAATCAAACATTCAAGGAAGTTTCCAAAGAAACTCCTAAAAAGAGAAATGAGGGAAAAATAAAAAGCCTCGAAGAGACTTTCAAAATCTCTATTAAGAATGAAGGTAACAAGAAGACAAAGACTCCTCCCAAAGATGACAAGGACAATTTCAAGAAGTCCATTCCTGTGAGGCAAGTGGATACATACAAGTTCAAGAATATTTTAATGGCTATTGCTACTCATGCAATCATTTTGGACATAAGGCAAGAGAGTGAAGAATACAAGTGAGTTATAACAATAGATGGAACAAAAATAGAGATTTTTAAGGGAGGACAAGTAAGAACTACAAAACATATGTTCCTCCAATGAATTATAAGGTTATATGCTATAAATACAACAATTATGGACATATAGCACATCATTGCAGAAGTCATATTACTAGACCTTCAAGACAAAACAAGAAGATAAATATACTTGGCAAGCATAAGAAAGAAACTACGAAATTTTGGAAGAGGAAACTAGAGCCAAAAAAGGACAAGCCTATGCAAGTGCAAACTTCATTACATCCACAAGAGATATCTCCTAGCTCATAAGGAGAGGCACAATTTCAAGGGGACCTAAGTATAGCATTATTCTTCAGCCCCAGGGAAAAGATAATTTAAAAGATGAAATATCACAAAACTTGAAGAGAAGAATCCCCTTGTCTAATAGATTGGTATCAAGGGAAAGTAATGACTTGGCATCTACATAATTATGGAAAATGTTCAAGATCCTAGCTTATAAGAGATTGCATGCCTTTAACTCATGCACATTAACTTGGCATTTACAAGTGTCTCCATGAGATTGAAGATTTGGAAAATAGAGAGTTAATGCTAACTAAAGCTTAAAGAAGAGAAAATTATCTTCTACTGATTCACATTAGAGGAAGAGAAGATATTGTTGACAGGTAGGAATGGGGATCACAAGCTTTTACCTTTCATCATAGCGTGACAAGATATGAAGAAGAAAGTGTTGAAGAAGTTTGTAAGACTAAACTTGATAAGAGAATTCTCCAAAAGCCTTAACAAGAAGATAAGAATGATCCAAATGAAACTTTTAATGAAAGTGTGTTTGTCTATTTGCATTTGACATTTACGCTAGAACACACCGGCATGTGTTGGCAAAAAGCAAAAGAAATTAACAATGGAAAGTTGGATGGTTGTGCTTATGTTCAACGTCACATTAAAGGTCTTCCCATTGATTTAATCACACCATAGAAGACATGGATGGAAGTATGATGAGCATCCCTTCACCATTAATGTCGAAGGAGAGTTACAACAAGGGAGAGTTATAGGAATAGGAAGAATGATGCCATTGATGTCAAGAGGAAGAATTATGAACGAAATCTTCAAAAGAAACGTAAGCATGACGAGGAGCAAATTGCATCAAAATTTGAGGGAGTTAAGGTGTCATATGAGCAATCCAAATCTACTGTGAATAATAGAAAAGAGGAGTTACTATTTGAGTAGCTAGATATTCCAAATTGATCAAGATACTACCAAAAAGCCGAAAAATTGAGAGCAAATAAGAGAAGACATTCCCATGCAAAAAGATAGCAAGAAAAAGAAAAAAGAAAAAAGAAAGGTAATCATTCAGTTGTAGCAATCAGAAAACTAGAGACCAAAAAGATGTTCTTCTTCATTCAATAGCCAAGAATAGAGTTGAACATGCATAAGGAAGTAATGGGATAACTAAACAAGTCTCTCACTTGTGAAATTCAAGGAGATGATCCAAATTTTCTTCGAGATCCATAGAGGAGATAACTCAAAAGACAAAGTATGAGAATGAACAATGATATCTATTTCAATTTAGACAATGAACACTTGGAGTATGAGACGCAGATTATTAAAATCAGAGTAGCACAGCATCAACGTGATGGTTCACTTCTAAGGCTAATTGCAATATTGGAATCGTATTGCTTGAGGACAAGCAATTTTTGGGCGGGAGGACTTGTAATGTCCCAACTTTCATAAGGAGACGGCACTGTATTATCCCATATATCAGTGATATTAGGCGATTTTTTTTTCATTTGGGCGACTCTTATACAATCTAGTTTGAGGTATCGATATTATCATTATCAGAGGCGATTTATGGTGGACAATTCCTAATATATCCGCCATCTTGTTCCCTATAATGAATAGATACTCGAGGGGAGTATGAACATCATTGTCATTCGAGTTTGCAACTTGATGCCAATCCGTATGTGTTCGAAAGAACTATCATATTGAGGAGGTTCGTAGAATATGTGTCGAGGCTCTCTTAATAAGCGATTAATATATCAATTGCCTGCGTTGATCCTCAAGGCCGCCGCAATATCAATGGGATATCATGGCTAAGACAGGAATTTGAATAATCAAGTCTGGCTATCACAACAAGACAAATTGCTAAAGTCGAAATTGTTTGTATATCGACTAATTGGTGGTGGCGTGGTGTTATCGAGTCTGACTACCAAGCGCAGTACATACTATGTTATCGGGCTCTCTTTTGTATGACGACCCAATGTATATTTGCCGCTAGACAAGGTCCATACGTATATATTAGCCACTCTCTATATCGGCAGCCACGAATGTTGAGAATTTCGACATTCATATAATAATCAAGATTTATCAACATAAGAAGAGAGCAAGTATGTCTGAGAGTCTAAGAAGATTTAGGATATAATACCTATATGATTACTGCAAGCCTAAAACAAACACATACAGGGATGTAAGCTCACAAGATTGCTACGCGATCTGTCTAAAGAGATAACAAAACCAATAACCAATACGAAAGCGATAAGTGATTCTACATATCATGGCAGATAAATCTTTGAGAGAACATGGAGAAAGATGAGATGCATTAACCCATGTCGAAGGGAGCATAAAGGATTAAACATATAATCGCAAGAGTAAAAAGTAATTGACTAATATTATTAGTTTGAAATTAAAGAAATATTGCTTTTGAAAGGCAGTGACTTATGGCAAAGGTTGTGTCTCGCGAGAGACAAGATATATAAGCGATAGGAGGAACGAGGGAGGAATCATCGAATAATTTTTGCAAAAATATACAGTTTAAAGATGGCTGATCTAGTGCTCTAAGGAGACATGTATCCTCTAGTCATTTTCTCCTTCCTCTTTCATATATCATGCAGATGATAGCTTGGATAATTAGCTCCAGCTGCTTATTCATGGGATGCAACATTCAGTTTTGCATGGTATCAGCATGGAAAAAGCAAAGGATTCATGTCATTCACATGAAATATGTTGAGACTTTCCACCTGGATTTAGTTCTTTACGTCAACACCCTGAGGGTGATGCTAAGAAATGGTAATCTTGAGGTTTTGAGCTTGTTCAGACTCCCTTATCTATTCAAAGAGGGTGTTGTTTGAGTAGTTCAAATAAGTTTACAAAACCAAGTGTGATGATAGTGTATAGAACTGATGGTGCTGGAGCAGTCCCTGGTCCTTTTTCATTTATAAGCCCTCTCTTTGGGAAGCTTTTGTATTTACTTTTTTGATTTGGTTTTACTATTTAATAGTGCATCTTATCATAGCTATATCAAATTTTAAACCTATTGTAATCTAATGTTGGGTGTGGGCCCCCATAGAACGAACAGCTGTTATATCTAAAACAAAGCATTTTATTTCCCTTCTATATTATGTGATGCTACTTTTCTCCAAAGCATAAAATTGGTTAGATTTAATATGTCGGTTAATTTAATATGACAGCAGATTTGCTAATGTCAGAGTTAATTTAACATACTTTATTATATGAGTATAAAGATAATAAAGTATATACAAAGTTGAGAAGAAATGCACAAAAATGTTGTTCATCAATATTTAACCAGTTTAAGATTTCAGCACATTAAGATTACAATCATTAATTTATATAAACTTACATCCAGCAATATGAGTAGTATCATAACAGAAAAAATAACATATTTACAGAATTTAACTAGATTAACTCCAACTTAGTTTTATATAATTTTAAATATTTTTTAATACCAGTAAGTTCAACATCTATCTAACTCAAATCTCTTGTAAAGGCCACTCTCACCCTAGGAAGATTTCAGTACCTTGGCCCTCACAGCTATGGCACACTCCAGAGGTACCTATGTAAAGACAATCCAAGTGTACTTTGTGCCCCAAGTTAGACACAATGTGTATGCCCCTCTCCTATGCCCATAGCCCACCAAACCACCTTTTTCCTTGAGTTAACTCCATGCACTTTCCAAGTCTCACATGAATCCTTTCTATAACCTTTCAAGGATTGGTTTCCAAACCATCACACCCTTTCACAATCGTTGTCATTAATAATTATTTCATAAATACACTTATTCCTCCCTTTAAAAAGGTATTTAAATATATTTATTAATATTCCCTTTTTAACTAAAGGTTCGTGATAACATTTGTATTTTTCTATCACCCTTTTAAACAAAAGATCAAATAACTTTTCAGATAATAACTTCCTTTTTCATTGCAGGGAAAAAGTCCCATAACATTTCTCCCCCTGTAATCAGTTATTGCCATCAATAGCATGAGGTGTATCTTGAAAATGGTCTTGATTTTTAGAAATTGTCTCTCCCCCTGTAATAAAAGCAACATGTCCCAATGTCTAACCCTAAGAGAAACTATTTATATTTTAATTTCATATCTATTAAAGCATTGTTTAATTCCAACAGTAGCATCATATTGTCCAAGGATTAAGAGGTGAAAAATGATTCTAGGACATGTAGGTTATGGACCCACAATGTAACGTAAGACTTTAGAAAATAAATCTAGATGTCAATTTTTCTAACAATAAGCATATTATCACTACCTTATTCAACCACTAGACCGACTTCACATAATTTCAAGGAAAATATATGCAACAATCATGCATCATCATTCTTCATTTTAATAGGATTCTTGATTTGTAGATTTTCTCCAAGTCACAATGTTCCATATATTCCAAACTATTTTATTGATTGAATCCCTTAGGTCTCATTTTAACTAGGGATAGCCATAACCAAATGATGTTCCTTAAGTATAGTTTTCAACTTGTTGACAAGGTGTCAAAATAAATAATTTTGTGGGGGTTCACATGAGGCAGTTCACATTTACACCTAAGTACCACCACATGGAAGCCAATTGATGAATTCATTCATAGTGCACCTCATAATAATTATTTGATACTTTAAAATTATAATATAAGTGTTTCCCTACTTTGTTTTCTTTACTATCCATCATAACTCCTCACTACTCTTGCATACTGATCACTATAAGTTCCTTATTAATCACATATATTGTGTATCATTACGCAGTCATTATTAATCACGTATACCATCCTAATACACATTCAAACTTTTAGGCCTCTATTGTAAATGCTACAAATAGTGATTGCCCCCACCTGTAATGGGACTTTAAAAAATAGGGGTAATAAGAGAGAACGAGAGGAGCAATGTGCCTAATATCTGCAAAGCATGTACTCAACCCACCACTCATGAAATCCCATATTAGTTTCTTCCACACATATTACCAGCAATTTCGGATATGTGTTTGATTCTACAAAGAAATAGGAATGTGTTGGTAAACTTATTATGACATCATAATTGCAAACATCAAATATTCTTCATTAAATCCATAAAACAACTTAGCCATCCTTCCCAACCATGTCGGCTGAGCATTTGATGAATTAGGTTAGTGGAGTAAATCTTTACTTATGCCAATTTCATGCTCCTAAAAGCCCTTGTATGTTGCTGATTTGCTCTTGTTTCTATCCATCATCATTCCTTGCTCCTCTAGAACCTTTGATATTTTCTCTAACAGTATCATTTGCTTCTACTTGTGCTTGTGACAATCATCATCAACTATTAAAGCATTAGTCAAAGCACACAGACCATGACAACATGATCTTGCATATTGACTAGGGAGACCACAATTGACTTAGATTGACACACAATCAAAGCTCAGTTTATTCAAGCTAGGTCCTCAGGTCAAAACCCATAGAGTACAATAAATTGAACAATACAAAAGTGAAAAGTGAAGAAGAGTAAAATGCTTCCCTTTCTCCCTAAGGGATTTCATACACAAATTTGATATAAGGGCTTAACTGTAACCTTCAAAATCACAGTTAAATAACCTTCACCTTACCTCTACAGAAGAAACAAACTCGCAACAATCTAAATATTGTAGCAACTAGAAAAAAATTCATGAGCTAAATGCTACCCTGTAGTCTAAGTATAATTAGGTATGTTGAGCACAAAACACTAGTAATTTACCTTTCATTTTCCTTTTTGACCTTAATGTCTTCAGATTTTGAACAAGAGTCTAGAATTTTCACATCAATGGTGCATTTTATAAATTCTCCATGATGAATTAAGTTAACAAAGGAATATATATATATAGATCATAACTTTTCTCTATTACATACAACCTGCCATAACAATTTAAAAACTATAATAATAATAATACTAAAATTGGACTTGAATTTAACAAACTTTCATAACAAAATGAGATTGTAATGAATATTCAGAAATAGGATTGTGTTCTATAAAAGCTGATAAGGTATATATATATAAAGATCATAACTTTTCTCTATTACATACAACCTGCCATAACAATTTAAAAACTATAATAATAATAATAATACTAAAATTGGACTTGAATTTAACAAACTTTCATAACAAAATGAGATTGTAATGAAAATTCAGAAGTAGGATTATGTTCTATCAAAGCTGAAAAGATTTTCAATCGCCTTAATGTCTGACAATCCTTGTGATTTGGTCCACGTGGATTATATCATAGAGAAATATAGTCAGATTGATTACAAATTTGACATGTAGGGTTTTGTCACCAAATAATGTGGTGCCTTTTGCACGATGACTAAGAATAGCATCCACTTTCAAAATATTTTTCTCCTTTTGGATATTCTAAACTTGTTTTTTTGGGCCATTTGTTATAATCATAGACAAGAAGGAATTGTAGCCATTATTCAAAATTTCGATGACCAGCTGTTTAACACTTAAAATGAATAAATTGGGGTCCATATAAACAACCCTACCAATGCTTGCACTTTATGTTATTATGTACATCTCGCAGTATTAAGCCCTTTTGTATAAGGACACTCTAAAGTTATTATTGATATGATACAATCTTTTGCATCTTTGGAGTGTTCTACAATAAATTGTGCAAAGCTGAAGAGCTCTAATTAATTCTTATATAAATGGGTGTTCTCAATGGGTTGGAATCTAACCATTGTGACCATTCCTCCCTAACTCTTTATATTTACATTGCTCCTAAAGAATTAAAGTATCATCTCATCAAAATGTCATCCATGCGTAGGCATTTGATCATCCAACGTATGTGCAGAGAGTTGGTATGAATAAAATATTTTTCAATCATATATGTGTCTTGTGTACTTGATGTGATGAACTCTCATTTTGTTTAGATTTTGTGCAATGATTTCCTAAACCACAATTTTTTTATATGATTTCTTCTAAGAGTTTTAGTGCCCATGATTTCCCTTTTACATTTATGGCATCATTGCCTCAGTTTGAAATGTTGATCACATTATCCTATGTGATGAAATTCTGGGAAAATAAGAATGCACATTTTCTAAAACTAATGGGAAGGGAATTTAATTTGAGTGAAGCCAACAGGAAAGAGAAGGAAGTGTTAGCCAAGGGCATGACAGTGGTTTGGAAAATTGCCACATCAGTTTTTGCTCAAATAGAGTTTGTAGACACACATAGTCCCTCTAATTGAAATTGCATGAGTTCAACTTCTCATTACATTTGTTGAAAGCTAATCTCTTCATTATTATTAATAATGAGGGCATGTGTTGTTGTATTTGAATCTTTGTTAAGTCAAAATATGTTACAACTGTTAGTGTTTCTTAGATCAGATTAGATAATCAATTGAACAAAAGAAATGCAACACATAAGACAATGAACACAACAAGATACCCTGGGAAAACCCTCCTCTTGAGGGAGAAAAACCCAGCAAATATATCTCTTATATATATGATAATAAGTGACAGAATTCTGCTTACAACACAGCCCAACAATGGCTAATGAATTTGCACTCTTCCTTAATACTTAGATGCAAGTATATCTGCTCTTCCTTGAACTATGTCTGCTGCTATATTAATGATGATCTGCTGTTCAAGTATGAACTTCTTCTAGGAATGCGAATCTGGATTTCTGTTCTTCCTCTTCATGCGAATTTCTGCTCTTGAATATATGGCGAACTTTCCTTGTATGATGCAAACTTTATCTGCTGATAATAGGTGCGAACTTCTTATTGGAATGAATGAATAACAATGACAAGAAGACCTTGTATTTATGCAAGAGAGGCGCCTCTTCAAGTTAGGTCGGCCCCCTTTTAGGAAAACATAAATAATAAATAATAAATACAATTTAGGGTAGGCCATAGTAAGTGTGAATCCTTTAAGGGTCGGCCCTTTGACATTTAGAAAATATTCATTTAATGTATTTCTCTTGGGAAGTGCAGACCGACGCTGTAAAGAACATCAACAACAACCCCTTAATATAATAACAATTATTGTTTAATATTGCCAAAGGGCGTGATCATGTCATGTATCCCCTCACTTGTGCCTTATGATATACATTAATAACCATCTCATGGATCTATTTTACACTCATTTCAGTATTCAATATTGATAAATATAATCTTTTTGGCTATGACCTAACACTACTGTTAGTATGCACCAAATATTATAGGATTGTTCTCAAATAGTATGATACTCATTCTACATGCTTTATTACAAAATTAATTATCTTGGCTCTAATACCAAAATGAAATGCTACTTTTCTCTAGAGAATAAAATTGGTTAATTTAATATATCAGAGTTAATTTAATATGACAGCAGATCTGCTGATGTTATTATCTGAGTTTAAAGATTATAAAGCATATCTAGAATTTAGAAGAAATGCACAAAAGTGCTTGTTTATCAAAATTAACCAGTTTCAGACTTTACTACATTAAGATCACCAGTTTAAGACTTTCCAAACCATCACACCATTTCACAATGGTTCCTTTTAATAAAATACATTTATTACTCACTTGAAAAGGGTCTTAAAAAATATTTAGTATTATTCCTCTTTTAAGTAAAGGTTCATAATAACCTTTACCTTTTATATCTCCCTTTTAAACAAAGGGCCAAATAACTTTTATCCCTCCTTATAAATCCAAAGGGTCATTCACATTATAACTTTAGTTTTCATTTTAGTGAAAAAGTCACATAACATATTATGTGTGTGCGAGTGTGTTCATTTTTATTTTGCTTCTATATTATGTTGGGTGTGTTACCTAACTGATTTACCTCCTATGTCTTATTCATACTAGTCAAGTTTACTTAGGGTACACAGGATATTTATCACTTTATGTCTCATATCATAATATTAAGACACCTTTGCCTATACAACCAAGGGCCTCTTATGCATTATGTAATCCATATGACCATTCTATTTGCATTCTTTGATAGGACTATAATTTATTCTTGTCATATTGATCTTCTCATTCCATTGTGCTTTGCATTAAGCCTCTAGATCTTGAGGGGCTACCTCCATAGCCAAATCTTACAAAACCAGTTCCACCAATGCCTTAACATCGTAGTAATATTGTCTTCTTTTTATTTCTTCTTCCTAGTAAACCTTAGACTAGGTTATGCCCTGACTTTCCTGTAATAAGTCCAACATTGAATAAGGGAATAAGATAGGAAAAAGTTTATTCCAAGAAATTAAATGAGAATCAAGCATATAGCTACTCTACAAAGTAGCTATTCTACGAAAAAAATTAAAAACAAAAATTAAGAGCACAGGTCAATTCCACAACACTATAATATGGCGTTAATAGCCATGAAAATAAAGCAAGGGCAGAATTGTTATGTGAAAGGCTTATTTTTCTCAATCAGATTATTTTCGAGAATTTTGTCTTATATCATAATATTAAGACACCAAGAAAGGAAGAAAGCCATTTGGTCCTAAGGCATGATCTTGAACTATATCAAAGAGAGTAGTCCTTACTTCTTCTTTAGGTATCTTCTTCCTAGAAATCTCTATTATTCATGACCTCAACCACAAACAGGATTGATCCAAGGAACATTTTTTTTTTCTCTCCTCTTTTTATCTTCCTTGCTCAACATGTCCATCCAAATGCAAATGAAGAAGCCTCAATTAGTTCAAGACAATCCAAGATTTCGCATCTTCCACTTCCAATTTAGAGATGAAATTCCATTGTTTTCTAATTTTGCATGATATGTGAAAAACTTAGTTATTGTCTTCCTTCATTTAGCCATTTGATTCTTGATTATAGTTACTAGAATATTTCCTCACATCTCTGATATCTCTTTAGATTCCTACCATTTTGTTCTCCAAGTCATACTTTCCTAAGAAGATATTTTTGAAGACAAGCCCATACACTCCCTTAGATAAAGCTTTAGAGATTTATGTTTTTGTTGAAGATGTCCATATTAGATCCAAAAAAAGAGTGCAAGAAATTCCAAAAGTTAGCAACCACCCCATCCAAGATCCTAATGCTCCAACCACATTTTTTCAAACCTAAAGGGCACCCTTTTGAGGAACTCATCACCAGTTAAAAAATCAGGATTTAAAGTAAGGAAGTTAAGATAACAAAAAAATGTTTCCTACACTAATGTAAGAGATTATAAGTTTACATACAATCATACAATTTGCAAGAAAGAAAAGATACACAAGAAACCACTATCTAGTGATATACCCTAAGAAAACTCTTACGAGAAAAAAAATAGCCTCCAAATCTCAAACAATTTGTATTTACAATAACACTGTCAGTTGCAAGAAAACTCCAAGCCCAAGCCTTCACAACAGATTATAACAAAAACAAACCTGGAGAAATTCCAATAGCATAACAATAACTAAAAATACACTATATGAAATCTTCATCTCAAGCATCCAATAAATATAAAGGAGAACAAAACAAACACAAATGGTTTTCCAAAACAAACCATAAGCCAATCCCACAACCCAAGAATGACGCCAAACCCAAGAGCTCCAATCCCAACACCCCTATACCATGATGACTCAACATGCTATTTTTAGCAAATGCTCTACATTGTCATAATCTATCATAACTTTGTCATAGCCAACCGACCAACTTGAGCATTCCATTTTGGCTCCATTATCTTCATTCAACGATGCTCTATAAACGCATCATAGCATGCATCATAAGTTAGTCAGCAAGTCAAGTCAGCAATGTAAATCCCCTCTTACATGCCCTTATGCACACTATAGATGTTCTTCCATTACTTGCATCCTTGCATTGTTGTAGATGCTCTTACACATTTACATGACATGTGATTCTCTTACACATGTCATAGCATAGCATAGACATGGAAAAATGGCCAAGTCATAGCAGGAGGCCCTTTTCCATGAGGATTCACAAATAAATAATAAATAATAAATAAACCATTACGATTGCAAGGTGTATGATACACCCATCCTAGGATTTGCAGCATTCAAATCCTTATCCCCTCCATACACACTAATCCAATTGTCATCATGGACAAACACTTGCCTTCTAATTAGGGAATATGCAACTTGATTTAACTTGCCAAACCTATGTTTCAATACAAAGTTATAATCTTGCAAGTACTCTACCCACCTGATATATCTTTGGTTTAGCTTCACTTGGCTATTGATGTATGGGCAGCAAAGAGTACCGACACTTTCACAAAGCTTGAAAAATTGCATAGAACTCTTGGTCATACACCTAGTGCTTCTGCCTACTATCATTTGATTTCTCATTGATGAAAGCAACTGGCTTTCCTTATTGATTCAAAACTACACCTACTATAGTTTTGTTGGCATCACAATCAATTTGAATAGCTTGCTATATTTTACGATCCCCAACACTAGCTCCTTGGTCACCATTTTCTTCAAAGCTCTCAGCTCAACAACAATCCAATCAAACCCAACTTTATGTATAGAATAAGTTAGTGGCACACAAATACCACTTATCTTCCTTATGAACTTTTATAAGCTTTGCCAAACCATGGAAACTTTTGACTTTTACAGCACTACAATACTAACCATTCTAACTCTTTTTTGGGTCCATCCTCAACTTGTCTTGAGATAAGACAAATATAAAAGAATGACGACTCCTCCTGAATAAAGCTAAATTTACTTAAATTTACATACAACTCCTCCAACTCATGAAAACTTGTTGCATGTGTGCAAGATGTTCTTCACTTGTCTTGCTAAACACCAAACTATGATCTAAATACACAACCACAAACTTATCAAGAAATGGATTCAAAAAAAAATTTGCCAACCCCATTAAGTTACTTTGGGCATTTTTCAATCCAACTAGCATCTAACTAAGCCATCCTTGTCCTAAACACAATCTTCTATTCATCTCTTTGTTTAATAATGAAAAATAGCAATCACTCTTGAGGTCAATCTTTGAAAAGCATCTAGGAACACTCAAACAATTTACAAATCATTTGCCATGTATTTTTTCTTTGGAGCAAGTTCTACATGCACTATGAAATGGCTCATATTTTATTTTATCAAACCTCTTCCTAGCAGCTCTTCTACTTGTCTGTTAAGTTAAACACTCATGTCTAGACTCATTCTATGATGTGCATTATTTTGAAAATTGGATTCTAGGATTAAATCAATGCAATGTGAGATGCTTTGCACTTGTGGCAATCACCTTAACATCTTGTCAATAATGATCTCTACATAATCCTTGAATAATGATTCAACTCCTAGCTCCTCTAACTTGTGCAACACTTTCTCTTATGGCATGGGCTTGAGCGCTATGCCCTTAATCCTATATTATGCATAAGGTTATGAGTAGATGGCTTGTGGCTATCTAAACTCTAAATTAGGTCATATAATCACTAATATAGTTATAAGTGGTTAAGTTGGTCTGGGCGGAATCTAAGGCATTAGTATGATATATATAGGAGCTAGAGGTTAGTTATTATCATCATATCGAGTATTATGTTCTTATTGAAAACTATTGGATGTACCCCCCTCAAAGTGGCATATTATTATCAAGTATTTGCAACATATTTCATATTGTAGTTTTTGTTGGGCAAGTTGTTTCATTACAAGTGGTAACAAAGCAAGATCTTGGCAACCAAAGGGAAAGAAACAAGGCAATATTTTCTGGATTTTGGTGGGAAAATTGTGAAGCATAAATCCCTCTCTATTTGGAGTTTTTTTCCCTAATTTTTAAAGGGTTTTTCAAGGCCATATGGACGATGCTATAGGTTAAATTTGAGATCATTTGGAGTAGAATTCAAGGAGTACCTTTAATATGTTTTTAATCAACCCACAACCTACTCTAAGTATCAAGGCACAACCTACAATCAATCTCCTCTTCCTTTAGAATGCACACAAAAGTTAGAGAAATAGAAGAACATATTCAACACCAACAAGAGGTACCCTTTAGGCTCCAGGAGAAGGCAAAGATACCGATTTGAATGAAGAGGCAACTGGAACAATGTAGAATCTTAACACAATCAAATTTACCTAAGCTAGATGTAAAGGGAAGACCCCTCTTGGAGCTAACGTTAACTTTTGAAACGTGCATGAAGAAGCTTACGATTGGGAAAATCATAGATTACCTCATTTGGAAGTATATGTATATCCAAGTTGCCACATGAGAAGATGAAGATTTTATGCAGAAGCATCCACAATTGATCAAAATTGAGGACAACACTTGTGTGAAGAGGGGGGCATGCTACACCCTTAATCTTAGTAGTGAGTTTGTGGCTAGCTTAACCCTTAATTAAGTTATATAACCATTAATATTGTCTTATATAGATAGTTAAGTTGGCATAGGTGGCATTCAAGGCATAAGTATGGTGATTATTGTGTTCTTATTGAAGACTATTGGAGGTACCCCCCCATGAAGTGGTTTAGGAGGTTGCCCCCTCGAAGTGGCATATTATTATCAAGTATCTGCAACATATTCCATATCATATTCTTCTACTATTCAAGTTGTTCCATTACAATTAAGTTCTACACTCATGTGTAGACTCATTCTATGTTGTGCCTTATTTGGCAAATTGGTTATTAGAATCAAATCATTACAATGTGAGCACTAGTAGTAAACCCTCTAGCATCTTGTTGATAACAATCTCTATTACTCCTTGAGTAATGCTTCAATTCAACTTTTAGCTTCTCTAAGTTGTGTGATAACCATCCTTTTATGAGAGTGAACATGTTCTCCCAACTATTTATTGATTGTGTTTTGTAATATTGCCATAACAAATTCTACCATATCTCATCCATGTATCCTCCAATGTCAAATGCAACCTTGCAATATTCTATCACAATGATTTGTTATCCCCTCTACAACCAAGAGACTTAGTATAGCTTGCGATTTGCAATATCTTTTAACCCCAATTTTTGAACCATTTATGTAGACATCATGTTATCTATGTTGCCTCCATTAATTATCAATCTGTAACACTTACCGCCTAACTTGCACTTTGCATGGAAGAGACCTTCATCAATCAAGTCCGTTCTCTTATTTGACCGGTTTGGGCAATACCTTGCACATCATTAAGTTTTTCTCCATTCTCTAGAGTAGCACATTTTGACTCACTCTCCTCTTCTTTGAGCTCTATGACATGCACCCACTTCTCTTAACAACCCTCTCTCCTTCGACATTCAGACATTTGTATGCTTGATGACTTGCATTTCTACATTAGCAACAAGTTCTTCTAAAGTAAACCTACTCCATTCTCTAGAGTAGCACATTTTACCTCACTCTCCTCTTCTTTGAGCTCTATGACATGCACCCACTTCTCTTAACAACCCTCTCTCCTTCGACATTCAGACATTTGTATGCTCGATGACTTGCATTTCTACATTAGCGACAAGTTCTTCCTATGTGGCTTGCAGCTTGATCACCTTTTGAGCTCTGTACAAAATTTGCTTTTGCAAATTCTTTCAACCCATAAGTTTGTCTTCTAATGACTTCTTTCCTCTTTCTGCCTTTACCCTCTCCTCTTGCATTTCATGTTGTCTATACAATAACTTCTCTACTCTAAAAACTACTCAATAGGCATCTTCTATAGAATGAATATATTTCATCTTGAGTAGATAGGCACAAACAATTAACATATATGGAGACGTCCTTGTCACCTTCTATATGACGAGCTCAAATGTTGAATCTATAGAAATCTTTTATATACTCTTTAACATGCATCTCCTTTTGGCAAAAAAAATTTAGATTCTTCAACTAAATCCATCATGTGGTTTGTTACATGAACAAACTTCCCTTGAAGCTTCTTCCGCATGTGGTTCCAATCTACAATCTTCCTCTAATCCTTCTTAAGGCATTCATTTTCAACAAGATCCCACCAAAATGCAACTTGTCTCTTCAATTTTGTGCTCACATATTTGACTCTTTTAAGGTCCTTAATTGGCTAAACTCTTCTAGGTTCAAGCTTCCTAAATAGGTTGGGAGATCAAACCTCAATTTACTTTTGGCTTTCATAATAACTCTTGCAAACCCATCCTCTATCGTGACTTCCTCCTCATTGTTGAGGTCTCTACTATGGCAGCAATTTCCCCCTCATCCTTGCTAACATCCTCTATCATGACAACTCCTTTTCTCTCTACAATCTCCATAACGTCAAGCCTCATTAAACAGCTCTTGACATGTCAACAATATGGTGACGACTTCATCAATGTCGAGGTCCACTATGCAACATCTTCCCTCTCATCCTCACTAACATCCTTGATCATGACTGCTCCTCTTCTCTTTGTAATCTCCATAATGTCAAATGTCATCTAAAGGGCTCTCGACATGTCAACAAGGTCTACCACATGTGATGCTCTAGAAATAAGGACCGTGCATGCAAGCTAACCTTCATCTTCTTGTTTTGGGAAACTATAGTGTAGGGGGACCCTTACCCTCTCCCCCCCTGATGGGAGTAACACGAACCAGGTAACATTTCGGTACAAAGGCAATTCTGAGTCAACCTTGATTATTTCCTCCTACTCTTACTTCTAGCCAAAGCTCCTTTAATCCACTTTCAATGTGACACACAAAAGCACTTCATTATAGAGCTCATATAAATCGTGCTCACAAGACTTGACTCCTACTCTAATACCACATGACACAAACTACAAGTGGATCAAATGAAAAACTAGCTAACAATTGCCCAAAGTTACACAACAAAAGAACAAGAAAACAGGAAAAACAATCAGAAACTTGTAGAAACCAGCCCACTTGTAGAAACTATGCATTACAATCTATCCCCATATATACAAGCCTAACTATGCCTAATAACCAGTTTGCTTCACCTTTGGCTCCACTTTTCACTATCTTCCCCATCAAAACTAACCACAAGAGACACTAGGTCTTCCAGCAATGTGCATATAAAAGAAGAGTTAATCTTTCCCAATGTCTAAAATCTAGAGTAAATATAACTTCAAGAAGTGTGGTGTACCAATTAATCTATAGATACGGGAATGACAAGGTTCCTTGTGTGCAAACTATCTACAGCCAAAGCTTCAAGAAATCTAATGCTTCAACTTCCAATCCGCAAATATGTAGATCCTTGGTTGTTTTTCAACACTTAAGTTTATCATGTCCCCCTTTTCAAAGTAACTTTATATTTAAAGACTACTTATATTAATTAGTATAAGGGTCAATATAAGTGATTAAATACATGTCACTATACTCAAGGTGCAAAAAGGTGAGTTCAAAAGGACACTTATTTCCTCAAAATAAAAGTATAAATGGGAGGATTTCTTGGAAAAGGGTCTTCTGGGTTTTTGAAACAATCACATTTTTCAAGAATGTATGTGCATTCTTCTTATCTTCTCAGTTCGTGAAGCTTCGAAGACGAAAACCCTCCTAGTTTTTTCAATGTCGTTCCATACAGAGATTGACAATGTCCCTCAATCCGATCTTGGTTTCTGTGTTTCACTTTTGGGGAGAGGTTTTTGGTGTTATTTCAATATTCTCTGTTTGTTTCCATTTGAAGTTTCAGTCTGGATTATGAAGATGGAATAGTATTGTGATATCTCTGTTTTGGAGAAATTTATTATTGCAGACCATACTTTTTCTTGCCTGGCTGTACAGCTGCAAGTGGTTGCTATACCGCATTGTTTAAAGGGCCAAGTCTGGCAATACTAAAGCAATAAGCAATATCCAATTATTGGCATTGGGAGTTTCTGCAGACATTTATTTAATATTCCAGCCTTTTTCTGGACCATACTACTGCTATATTAAGTTACTAGACCAGCTGTACTTTGCAGGAGATATACCTGATGATTGGCAGGCCATACATGGTGAGAGGTTGGAAGAATTGCTTCTATGGAAAACCTTCCTAATATCCTGCTATGCATGATCAGGTTTAAATGCAGATTTTTTATGTATCATCTTTCCTGCAAGCCCACCTACCTCTGACAGGTTGTACTATACATTTCTAGGCATGCTTATGAACGAACTGAGTGCTAGGTTTATAGCCTTCACTTTGGTTATAAACTTATATATAATAATCATGTTTGATTTTGGTATTCAGCATTTCTGGATTTTAGAAGAATTGTTTTAACAGTTCATACTTTCTTTTGGCTAATCATATAAATTGGTTAAGGCAATATTCAATTCGCTGTAATAAAATACCCAGGCCATACAGCTTCCTTTAAGGGTGATCCATGTAGAATGATTTGAATTATTTTCCAGCTGCAGTTTGCGATGTTAAATCTCTGATTAAAAGTGTTGAATTATCATTACTAGTTCAGTGCTTGAAAGGCCATACTCTGTCTTCAAGGTCTGTCATACTTTACAGGCTTATCTCAGTCTTCAAAGATAACTTCAAGGTCGTTATATTCTAACCTATTGATCAGCCATACCATTCTGGGACTGCAATATTTATTAACTCAACATTTTTTAAGGTTGCATGATATTCTTCACAGACTATGTTAGTTTTCTATCAGTTTCATCATATTGGCAGGTATCACTATTACTCTAAACATTTTCCTAAAAGTTTGACACCCTTATATCCAGTTAAGTTCCCTTGATTTTAAGTCAATTCATATGCTGATGTGTTTATTCCAATTATTGGTAGTTGTACTTGAACTGTAAAATCATTGTAAAACTAGATGGTTTACTACCAGTATTCATTATTGTAAGATGTTGGACGGTTCACCACAAGATCCAAGTTAATCATTGTTATAGATCTTAGTCAGCTTATCCACTCAATCTCATCTTTATTTTCAATACTTTCCATCAGCTTGGCATGTATTGGAACTGGGTGAAAATTCTGCCAATTTAGCTTTATCAGAATTTGCATTCACTGTCAATCATTTCCGCTTGATTGATTCTATAATTTCCTTGTAACGTACATTGGACCAATATCTTTCAATTAATTCCATCTTCCTCATTCAAATTTCTGTATGATCTCACCTTGCGCACATTGAGAACTTGGTGATCAGAAATAGTTAGAATTCAAGTCATAGCAAAAAAAATTATGTGGATTTGAGCTAACGCCTTGTGTGGCTAATTATAGTATACCACTCAAACACTACTGACAAGTCAATAGAGTCTAACATAAAAGTGTCATTTCCCGATGGTTAGTCAAAAGTCTGAGAATGGTTCCTTCACAAAGTCACTCCCTTCTGGGATGACTAGATCTCTCTTGTCTTCACTAAATTCGTGTAGTAACACACAACACCTTGGTGACATACTCTACCCTTGCATTTTTGCAAAGGTTGTTTCTGTCATCATTTATGCAAGATAGCTAATATTCCTCTACTTTTACCTTCCAGCCTTTCTTATTTTCTGCCAATGAATTGAACATCCATTTGTCAATACTTGTGATTCACCGGCAACCTTAATTTCCTAATATTCTCATGTTTATGCTTTACATTAGTTTGATTTACTTTATTTACATCTCTTTACAAAACAGTTTCTGCTGCACACACATATATGACAATCTCTAATTTCTCACATATATGACTACTACATATATTTAGTCCTCTAATTTCTCACAACTTGTACTACCCATACCAAGATTAACTGGTTCCAAGGCAATCTCATTAGAATAAATTATAAATATATCTTATGCATAATTTAGAATATACAAAGTTCCCTTTGCGATATTAATATTAATGAGCATGACAAAATATAAACTTTTTGGTTAGGGAAACCCAAAGCAGTTATAAACAAGAATGGTTACAAATGCTCACTTCAATTTTCAGGGGCAGCATTTTGTAGACAGCAAAAAAAAATCTTCAATTTTGTCGACAGCAAGTTGGCAGTGGATAAAATAATATTTAAAATTTAAAATAAAAAATAGATTAAAAGAAGTGAAAAGAAGAGATCAAATATAGTTTTTTATCTTTTTATCTTCTGATCTGCCAGAGTTGGTGGAACATCAGCAGCAGTACCAATAGTGGCCCATCTTTACAGGATATTTTCCTAATAAGAAGACCGATACTAAATATAAAGATTAACCTTAAAGATGATGAGTAAAATGAAGTGAGTTAGCAACAATTACTAGTAGCAAAAACATCTCTATATTTTGGTAAATTTCAAGAGGCTAATATATAGTACCAGTAAATTTATAAATATATGTGTAATTATAAAAACATATTACATCCCATACCACATTACAAGGAAAAACATTCAGGAAATAATATCTGAAGTTTTCACAGAGCTTTGTCAATATTGCCCCTGTAACTTAACACTAATATTATTAACTAGATATCTCTGTAAATTGATGAAAATTTTGAAATGTATAACAGCAACAACATAAAAGAAATCAGAAGTTAAGAGGATATGGTTCACTTCTGGGACTGAGTTTTGACATGACTAGTAAACTCATTAATCAGACTTCAGAAAAAATGAGCATATTTCTTTAAATTACACAAAACCTATCTCAAATAAAATATAAGTAGATTGGTCCTACATCGAGATAGTTGTAACAGATATTTGGGATATTCTTTCTGACTCCTAGAGGAAGCCAGACGGCAGCCATAAGATGAGACAGGCAGAGGCCTTTATAAAGTGCGATATGCAGGGAGCATTGGGTATGGAAGGTTGTCCCCTAATGTAAATTTGACCTGCAGGGATGTCCCAGGAAACATCCATAGATTCAGCAGGCATTCTGAGGACATCCCCCAAAAAAATGCAGAAAATGAGAGCATAAAATCCCCTTCCCATTCCCAAGATGTCTACAAACAGTGGTACTTCATAAAATCCCCAGGCAGTACACTGCTATTTATGAGCATAAAACCCCATATACCAAATAAAATAAATATCAGGAAGCGTATGGTTCTCAACACACATTCAGAGGTTATCCAATAAAATGACATACAACTTTTAGGATTGTCAATCCTATTCCCTCTAGCCCTGAATATTCCCCACTAGTTATAAATTCCTGCATATGACCTCTTGTGGTAATGGATGATGGCATCATTAGTTCTTTCATCCTGAGCCTTGCTACAGATATATGATATTGCTGGTTCCCAGCCTTGGTAGTCAGCCTCAGCTTCAGTCTTCTTTGGTTTCATGCATCTTTGAGGAATATTTCCCTCTATGCTAATTTTATGCATGTACTTCGATCATATGGTTCAGGATTTAAACAATTATATTTAGCCCCTAAGTCATATTCACATGCTTACATTGTCAAAGCATTCAAACTTTCAAGTTACTTTTCAGTACCTAGGACTCTTCTTACCCTATAACTTTTCTACTGTAATGAAATGAATTATCAGATCACAATAACCTAATTGGGCTATTAATTGACATCAATGTAGTTTCATTCCATTTCTTATTAAGGACACTTACAGCTGTATGCTGTGCCAATGTCATCAATTGTTGCATCACTGCCTCGGCCTCTTCTTTTGCTTGTTTATGCAAAACAAGTTCCATACCCAACCTGGACAGTTTGAGATATTAGCATCAAAAATTAGAGGCAGTTCAACAAACAAATAATAAAGGGTAGCCAAATTACTTCTCAAAATAACGATCCAGATGATGCCATTGAGGATCTTTGCAGTGGTTTCCAAATCGTACCACCTCCCCCGCAAAAACCCTCAGCTCATTCCTGTAAATACTTCACTTAGTGATAAGAAGATTCACAAACAAACTTTACAACTACAAAAGTTTCTTCTTGATCATGCACTGAAACAATGATGAAATTTGTGATACAAAAGTTTACCTTTTGTCTGCAGCAGCAATCTTCAATAGCTCATCCATGTCATTAGACACAAGACGCAGGACGCCTTCTGAACGAAGAACTTCTTCCTTCAAAAGCTTGATATTTTCCTCAGAAAGTGATTGTTTAAGATTTGCACCCTTAACAATAGTGTTTGCAACTTCAAATGCCAGTATACCTATCTTGTTGCCTTTAGATGTAGCTCCTGATGCAAATCCGCTACTCAGATTTAAATTTGTCATACTACTGCCAAGTGTATCAAGAACTTCTACTGCCTTTCCAAAACCAACTGTGCCAGCTTTCCCTAAAAGTGATCCTACTTCTGAAACCTGCCAAGAGATTGAAATTTAATTATTTATTCATCTGAAAATAGCATTTACTCTGCTTCTAGACAATATCACTAAAGCTACAATAAAATCCATTAATTTTTTTCATAAGCTCAGCAAATGCTCTCCCTAGAAAAGACGTAGACCACATTTGCTTCAACAAAACCAGGAATTCGCTGATGCTATACATATCTTAGAATAAGCATTGTAAAAACAAACGTACTTCATTCTATCATTTTCTCAACTTGGCCCCTCACAACAGTTCTACAAGCTCTAATTAACATTGAAAAAGTAAAAAGTGAACATCTCACATATGACATTTCTGTATTAAAAATTGAACATTGGGCTTATGCAGAGTTCTGGAACTTGACTCCAAGCCAAATCAAATCCACACCCATAAGAACACTTATCAAACAGAGAATAAATAGGCATAATACAACAAAACAATAATAAACCCAACTTTCCACAATGCCTATGTTTTTTAAATGTAGCGTTTGGGAGTCGTTGCTTTGCTGTGTGTTTTGTCTGATGAAGTTGATGCTAGCTGTTCTTCTCAAAAGGCAATGGATCTGATGGAACATGGTGATCCAGCCTGACTGCTGCCTGAGAAACATCTTTTGCATTCCAGATGATTGCACTATGTACTTTGTAATAGCCAATACTGATGTCATGAGAACCAGGCACCCATCTTGGACAATTTTGAGAAAAGGTTTTGTCAGTGTGCTGCAGACTGTGCAGCCTTCTATTGGATTATCGGGAGCACAGTATTTAGTGAAGATTTGGAGGTCGTGGGATCTATCAGTGGTTGGGAAGCTCCTCCTATTCTCCAATGCTGGGGCAATCGAGGATCTGATCAATAATCTACAGATTTTGAGATGTGACAGGAAGAAATCATCATGTTTTGTCAAGACCTGGCCAAGTGTATCAAAAATTTGCAAGTTATTGCTAAGGGAGTAAGGCTGGTGATATCCAGCACCATCTCTCTTCCTGTATCTTCTTCTGGGACTTTTTCCAGTACCCATTGTCATTCAGCTCGAGGTCAGATTCCCCTCTATGCCTCAAAATCTGGGTCAGTTCAGATGGTGGACCATAATCTTTGGTTACTGTCAGCCTTCTGTGGCAATTTCTGTTGATTAGTTTGATAGCTAGCATTCTTGGTTTCTTGGTGTTTTTTAGGTTAGCATTCTTGGAAGCCTTTCCCTTGTTTACTTTTCCCACCAACATTGTAGTTTATTTTCTTCATGGGAGTGGGCCCCTCTAGAATCCACATCTAATAGAGCAAAAAAAATCTTGTGCTCCACAAGGATGCATCCCCAGCCCTAAAACCTAAGTCACAAGATTCGCCAAATTTCGGAATTTAAGTTCAAAATTCGGCGAACTTAAAACAAAACCTAAAAATTCATTATCACTTGCCAAAAAATTTGTACGCCACAAAGCTTAGGCTTTTCTGTTGGAACATGTTGAACGATCAATTTTCTTGCACGAGCAACCACCGTTATTATTGGATCCTTTGTTTTTCTCTCCACTCCAATATGAGGCATTTAAAAAGCCAAGTGTCGAGTATATCGACTCACACCATCGGCAAAACCAATGTACCATTATAATCCCCCCCACAGCAATTGCGGGTCCGGCACCATAGGGACCTATTGGCCGATATACACGCTATCCTGCAAATGCCTCCTCGTAGCTTCCTTCCAAAGGGGTGTCTGAGTCTCGATCCTATCAAGTGCCTTCCATTCTTTATTGCTCTCCTCCTCTCCTCGTCGATGAAATACTCACGATTATTGCTTTTTATTATGGCTTTTTATTATTTACAATTATTGCTTTTTATTATGGCTTTTATTATTCACGATTATTAATTTGTGGTTGCCATTAGATTTTTATTATAATATAATTATTATTTAATATATTTATTGTTTATATATTAATATTATTTAAATTAAGTTTTTAAAAATATTATATTATAATAATATAAAAAATTAGGTTTACTAATGTATTCAAAGTTAATATTAATATAATGTTAGTGTTTTGTAGCTTCGGGAGCTATTTTCTTAAAATAAAATGTAATCAAGGCAGGTCGGCCTCTTGTTTCATAAACAAACTTATATTTATTTCTAGGTCGGCCCTAGAAAGGAGGGTGCCTAGCTTCGTATATAACGAGGATAAAGTCCTCTCATTTAATCAATTCATTCTCTCCAATTCACATCTATTCAGAAGCAAGTTTGCATTCTTCAGCAACATATTCATTTCAAGAAGAAGTGTTATCATTCACTTCAAGGAGAAGTGACATATCTCATTGTGTAAGACTCAGCCTATTTTAGGGCCTGATTTTGTATGCAGTCTTCTGCAGTTATTCTTCTGATCTATATGAGAATATTATTTGTTGGGTTTTTCTCCCTCGAGTAGGAGGGTTTTCCCAGGGTAATCACTGTGTTCATTGGTTATGTGTTGCATTTTTTGCTTGGTTACATTTCTGATTCTAAAACTAAGATCTTATCAGATTTGGCTAAGCAGTATAAGAAACTCATTTTTCAAGGCATCTCTTTATTGGAGTTGCATCTTTAGTTTGGGCAGTTGTATTTGAGGCATAAAGGATTGTATTTGCCATCAAGTTTATGTCAAATGCAGCTCAGTAAATATCGGGCCTGAGTGAGGTGCTGAGTTGCTTGCTTGTTGCCGCCATTCACTGGAAACGGAGTTGTGAATCAGGACTTGCAGGGACGTTGCCCTCTGTTATTTGAGCCAGATCCTTCAGTGGAGGTTGGCGAAAGAGGCAATCAACTACTTTGACCGAGCTTAGGCTCTGGCCAAAGGGATATTCACGCTCGATTCCTCCCCTGCCACTAACCATTAACTCAAGCATTGGTTCTGAAGGTTGGCATTTTCATTGGCAAGGGATCACGATCGTGTTTGGGCCACTTTCATGGGACAAAGAAATAAGTCATGCCAGACACTTGCGTTGCCACGATTTGCGGTATAGAGGTCGTGCGACGGGAGTAACAATAATATTCTGAAGACCTCGAAATTCCAATCATTGGCGATCTCCGCATTAATTTTGTATCTGGAACTTATAATGGTGTCGTGAGTATCGTGAATGCCCTACGATGGGTGATGTTTGCAGAGGTGTCGACGATTGCCATAGACCTGGTGGAAATCGAGATGAGCTTCGCACGCGACTGTGACAAGGACAATGGCGATGCGTTGTGCCTCATCTGCTCTATTGAATTTAACCTCCACGCCAAATGCAAAGGCGACCAGACCCTTGATGTCACCAGCTTCGACCTCATGCCCTCTGATCAAGACGAAAAACGTATTTCCCGTTGTTTCCATCACCATCGAACAGAGGGGCATAATCATAGTCAAACTTCGACGCGGTCAAGTGTTGAAGCTTCGTGCCATAGCTAGGAAGGGTATTGGCAAGGACCATGCCATATGGTCGCTGGCTGTAACGATCACTTTTCATGTTCAGACCTGATATTCATATCAATGAGAATTTGATGGAAAGTGTAACCCTTGAGCAGAAGCAAGAATGGGAGTTATATTGTTTTGATGAGCTTCAGCAGATTAAATGTGTGGCAGATGCGAGTAGTGTTTACCATAGTTGAGTCGATAATTTGTATTGAGAAGCCGTGTGTGTGGCGTTGGTTACGATCCTGCATGGAGCTGCAGATATATGTGTTGTGTAAAAGCATTTGTTAGCATGGCTGTTATAAAAGGAGGGGACCAAATCTAATATGCCTTGCGAGCTGTATAGAAGATAGTTTTGAAGTTACTTTGATGTTAGATGATTCTGAGATAAAATGAGCGTTTTAGAGGAGAAACAATTTTCTGTGCAATGTGGAGTTTGAGTACAGTTATTAAGACACAGGAGTATCATCTATCCTTTCGGAATTGTTGCGTTGAAGTTATTTGTGGTCTTCTAATCAATTATATATATATATTTGACCAACGTCTTTATTTCAGCAATGAGCCAGCTGTAGGAAATGGTGAGAGTTTATGTGCACCATTGATGTGTATGCCATAGGCTGGACATGTTCTTCAAGTATTCTTGCTGAATCTAAAGTGAAAGGAGAAAGTGTATGTTGTTCTGATCTGTGAAGGAGCCTTGCAAATATAGCAACCATCATTGTTGGGATCGTCATATCTTTTACAGCGAACTGGCAGCTAGCATTGTTGATACTGGCTTTAATACCTCTTCTAGGTCTTGAAGGCTATGTGCAAGTGAAGTTTATGCAGGCTTTCACTGCTGATGCAAAAGTGGTTTATGAGGAAGCCAGTCAAGAGGCAAATGATGCTGATGGAAGATGTGAACTGCTGCATATTGTAATTCAGTTTGGAGTCATATAGCAATGAAGCTGGAAGGTTGCATAATAAATGTTTGCCATAATGCATCAATTAGAGTAAGGTCTGAAATCTGCATGCCAAGAGTTTCTTGAAATGTTATGGAGCTGTAGGTGTTTCCTTCATGCAAATACAAGGTACATCATTGGGCGAAGATGATGGTTGTCAAGAAGAGTAAAATGGCTGCAACAGAATCAACAAAGGATGGATCGAGGAGCAAAAGGATGATGGATTAATTATCCGAGATTGCATAAGGAATTCAAAGGAGGAAGAGCTTGAGGCATCCGATGAGGAAGTCATGCCGGTTGGAGAAATGAACAAACATGAAGACTTAGCTTGCAGCCTTGAGACTGAATTGGTGGCACATAACTTCACTAAAGACATCTCTCGAGGGAACAAGGTCAGGCCAGCCTTGGATGGAGAGTTTGCATCAACAAAGAAGATTGAGAAAAATGAAGACACTAAACAACGGAGAACCTATACAGATTGTCATTGCAATCAGCTACTTCGAAGAGGAGGAAATGACATTCAGAGGGAGTTAAATTCCGAGAATTCAAGGCACGAGTTGAGAGCATGTCCGAGAAAAGGATTAAGGTTCTGAGATCAGTCAATGGAGGGGAGTTCACTTCCAGAGGTTTTCTTCGAAATCTCTGAGGCAGGGATAAAGAGGGAGTTTTGTGACTCACTAAGAAGAAGTGAAGGTGTCAGCTAAGTGGGTTGTAGTGTTCCAAGGCCAGGTGCTAAAGTCCTTAAAAGACCTCTTCAACTGTAGAGAACAGAATTGACATTGGTAGCTCCGCAAACCTATTCAAAATAGGGTGATTTGGGATGAGGTCAAGAAGGATAGTCCTGAACTCTTGCAAGTCAGTGATGTCGGAGGTGTGCATTGGAAACCATTCCTCTAAGGCAAGCATTGCAGGCAATCTTGGACGAGGAGGTCAGAAGGTTGATGCAAGTACTTGGAGCTTCAGAGGTAGTCACATCATCATGAAGATTTGTTGTAATGTATATTTCTTTGAGACAGAGAAATATGCGGTGAAAGCCCTTGTAGTGTATATTTTTCTAAGACAGAGAAATATGAGGTGAAATCCCTTGTAGTCTATATTTCTCTGAGACGGAGAAATATGAGGTGCAAGCCCTTGTTCATCTCTGAGACTGAGATGAGACGTCATGTTGAGAGACTCCATGACGACATCACGTTGAGAGACTCCATGATGAACCCTTGTACATCTCTGAAACTGAGATGTGTTTCTTTCCACACATGGGAGTAGCCATTGTGGACGTCATGTTGAGGGACTCTATAACGACATCGCGTTGAGAGACTCCGTGATGAACCCTTGTACATCTCTGAGACTGAGATGTGTTTCTTTCCACACATGGGAGTAGCCATTGTGGATGTCATGTTGAGAGAATCCATGACGACATCACGTTGAGAGACTCCATGACGACATCACGTTGAGAGACTCCATGATGAACCCTTGTACATCTTTGAGACTGAGATGTGTTTCTTTCCACACATGGGAGTAGCCATTGTGGACGTCATGTTGAGAGACTCCATGACGACATCACGTTGAGAGACTCTGTGATGAACCCTTGTACATCTTTGAGACTGCGATGTGTTTTCCACAAATGGGTGTAGCCATTGTGGACATCATGTTGAAAGACTCCATGATGAACTCTTGTACATCTCTCAGACTGAGATGTGTTTCTTTCCACACATGGGAGTAGCCATTGTGTACGTCATGTTGAGAGACTCCATGATGACATCGTGTTGAGAGACTCTGTGATGAACCCTTGTACATCTCTGAGATTGAGATGTGTTCCTTTCCACACATGGGAGTAGCCATTGTGGACGTCATGTTGAGAGACTCCATGACGACATCACGTTGAGAGACTTTGTGATGAACCCATGTACATCTTTGCGACTGAGATGTGTTTTCCACAAATGGGTGTAGCCATTGTGGACATCATGTTGAAAGACTCCATGATGAACTCTTGTACATCTCTGAGACTGAGATATGTTTTTCCACATATGAGATATGTGGAAAACTGAGATGTGTTTTCCACATATGAGATATGATGAACTCTTGTACATCTCTGAGACTGAGATATATTTTTCCACATATGAGTGTAGCCATTGTGGGCACCATGTTGAGAGACTCCATGACGAGGATATTTGAAAATACCCCCCTGGCTAAGAGGGAGTGTTAGTGTTTTGTAGCTTCAAGAGCTATTTTCTTAAAATAAAATGTAATCAAGGCAAGTCGGCCTCTTGTTTCATAAACAAAATTATATTTATTTCTAGGTCGGCCCTAGAAAGGAGGGTGCCTAGCTTGGTATATAAAGAGGATAGAGTCCTCTCATTTAATCAATTCATTCTCTCCAATTCGCATCTATTCAGAAGCAGATTTGCATTCTTCAGCAGCAGATCCATTTCAAGAAGAAGTGTTATCATTCGCTTCAAGGAGAAGTGACATATCTCATTGTATAAGACTCAGCCTATTTTAGGGCCTGATTTTGTATGCAGTCTTTTGCACTTATTCTTCTGATCTATATGAGAATATTATTTGCTGGGTTTTTCTCCCTCGAGTAGGAGGGTTTTCCCAGGGTAATCACTGTGTTCATTGGTTATGTGTTGCATTTTCTGCTTAGTTACATTTCTTATTCTAAAAATAACATATAATATAGTTTTATTTTTATCAGTTTATTATTTCCATTTTTTAAAAAATCAAAATCATATAAGGCGAAATTAATCTGAATTTTTTACTTTTTGAATTTTTTCCTTGCCGAACTTCATCCGAATTTCAATGTTGCCAAACTCGAATTCGAATTTGAACCTTGAGACTTAGCCTAAAACCACCATCCCCATCCCAAATGGCATGTCAGGTATGGCGGAATGGTAGGGGATGTCCCCTGGCCATCCCCAAAAAATTTCAAATCTTTGAAACATGTTGCAGTAATAGGAAACATTGCAGGGACATTTGGCCATCCCCAAGACGGATGGGAATGTCTGAGACATACCTCAATTGTCCCGAACACAAGGCAAGTTTTTATAATGTTTAAAAAAAGACATTTGTGACATTATATCATGACAGCACTATAACAGCAGAAATAAATATAACATGACAGCTGTATAACACCAATAAGATTATTTAAGACAGCAGCAACAGTAGTATAACAGCAATAATTATATCATATTCAGATTCATAGTTAATGATATAAGTTATATGACAGTTAACACTAACACTAACAGCAATAATTTCAATTTCTGATTTCATTGTTCAACTTCAAACAGTGACTCAATGTCTCAAAATTCAAAATTTTTGATATGGTATTAGATTCAGTTATTATTGTCAGTTGCAAAAGCGATTAAAGGTGCATTGGCCATGGTCTGGTACAGTATGGTATTTGTGTGAGAAGAGCAGAGAAACAATTTTTATTTCCATCCCCCCACAATACCCCAAAAAAGGCCCTCGCACAGCTGTCCCCCTCCACGAAACACTGTGTGACAGAAAAAATTGATACCAACAAAATGGCCAGATTAGCCAACAAGAAATAAGAAGTTAAACCCAATAGGCACTTTTTCGAATTTTCCTTTGGGATTGTCTCTTCGTAAATTTGTTTGCCTATCAAACATCTTTTGTCCTACAGATCTCACCATTAGAATTGTAGAACACATTCTTTCACTTTAAGCACTAAAAGAGCAACTTGCCATCTTATAACTTCAAACTTAATGCCTTCATAGTTCATCACATCATATCTATGTTTTAACTTTTGCTTCAGCCCTAATACATCACTACATTTAGAAAGTTCCGCATGACCACTTCATAATATGTATTTCCCTATTATCTCCCATTCCCTTCAATCTTAATTTCCTACAATGAATTATTATTAGTTGACCGATGCCTGATAGAGGACCTTTCTTCATATTAAGACTTTGATCTTATCCATTTCCATTCTACAAATGAATTGATTACCATACCAGTAGTAAAGAAAGGTGCAGGCAGCAAAATAAAATCCTGAATATAATTTATAATCCAGAAGCAAGTCCAACCCACAGGTTTAGGCGGACATAGTCTTAACAATGAATCTATAAACAAAACCTGGGATAACTACATGGTTCTAAGCCACAAAAGTAAAACAAAGATTGGGACACATACTGCAGGAATCAACTAGGTTAAGATGCACAACAACTAATTACCATTTCTAGATCTTTTGAACAAAGTTCCCCGAAATCATTGAGTCCATATTTGGCAGATACATCACAATATAAGCAGAGAACATTCATCACACTGCCACAACTGTCAGGTAGCCCTACACACACAGCACATACTTACATGAAATAACTCCAAGACTCTCACTACAACTATCTGACATCTCAACGAGACCTAAACACCTTTATATTGGCTTCCTCTGATAAGCAGGGAAGGAAAGTCCTTTGCCTTCAAACTTCCAAGGCTAGGTTTTAATGGTTGTGAAGCACCATCTAGATTTTAATAAGACTGTTTCTGCATAGTCACATTGTTGAGTGATAGTCAAGACTCAAACTGCTAATATGCTATGAAGAACAACTGAAAAATATATAACCATCCATAAAGGCCCCCAAACTAGGATCAGATTCTCTTGGAATTGAAGATGATAAACTTAACACAAAATTGGGAATTCGCAAACTTCCCGCTGGTTAAGGATACATCAGTAAATCCCAGATTCCTATTGCAGATAAAAGTTCCTGCCAAAGGAATTATCAATAGAGAACGTTTCATGCTAAAGAAAAGTCTGATCATTTAGACCAAGTATATTACTTCACTAGATTTCTAACTTAAACATAATAATGGAGTAGTCAGAAATAGACGCGGCACATTCTAAATGTGAAGGATCCTGCCTGTGTAAGTGCAAACCCATCTGAAAGGCCTATTTATGGAAGTGTGGAACCTTATATAACCAGCACATAAGCATATGAAAGATGGTGTTTCTAAAAATGGACTGAAGAAAAGCAAATTTTGTATCCAGTATGTTGCATTATAAAACATTATAAGAAAATGCAAATGTATTCCTGAGCAGTCAACAATAATGCTCCAATATATTTATACAGGACCAATATTACATCATCTTTAAAATTGTAATGCAATTTATATCAATGTTAATGAAATCCTGTTTGAATCATTTGTTTGGCATTAATCTACTTTTCATATTATTTCCTACAAATAACCACATAAATCAGAGGCTGACCACTGAGGTATGCACCCAGCCCCTAAATAGACGCTTTGAAGTTTTATAGCAAATGAACAATCTTGAACCTTAAGAAGAAACTTCCGCAAGGCAAGCCCTTTAGACAAAGCTTCAGGCTCACACACCCATTAAAGAATATAATGGAAAACTGATTTGATTACCCACCTAGAAGTAGTAACCATTTTTTAGGTATGGAACCAATTCCCTAAATGGAAACATTTATGATAAATAACCTGCCATATCAGGGGCTGAACATTGAGGTATGGGCACAGTTTCCTAATCAAGGCATTTATGGCAAATGATCTAGTTTTAACCAAGGGAGAAATGTGCCCCGAGACAAAACCACTGAAATGAGCCTTAGAATTGCACACATATTTGGAAATATAATAACAAATGACTTGTTTGAAAAGTTAACTAAGAGTACAAATAAACATACAGCCATAGCAGCAAAATTCTTTTGGGGAAAAAATCGGGAAAAATCGGATTAACAAAAAACATAAATAAAAGAGAGAAAAACCTACTATTTTTTAGTTTAAAGGCATTTTTAATAGCATAAAGATATAGAGAGAAAATAAAAATGAGAGCAAGGATCTAGAGTGGCAACCCCTAGCATGGTCGAGGGGCAATGCCTCTCATGGGGGTCTAGTAAATGACCAATGGTATTGAAGGGTAGTGCCTCTCACGGGTGTCTAGGGGCAATGAGTTACAATGCCACTTCCACTAGTCATGCCATATGTACAAGTTCGCTAATCTAAAAAGTTTTTGGCAAGTTATGCAACAAGAATATCTAAGTCAACGCAATTGAGTTAGATTCCAATTCCTCGCCACTCCTTCATTGTAATCAAGTTCCTTATGTAACAAGAGATCCCAATATCTAGTAGAGGTTTGGGAGGGGCAATGCCTTTGAAACCAAGCCCAAATTAAAGCCTTTGAAACCACATAGACCTTCACAGGACATGCTATTTTTTAATAATTTTGATGCTTTAACCAAGCTTTGAGACTCCTCCAAACTTTCCAAAATAATGATATATATTTACTGATTATATTATTAAAATGATATCATTCTATTAATTATATAAAATTTAATTAATTAAGAAAAGTATTTAAATTTACAATTAAAATGTTATTAAATTAATTTTTACAATATTAAAAAATTATAATTAATTATATATTCAAATTAAACAACTTTTATTTTAATCAACTTAAGAAAATTTCCTTACATTATAAAGGAAATATTTTCTAAAGTGTTTTGTCTCTTTCAACAAAGAGAACAGATGTTTGTTCGTGGTTGCTTTTTAATTGATTTATCAATCCATCCAATGATGCTTATTTGGAAAAGACTTTGTATGAGTTTTGTTCACAAAGAAACTAAAATTTTAACCTATTCTTATTGGATCCTCCTGTCACATTTTTTATACAGAGACGTAAGCCCTACTGTGCAATAAAATAAAATAAAATAATTCATCATAAATAAAAAAAGCCAATCAAAAGAATCAATGAATAATGTTGCAAAGTAAAATAAAATAATTTCAATTAAAAATATATAATTAATATTAATTAAAAAATATAATGTATCTTAGTTTATAGATATTCATAAATATTTTAAATTTTAATATATTTTCAATACTATCTAAGTATAAGTTTTTATATAAATATAGATGAAAAACTAATTTTTGACTCCAAAACTCCATCCTGATAGCAATATCATAAAGAGGAAGATTTTATTGAAACCACAAAAGTAATTTGTATATTTATAAATCTATTAATAGAATTCTAATATAATTAAAACATAAAATATAATATAATTAATTCAGAAAAAATATTTAAATTTGAAAAACATTTTTTTAAATTTATATTTTATTTAAACGCTACAATTAATCATAAAGATTTTTTTTAAATATTATCATACCACTTTCAATCTTTTCACTATTTCGCCTCTTTTATGATGAAAACATTAATTTCTTTTAAATCATCATTGCTTCATCATTTAACCTCCATCATAGATTATCTAAATTAGATTATTAGGTGTAGTTGAAAAGATGCTGCAAACTGTGTATAAGAAAGGTATCATACGCATCCAGAACATCATCGATTTCTCCTCTATTCTTCATGTAACTTCTAATTTTTTTGTAATATTCGGTTTGCTGATTTGGTGATTTCAATTAAACATTATAAATTGGGAGATTTAAGTTGTAGGATACTCTCAAGAAAGGAACTTAATGACAAGATACCTCTTGGCTTCTTGTTAATTTGCAAGAAACTTACCCTAAATTGATGTAAAAAATCATGCCATGAAAAATTAAACGTGAAAATCATGGGTAAAAACCTAAGTTACCATTTTGGGTACAAGTATAAATACAGGTACAAGTATGGTGATACGGCCATTTTTTTCCCCTTGGGTATGGCGATACAAGTGTGTATATATATACATGATACATTCATATATACATACACATACATACATAGTACATAGTGTATATATACTAAGTCACAAGGTTCGAATTCGAATTTGAGTTCGGCAACAGTGAAATTCGGATGAAGTTCAGCAAGAAAAAAAGTCAAAAAGTAAAAAATTCGGATTAAATTCACCTTATGTTATTTTATTTTTATTAAATTGTAAAATTTTATTCTTATCATTAAAAAAATAAAACAATCAATCCATTTTATTTTAAAAAGCATTTAAATCAAAATATATTTTTATTTGTAAATCTAATTTCTAAACATTAAAAGTAAAATACTAAATTTTATTTTAAAAAGCATTTAAATAAACATATTTTTATTTGTAACTCTAATTTCTAAAAAATTAAAAACATAAAAATAAAACAAAAACTCTACATTTAAATTAAAAACATAAAAATAAAACAAAAAATCTAGATTCATTTTAAAAGCTACCATAAACTTATAAACTAAAAATGTATTCATTTTAGGTCATAGCTGAGTATATGGTACGTGCGCGAGAGCTGCGAATAGATGTTCAAGTCGATCACTGCAAGGGTTGGCATGGGTTTCTACGATCAAAGCTTCTACACGACTGGTCAACAATTTCGTGAGCAGCTCAACCACATTAATGGCGTCGGAAAGTAACCTGACTTTCTAAATATTAGAAGGCTCCCCTAGCAGAGATAGTGCAATATAGAGATGTCATGGATTGTAAGTAAAATAGAATTTGAGAGCTTTTGATGACAAAACTAGTTAATAATTCAGTTGATACAGCTAATGCATCAAACCAATGTTCAGACTCGAGACCGCAATATAGGCCTTAGGCGTGTATCAAAGTTCGAAACTGGACAATAATGGTGTTAGAAAATAACCTGAGATTTTCAAGAGGGATGCAACATGTATTTATAAAAGAAAACTCAGAAAAAACCCTAAAAAACCCCTAAATTTGACACTTTATCCATTCGCGCCGCTTCCGTACGAATTTCTGGGGAATTTCAATGAATATTATAGTCTTTTTTCAGATTCACCGAATTTCGAATCTAAAGCAAAAAATTTGGCAAATGTTGTGACTCTGTGTGTATACACAGACATATAACATATATATATACACACATAACATATATACATGCAAAAATACATACATATGCATATACATTTAATAGCAAACCATACCCAATGTCTCCAAAAAGCTGGCATTTCCTGTTACTGCACCAATTACCTTCCTGTTTATGTATGTATGTATCATGTATGTATATATACATACCATAGAAACGAGACTAGCAAGGACTCGCCGAGTCCCGAGTTGAGTCCACCTGGCCGAGTTTTGGGGGCTCGGACTCGAACTCAACCGAGTCTTGTGAGTCCTGGCGAGACTTGCCGAGTCTAGCGGACTCGTCGGATCCAAGCGGGACTCATCAGTAGGACTCGGCAAGCTGCCCCGAGACCCCACGAGGAGCATTGGCCCCTGACCCCCGCAAGGGGCGTTGCCCCTTTACCCCACTAGGGGCACTGCCCCTTGAACCCGCTAGAGGCGCTACCCCTAGACCCCCGCAAGGGGCGCTACACCTAGACCCCCACAAAGGGCATTGCCCCTCAACCCCATTAGGGCAATTGCCCTGAAAATTGAGATTATGGTTGTTGCATCATCCAAGACCTATCTTAGACACCTTTGTAGGAAGGATGCAAGCTCCTTTGAGCCATAGACTTCTAGTTATTGTTTTGAATCTTTTGATATTTCATATTTGTTTGGAACATTTGGTGTCATGGATTTCATATTCCATGAGTTTTGTATACATTTGAGTCTTTGACTATATATCTAAGTGTGCTATTTCCTTTAGCAGCTCAGCTACAATTTGTGTTTATACTTATATGATCGATGTATACTTGTGTTAGTGACGAGGACCATGATTGGGTTGGTCGGGCAAATAGAGAAGCTTAGGTTGTAGCCATGGCAGAGGAGGCTAGAGCACGAGCAAACACATCCACAACTGATGTCAGTGAGGGTGGCATGGATTCAAAAGCAAAGACTATGGCTGCAGGTGCTACATCATCTAGGACACACCTTAGATGCCTTCATAGGAAGGATGCAGGCTCCTTTGAGCCATAGACTTGTAGTTATTGTTTTGATATTTCATATTTTTTTGGAACATTTGATATCATGGATTTCATATTCCATGAGTTTTGTATACATTTGACTATATTTATATATCTAAGTGTGTTATTTCCTTCAGCAGCTCAGCTACAATTTGTGTACTTTATACTTATGTGATTGATGTATACTTGTGTATGTGATCAAATTTTCTTTTATTTAATGATGCTATTGTGTCTTTAAGGTTTATTTAATAAAGGGTGCTTGAAACAAGTTTTAAATCCTTAAAAATCTCTAAATTTCTAGGGTTTTTTCATTTTGCCGAGTCAGTGCGAAGTCTCGAGTCTCGAGTACCGAGTCAAGTCACCCTAGCCAAGTCCGAGCCGAGCCTGAGTCTCATAACTATGATACATACACATATAACATATATACATACATATACATATACATTTAACAGCAAACCATACCCAATGTCTCCAAAAAGCTGGTAGTTCCTGTTACTTCACCAATTACCTACCTATTTCCTGTTAACTTACATAAAAAATGTTTTAAAAATTTACTGTTTTTTGTTTTTTTTTTCGGGGGGAACCCTTGGGTCCCCTTGGGTTCGGCTGTGTTTGGCCCAAATTCACCCAAGGTCGTTCCCGAGCACCCGGTGATCCCTATGGGTCCTTTTGTGAACAAGTAACCTAGGGTGCCCGCTAAGGACCCGGGAGAACCCAAAGAAGAACCAGCAAAGAAACAGGACCAGAACTGGACCCACACAGGTACGTGGGGGCAAAAGAGAAGAACCCCGTAACATAGGTAAAAACCAAACTGACAAGTCTATTAGGCATGTAGGTGAAATCCCACATTTTAAACTCAGAAAAATCGCGATTATACTCAAAAAAATTGGCAAGATCCAGGAAAAGCAGGTCAAACTTGCAGTCAATGTTTTTTATAAAAATCTTTTTTTTTTTGGGGAAAAAAATCAGGAATTTAGCCATTTCACGATTAATTGTAATTTTCCCGATTTATGCTTTTATGTATCAGCTTTATAATGGATGGCTTGTAAGCTACACCATTTCAAAAATTACTTATAGGCTAATAGCTAAACTAACCTTGTAAATGCCTCTAAATGAAGTGCAGTACATTCTCTCAACGAGAATAATGAACAGACTTCATTCTGTGGCTGGCATTCATGCAGAATAACACACTTATGCACAAACATTCCAAATATAGGGAACAATAGATCTTATGGAATTTTGAACATGATTCTGGTATGACTAAAGATTTAGACAACCAACTCAAAGTGTGAAAACATATATGCTGCCAATTTGCTGATTCCTCCGTTTAGGATTCCTACAATATACTCCTGATCTGCACCCATATCCACTCCTGATCTAATCTGTAGAATAAAGTGGAGTTCTTTAAACTGACAATATGTGCCAAGAATCAAAATAGTCAGTAAAAACTGAAGCTTAAATAAATATAGATATAATGCATGAATGGAGCCTTACTGTTTGAAACCAAAAAAGATAAACAGTTTCCAAACCAATACTTTATTATGAAAAGCTATTGCATAGAACCATATATCCCAAAGGCCTCAGAATGCCAAGCATACTCTCTGAGGAATACATATCAATTGCCAAATATGACAGGCCTGAAATCCCTCTAAAGCAGCTAGAAAGCTGAGAAAATCAGAAACCTGTAAAATTTACCTTACCAGACCCTGAGAAGAATGGGAAGCATTCAGTCGCTAACAAGATAGCTAAAGTGCAATCCAGTGCTTGACCCAATGTTGGCTACCAGAAGACCCCACAAATACATAATATGATATTTTGCCAACACGCACAATACTGAAATGTTCAAACCATGACCAGCACAATAACCCACAAAATAAAATGATAATGTACAAACCAAACAGTCGTTAATCAAACCAAATACACAAAATGCTCTTAAAACAGAATCACGTAGAAACTCATCTATTATATATCCTAGAGCTATAGAATCCATGATTCGCCAGAAAATCATATTCTGTAAAGGCACCATATTCTGCAGGGATACATAATCAACCCTCAGTCCCCTGTCCCTGTCACTGTGCCCATGTTGCATTACTGTTCACATATCATTTCTAGTATGTTAAGTGTACTTCTATGCATCCCCTTTTTGAATTTCCATTTGTTTAGCTTTCCCCCTATGCCCCCACTCGCAAAAAAGGGGCCTAAGTGAAACATAGGTAAAACATCATGTGTGGCAGTAGATTTGTTTCACCAATCCATTAAAGGAAGCTAGAAGCATGCTAATAATCTGATATAGCAAAATAAAAACCCAGGGGCCTTAGTTCTGTGGCCTGCATTAAAGAAAACTTTTTAGACTAAATGTGATGATAACAAAGGCAGTACACCTATGTCGAAACGATTCTGTCAGCTATAAACAAGCCCTGCAATCATCAGAATGAAAACACACGAGGAAACCCACATAAAATATTATGAAATAGTGTGAATGGCATATGAAAACCTATATCATAGAACTGTATAGCCCAAAAGCTTATGCCAAGCATAATCACTTATGAATACATACTGATTGACAAGTCGGAGGTATATTCTGCAGTGTATCAAATTATGATGTTTTATCAGGATTCAACTGCATAGTTTTTGAGTCAAACTCATTAACCCATAATTTCAGAATTAATTGACATAAAAATGTCACATCTCGTTTTTGCTTGCATAACTTATTTAATAAATAAAGGGAAATAGTTAAGACTATCGGTTGATTATCTTATGATTGTTTGATTATGGATAAATGTGTTTTTAAATAGATGTTATTTTTAAATGCTTGAAATTGAAATGGAGATGGCATGTTATATGCATGTGCTTCAGCTATACTTTTATGGACTAACCTATTGCCATAAATCTAAGTGTGAATGAGTGCAGGAGCGTGTCAAAAGCAAGAACATGGCTGAGGTAGAGGTATCCTAGCCGCTTGACAATGATTAGTATCATGGAAACCCGATGCATGCACACATGCACGTAGTTGCATTCATATTTGCATTGTGTATGAGATGATTGCATTGAGTTATTATGGTTATGTCATTGCTTTGTGCTTTATGATTTGACTAATGATCATGTTTTAGCACTATTAAATTGAGAAAATTAAATTATTTGGGGAAATTAGAAAATCTGTTTTATGGTATCTTGTTTTTCAAAAATTAAATAGTTAAAAAATTAAAAGATTCTATTTTGATAATTAATTGTGTAAATTATATATATATATGCATTGAGTTATTATAAATTATATATATATATATATATATATATATATATATATATATATGCATTGAGTTATTATGGTTATGTCGTTGCTTTGTGCTTTATAATTTGACTAATGATCATGTTCTACAACTATTAAATTGTGAAAATTAAATTATTTGGGGAAATTAAAAATCTGTTTTATGGTATTTTGTTTTTCAAAAATTGAATAGTTGAAAAATTAAAAGATTTTATTTTTATAATCAATTGGTAAATTATATATATATATTGATAATTATATAATAAAAATATTAGTATATATATAAATAAATAGATAACACAAAAAGCTTGATGTTAAATATAAATAATTTTAAAAATAAATTGCATAAATTATTTTTAATATTAATAATAAAATAAGAAATGCAATATCTAGATCATCTCACGTGAAGATCTGGCCAAGCAATTATTTTTAATATTAATTTTAATTTTCAAAAGTTGGTGGAGCCTAAAGTCAAATTCCTTTGGGGCAATATCTTGGATCATCTCACCATCAATCCTACTTTGGCAAATTTGGAAAGAGCACAATAGGCGTATTTTCCAAGGAGTTGAAAGAAGTCAAGAACAACTACTACACATCATTGATGCTAGCATCACGGAAGTCTTGAATGCCAGTGCTCCCCGTTGTATGAAAATTGCTTTCACTAATTGGGATGATGACCTAATGAAATTTTGGAAGGTTTTGAGAATGCCAAAACACTTCAACAACTTGGGCCCATCAAGCCCAAGTAAGAAGATTGGGTGTGCAGTGGTTATGTCCCCCATCTGGTAGGCTAAAGCTAAACTTCGATGGTGCCTCCCATGGGAATTTAGGGATCTCTAGAATTGGTTGTGTTATTAAAGATAGCTTGGGAACAATGGTCTAGGGGCTCGCCAAGAAAATTGTCGAAGGTACTAACAACGAGGCTGACCTAGCTGCTATGGATGTTGGCCTTGGTCTTTGCATCAGTAAAGGCATAAAGCAATTAGAAATCGAAGGTGATTCCCAAGTGTGTGTCAATGTCGTTAAGAAGAGGTCTATTAATGTATGGAGTCTACAAGGTTGGATAGAAAGGATCTAACAAAAGTTGGACAAGCTGGAGTCCTTTTCCATCAACCATGTGTATAGGGAGGTCAACATGGCTACAAATTACCTAGCCAATGCAACAATTGATGGACTCGCACAGGAAATAGTATCGAATGATTGTACTACCTAGCCAAATTTGGCAAGACTTGTTCAACAGGATCGGGAAGATCCTTAGTTCTTTGTGAAATTGGGTCGTAAACAAGGTCTCTCCTTTTTCAGGGAGGCGCGAAAGTAACATGGCAAGTTCTAAAGCCATTGTTTGTGGCCGGTGATGGCTGATAACCAAATCAGTCAACATTAGTTGTCTATGGCAGTTGCTAAACAAGATTGTGCCTTGGGATTTTGAGGAGTTCGAAATCTCATTAAAGAGTCTGAGGGAGGGATGATTCCTAAAATCTCCACCTGCACCCGCTGCCTTTCTTCTCTATTAAAGGGCCTCACAAGGTGGTTCAAAGGCAATGGCGAACACACTGGTCTTTGGCATTGAGCATGTTTGTCCTAAGTGTTGTACCCACAATAAGTTTTTGCTTCAGTGAGGCATTTTGATTAAAATGATCTAAATCATGCAAAATTGTTGCCAAAGGTTCGTTTTAGGTCAAACAAAACATAGGCTTTTTGTGGGTTTGTGTCGAGGAAGATACTTGCAAGTTTCTGAAAATTTGAAAATTAGGGTTTCAAACCCTTGTTTTTAGGAAAACCCTAAAAAATAGGACCTTTCCAAAAATGATTGAGAATGATTTTGATAGGATAATTCGACTTCACGATCACACTAGTCAAGTCAAAATCACCAAAAAGTTTGTTTTACTCTGGTGGGTCTATTTTCATTTTTTTGGAAGAAAGATAGGACCTCCGCAGCCATTAATGGCAGAATGGCTAGTATCAAGTGGTGAAATCTAAGCCTCAAAAGCTTCAACGAAGAATCCATGGTGAAAGATGCTCGAAAAGATGCTCTACGACGGAGTGGATTTTTAAAAATGAAAAATGCTAAAACTTGACTAAGTCTGGAAAATGTAGCCTTGCTAATAGGAGGCTATGCAATCAAATGCCTTAGTCATTTTTCCAACACCCGTACACACAGCATGGTGAAGGTGATACTAAGATGCACGCGTTCGCGTCATCAACGACAATGCTCAAATCAGTCACGCTACACGGCGAACGCAAAGCACAAAGAGATGAAGGTTTTCAAAGGAAAATGATGAAACTGCAGCTAAAAGCGCCACTGTTGGCCAAGGGCGCCCTTGAAGTTAAAAGGTCAAAAGAAGTCATCAAGTTTTACCAAGGCAGTCATCTCCTTCATGTTTTTGTTGGCTTTCCAGCGCATCGTCAAGCAAGGTCACCTGATTCATCGATCACCAACAAGCGGAGGCGAAGTCAAAAGGTGTTGAAAGTGAATGTCATCAAAAATGGTAGTCAAACATGAAAAAAAAAGTGCCCCTATAGCTCAAGGGCGCCCAAGAACAAGATGATCTAGATGTCATTTTTTGAGCAAACTTGTCTTCAGGTGATCTCTTTGGCATCAGCTTAGCTCTACAACGAACCTGTTAAACTTGTCTTCAGGTGATCTCTCTGGCATCAACTTAGCTCTGCAACGAACCTGTTCGTCAATCTACAAGACACATCAAACGACAACAGTTGTTGATTGTTTGAGCATGCAAAACGGAGGGTAAATCAATGCACATCAAGGCAAAAGTGCCCCTGCTGGCCAAGGGCGCCCTTCATTTTGGGTCACCTGATGAACTTTTCAACCACTGCTTTCTGCAAGGCATCTGCTTAGCATCCTCTCAATTTCGCGCTCAATCCAGTTGCACGTTCACAGGACCTGTCAAACATTCGCAAATGAAGATCAAGCAGAAAACACTAAGGGTTAAGGCGAGATGAAGAACATGAAAAATTGGTTGTGTTAAGGAAATTGCACCTTCCTAGAAATAGGCACCCAACTTTTTGGGCAATCAAATGCAGTCTACAAGCTCAGTGACCTCCAAGAACTTCTCTGTCTTGATCAATCTCAACAATGACACCGTCAGCGAATTCAACAGATAAATCAAACATCTAACAACGAGAATCAAATTGGGGCTGTTTGTGAAAGGTCGCAAGTCAAAATTTCAAGTAAAAAATGTCACAAGTGCCCTTGCAGGCCAAGGGTGCCCATACTTTTGAGACATCTAAATCGACTTTCAGGATTCGCGAAGCCAGTCATCCTTTCCGGTACTAAACTGGTTACCCATTCCATATCTCAGCATGTTCACCGGAATCATCAGTCATTAGAGATCTCAATTCAAGGAACTGAAGGTCAAAATGGAAGAACTGAAAAGCAGCCAAGAAAATGACTTAAGTCTAGTGAAAAATGCACATTCTTGGGAAAAGGTACCCAAGAATTAGAGGCATCAGACTTAGGTTTTGAGCTTTGTAGCTCGCAAGCACACTTCATCAGAGTTGATCAAACTCAGCAATGGATCTGTCAACAGCACTTTAGGATCAACCGAGCAACCAAAATCAAGGATCGAACGAAGGCATTTCGTCACAGAAAAAAAGAATAAAAAATGTTCAACTCCTTAACTTGGACGCCTAAAGTCAAAGTAAGACCAGTTGATTGAAGTTGGGATATTTTGAAGGCTTTTCATGTCTAAAACGTCCCAAATTGGTGGAATTCACTCAACTGAACTCCTGATCAGGCAAATTGACTCCTCAAACAGCATGTTGGCACCTAATTGATGCTTGCAACTCCAAATCAATATGTATCAAGCTTAGGCATCATTATTCATTGTTTCTCTTTACAAGTTGAAGCTCAAGAACAAGCATTTTTCTTCTCCAACGTTTTTTTGAAGATCTAACAGAGGATTTTTCAGTTTTCTTGATTTCAAGAATAAAGTTGCACAGAGGGATAGTTCATCAAGGTCTACATTTCCAGGCGTGATTTTCCTGAAAAGCCAGAGAGGCAGTTTATAACTTCCAAACTTCTTGTCTTTTTCCTCTATTCCTTAGATTTTCTTGCATGTCCGAGAAAACAACAGATATTCACAAATCTGACCTTCTGGCTATGATCAACACAGCTTTTTCAACAACATCCATGTGTTAGATTTTTCCAAGAAAAATAAGTTTTTGGTGCCTCACAGCCTCTACTACCCGAAGGGCTCTTGCATGTCATAGAAAAATTCATTTTTTCGAATTTATGACGTTCTGGGTTTGTTTAGAAAAATATTCTCAACAAAACCCATGTCTCGAAAAATTTCATAAAAATTACCCCCAGCAAGGCTATTTTTAGCAATCACAAAATAAGTTGTCTGAACAGTATCGTGTGCACAATCAATCTTCAAGGTTTTCAGAATGTAGTTCTCCCAAGTCGAATACAAGACAAAAACAGTCTTATTCCATGACTTTCTAAAAACGATTAACACCGATCTGCATCGAGCACACCTAGAGGTCGATTTGGATAGATTGACAAGCATAGACACTCAAGTCCACAGGTTCCATATGGTTTCACCTCGTATATCAGATAGCCTTCCAAGGCCAGTTTAGAGGATTGATACCGTTGGAATTCTGTGTGTGCAACGAGTTCATGTGCATTTCACACAGCTAGAGTGTTCGCAATCAAACTTGGCGGTTTCATCATACAACACTCTTTCATTGAGAAGAATCAAGAAAAAAGTCTGAAGCACGAAGCTGCGAGAGAAACAGAGGTCATCACTCCAATTACAGAGCCACCAAAGTTACCAATCAATTCCTTGCTAGTATCAAACATGAAGATGGTGACTACGTGAATCTCAATGATGTCCAGACGAAGTTTCAAAACCTCATTTGTAGCAGTTTCTTCGGTGACCCCACTGGTTGCAAGTTAAGTCAAATCGCGGTCATGTCAACAAGGCTAGATGACGCAGCTGCAAAGAATATTGAATATCAGCAGCAGATTGCGAGTGGTGAAGAGATGATGCGGCAACGCGTCATCATCTTATGAAACATTAATTGTCCAGAGGCAAAGGAAGTCAACAACTGGTTAAAGGAATTGTTGACTCGAGGTGATGTGGTGTGAACACTCAGTTAGGGCATCCTACCCCTCCAAGATAGAATTTATGACAAACAGTTAACTTGATGCCTCTTTCCAAGTTAACTCACTGTCCCATAAATTATGCATGTCTATTTTGGAGACACTTTGTATATTGGAGTTCTCTTTTAGTTTAGAATCAGTTAACTGAAATAACTTTCCAGATAACTACTAGGTCACCTACTTTTAGACATAGGGATAAATCTTGCAAATTGGCAAAAACTCATTGTTAACTCAAGGAGATTTTAGGGTTGCCTACTCCTTTGAGCTTCTATTAATAAGAGCCTTTGCTCGTTATTTTGTAACTTTTATTTACTACACAAAATTGTTGCACCATTGTGCCAACAAGCCTGCAAGTCAAATATTTGTTCACTCTTGGATGAGAGATGTTTGGTTTGATCGCAATTGTGTATGATTTCGTACCTTTGTTGTCCCAAATCTTTGTAAAGCGTTGAGTGAGTTTGAAGAAATAAATCAAAAGGCATGTGCAATTTGATCTAAAGTTTCAAGATCTATCAATGTTTGTTTTTATAATCTATTGTTTTGCTCTACCCCTTGGACAAGCGTCAACGCCTCCTTGGGAATTTGGAGATTAATGGTTATCGTTTGATGTTGTCTCATGATCTAGATTTCAGCCTACACCTCAGATAGGTGTCGTCACCTCCTCGAGAATCCTGTTATCCAGTTCATCGTTCTTTGTTGTTTCTAGTAATCTAAGTCTCAACCTACACCTCGGACAGGTGTCGTCACCTCCTTGGGAATCCTAAGATTCAGCTTACCATATGATGATTACTTGTATGAATTCTATTTTGGCATAAATCTAGAAGTTCAAAGGCTTCAAATGCATTCTGAGAGACAGTTCGTCTAAGTAATCGAACCATTCATTCCCGCTCATGTATCCTCTTGCTCTATTTATCTTGAGGAAATAGGATAGATTAAAAGTTAGCCTAGTTGTAGTTAAGATCTGCAGAAACCAGAGAAAACCTTAGCTGCAACGCATTGTGTTTATGCACCTTTGTGCCCTGCCACTGAGTAAAAAGATAGGAACATTAGTTTACTTTACTTTTTATGCAAACATAAGCAAAAAAAGGGAGCTTCCCCTCCTAATTTGAAGAGCGGTCATTACGCACTATATGCATATATGTCTGTTTCCAATAAGCACTCCAAAGGTGCTATTTGAAATGCCAACACTAAGCAAGTTGGGGATGAGGAGAAGCAACCGCAAGAGGAGGAAGAACTGCGAGAGGTGGAATCACTGGAGGACCAAGTCCAACGTCTATTTTGGGTAAAGGAGAAGACAAAGAGGCTGTCATTAAGGTGATTGGCAGAGAATGCTAGGCTAGTGGCCATGTACATGATGGAGTTGTTCTGCTACGTTTCATGGAAAACGTCATTGAAGGCTTGGGCTGCTTCACATATGGGGTCTTACATGCATCACTTGGTGGATCCCAATTATGGAGATATTGTTAAATATGAAATGGATACTATGCCAATCCTTCCTGCTACTAGTTATATTGCCAATATTTTTTATGTTGCTACAATTGAAAAGAAGGGTGTAGCTGCGAAGGCGTTGGAGTTATATACCAATCGAGCATTGAAAAGAGAGACTTGGACTTGTTTTGGAACTTTATCAGCAACAGTGGGGACCTTTTATCGGCCTCTCAAATCGAGAGGGCCTTTGTATTTGGGGAAGGGATAATGCATATCATGCATGAAGTATTGTAATCTTTTTTTATATTAATATAACGGGAGCTGCCCCCTTTATATATATATATATATATCATTTAAATTGATTGCATATATATATTAATCATTTAAATTGATTGCATATATATATAAAATTGTTATTAAATAAATAAATCATTTAAATTGATTGCATGAATGTTATTATTAAGAAAACAAAATTAAATAAATAAGTTTTATTAAATAAAAATTAGTTAAAATTGAATAAAAATTTCATGAAATCATGCAATGAGAGTTAAATATCAGTTCTAAAATTAAGAACTAAAGTTAAAAACTAAATTTGCATGAGTTTATTAAAATGTTAAATAAAGGATTAAAAAAAAGAAAGGGGGACACACAACTGTAATTTGGAGAAACAAATCACTTTTAGTAGCGACTTCTTGGAGACCATAAGCAGACAAAGAAGGAAAATTTCATGGACCAAGAGGAGAGGGATCATTCACCACATAGAGGGATCGCAGGGGCAGAATATTGTTTCTGGAAGGGCGATTACAGGTAAGTTGTCATCTTGGTGCATTCTATTGTCACACTGGAACGAGCTTGAAGCCTCTAAAAAGCAATTTTTAATTATTTTAAATTTCATTTATCTGCATTTTCCCCTCATTCCTGCGCAGCCACCTTCCTGTGCATGATATTTTTTTAAAAGCTATATTCATTTGATTAAATCCAGTGCAAGAATTTAATCGCCACAAACAATATAGCTCAGTTTTAAATTCAGATTTTTTATGTGCATTCAGGTGATTGATTTGGGGCTGCACCATTTTTTTAGCAGGTCTGAAACTAATAAAATTTTATTTAAGACCTTCAAATTATCCTCTCCAAGCTTTGTGCAGCTATTTTAAAACTGGTTTTTGAATTTTTATAGTGTTTGAAATTTAAGTGTCATCGCCATATCCATTCCAAATCGCCTCAATTATCCCATCTTCCAGTCTTGGCACAGCTGTATGAAATATACAATGTTCTGTGTTAAAAATTGTGGTAGAAATAACTAAGCCACTTCCTATCTTAACCATTGCCTCATTTCTTTCCCAAGCGCCTACTTTACTCTCTTTTCCCTGTTTGGCATGGCAATATAACCAATAACCTGTGCTTGAATTACATTTGCTCTAGTAAACCAGGCAGAAACAAATTCTAACGCTGCTATATAGCTCTGTTTGAATCTGATTTTTTTATTAAAAAGAGATTATCACATAGTTGGGAGGCACCATTTATTGCAGAATGGCTGAAGCTTGAAATTAATCAATGATGGCATAAAATCAACCTCTCCTATCGGCCTTCTTGTAGTTTTTTTTTTTAAAAACCCTTATTAAAATTCTTCAGAATAATGCACAGTTTAGATTTTCTATCGGCCTACTTCCCATGAATTTTCATTTGCTGTTTAAAAGCGGACATAAACAAATACCACGCCTCATTTTGAGCATAGAAAAATCTGATTTTTAGTGAATTTGAATGGATGCCATAGGTTGTTAAACCTGTTGAGATTACCACTTATTTTCAGCTGTGATTGAAACCCGAAAATAAATATGAAATTGTCATGGTCTGAGACTTTTACTTTTATTCAATTTAGATATGTATAGGTAAGTATTTGTTTGAACTGAAAATAGTATTGTATTTCCTATTAGTAATGCATGACTGTGAGAATAGTAATGCATGTCAAGAAATTCAATTTGCATGTTTATATCTAGTAGCATGTAAAATGTAGTGAATTGCATGTCAATCAATTTATTTACCGTTTTTAATGCATGAAGTAGAGAAATGTCATAAAAAGGTCAATACTGTTATTTTGCATGTAAGGTTGAAATAAGGAAAGATGTACATGATCATTTGCATGAAAAAAAAGAGTATTTATCTATTTATAGTGATCATTATGTCATTATGCATGTTATTGTCTTCTATGTGTGATTGGGTTTACCTCACGGGATAGGGTGCCGAATATGGATTAACAGAGAAGGTCGATCCTCTTTTCGGTATCTACCGGTTACTTCTAGTGTTTTGGCCAAAGCCATGTGTTCATTGAAATAGATGAAATTTACCTAGCAAATTTATTTATATATTTCTCTGCCATATCCTGATAATGGGAAATTGCATGTTCATAATAGAAATGCATGTATATACATCAGGCTTGCACCGAGATTCCCTCCTTTTTATTTCTAGGTTGCTAGGCACTTCGTGCAGGGTCGGGTATTCTTCAAGTACGAAGAATTCCAAGGAAGCGTAAGCTTTGTGGTTGGGCGGAAAAGTCCCTGAGCAATGTTCTCGTCTCTTGACTTGCGGATGACTGTGAGGGTCAGAGGCAGTTGGAGACTATGTTATTTATATCCTCACATTATTCTTGTATCATTATTTGAATTTATACTGCCTGATTGTATATTTAGTTGGTTACATGGCACGCAAGCATGAATTGTACTTTTGTATATCAAATAATATGTGTTTTTACTTGGATTATGCACTACACATATCAGGATGTGTTATAAAATTTATTTACTTAATAAATTTGTTTCACTTTATTCCATGTTTATGAGATAATGAGCTCTTATTTATTTTCGTGAAATTGTTTTGGGTCACGATCCATACAGAAAATGTCGCTCATAAGCATTAATGGTCCACTTCGCATTCATCGCATCAAGGTGATGCTCACAAGAGTGGAGCATTGGGACTTCCTGAGAGGTCACCAATCCCAATACTACTCCAACTCAAACCATTTAACCATGTACTTTCACCCAAGATCAAGTCCACTTAGCTTGCTACCCCATTTGCAAAACCTTCAGCAAGTATTGTACCATATGAATCAAGGGTGCAAAGTGACCATTTATGCTGATGAGTGATAGATTCATGTGATCCACTACTCATGAAATATGGATCAATAAGTTTTACTCAAAAACTACAAATTCAAATCTTGATAAAACAATATAATACATATTGATTGCCAAGAAAATAACAGGCCCAAAGGCCGCCCTGTAAAGCAGGATAGAAAGCTGTGGAAACTAAAATCCTTTGAAATTCACCTAATCAGGCCCTGTAAAAAGCAGAAACATTCACTCACGAATAAGATAGTTTAAGTGTAACCCACTGCTTGAATCAATTATGTTCACCACGATGCCCTATTCTGCCAAAAGATGAAACATTGAGATGTCTAAAGTGGTCCTGGCACACCATCTGCAGTGCAGTTAACCACAAAAGAAAATGATAATTTATAAACCAGACGGTCATTGATCAAATCACAGAAATAAATTGCTTTTGAAACAGAATCAAGTAGGAAACCATCTCACATATTTCCTCAAGAGCCATAGAAGTCCATGACTCACGAGAATATTTGATTCTGGTAAAACATTAAGTTCTGAGGGAACATGCCCCCATCCCCATTCCCTTTTTACTTTCCTGTTCATATATCATTTTTAGGATTTTTAAATTTTAGGGAGATGTTTAAAGTGACCCTGGCACACCATAACCAGCACAATAACACACAAAAGAAAATGATAATATATGAACCAAACAGTCACTGATCAAACCACAAAAATAATTTCTTTTTAAAACAGAATAAAGTAGGAATTCATCTCACGGGTATCCTCAAGAGTCATAGAAATATGATTCACCAAATAATTCAATTCTGTTGATGTTACATGGCAGCTTCGGGCTTCTACTTCCAGCCCAGTTCGTTTCATGAAGAACAAATTAAATACATAGCCTATTGGCTATTTAATTTGTCTAAGCATTTCTTATGAAGAGGCACGTCACTCATTAAGCAATATCTTATTGTGAAATAATTATTATTATTATTATTATTGGGCCGACTTTCCTTGTTATCATTTGTAATTATGTTTCTCTATTTTGGCCGACCTTGCACGAAGAGGTGCGACCTCTCTCTCATTGATATATATACAAGGTCATTTTCTTCTATTGAGAACGGATAAAGATCATTTGTGATAATTCGCTTTCCTAGAAGAAGTTCATACTTGAGCGGCAGATCATCTTGTAGCAGCAGAGATCATCTTGGCAGCGAATCATCATCTTGCAGCAGCAGGTCTTCATTCTGTTGCAGCAGACCGATTTCAAGGAGAAGCATATTCATTGTATCTTTGCATCTGGGAGAGGTGTTATTATTCATTGTATCAAATTCGGTATGTGCTGGGCCTGAGTTGTAAGCAGATTTCTGCTCTTAATTCTGCTATATATAAGAGATATAATTGCTGGGTTTTTTCTCCCTCAGGTTGGAGGGTTTTCCCAGGGTATCTGTGGTGTTCATTGTCTCATGTGTTGCATTTTCTGAGTGCTTTCAGTTTGTATTATCTGATCATATAAAACTAACAAATTCTACTACAACATTTTGTTCTGAGTGGACATGCTCCCACCCCTTGGTCCCCTATGTATTTCTATAGACCCACACTTCACCCTCACTCTCCCTCACTCCCCACCACACCCAAAAAGAGGACTGCATGGAACATCATGTATAGCAGTCGAAATGTTTCACCAATCCATTACAGATAACTGGTAGCACGCTAACAATTCCATATAGCAGATAAACGACCCAGCGGCCATACTTCTGCCATTAAAGAAAACTATTTTATACTTTAGATTAACAGTGTAGATACAGGAGACGCTACACCCTATATCAAAATATGTCCATCACAAATATAAAAGCTCTGCAATCACCAGAGTAAAAACCTGAGGGAAACCCACACCAAAGTACTGGAAATTTCATGTGACTTAAAATAATATGCACCACCAAACCTCAAAATTAGTGAATCCCTGCAGAGAATATGATCTTTTGTCCTAATGGCTAATACAGAAATGGGAAGACAAAGAGACAAAGGTACTGCAGTCGGAACATCCCCTTTTTTGTGTTCTTCTTATCCCACATTTACATATATCCTGGAATCTCTCCTTGTAAAATTAAATCAATCCAATCATTGTTCTTTACTTCCCATATTTGATCCAGCCAGAATCTATTTGCTTCTGTAAAACTACAAACATTCCCTTGTCTCTTTTTTCATGTCATACAAGTTTCAAACACAGGAGAGCCCATCAACACTACCAATCAAATTTATAATATCAAACTAAGAGTCCAACATGAGCACATTATGTGAGATTGACATTGCTTCAAATAAATGGAAACTTGATCAAAGCAAAAGTAAAAAATTATCAATTTTGAAATATGTTCCACGGTTGCATATTTTTTTAAAAACAAGAGCACATTACTTCAAATATAAATGCATATTCTGAGCACTATAGCTATTTTGTAAAAGCATTCAAGAATATGCATATTTTGTAATGTGCCTAGGGATATGGTATTACGCTGTATTAGGTAGTAAATAAATAAAGATATAGGTGCATATGCTTTGTAAGTCATCCCACTTATTAATTAATATTATAAAGTTTATGCTCTATTGGAAGTGTTACCCCCCTCGAAGTGGTATTGTATGGTGTTGCCCTACCTCAAGGGTTGATCTATTATAAAGATATTGGATATTTTCAGGAGTTTCTGTTATTTTATGTGAAGTTTGTAAAATTTGGTATCAAAGCTCTTTCCAAGGATATGTTAAATGAAGCAGTATCAAATTAGAGGCTTAATGCAACTATCCACTACATGCTCTCACCTTGTCCTTAAAGGATTTTGGTAATCAAAAAGTGGTGAAAGTAGTGGGGTGTTAAGTTTTTCTTTTGCAAAACTTTTATCGTTTTTTTTTTTCAATTTATGGCTGAACTTCTTGCAGAGGTTATGTACCTCACAGAAGTCTTCAAAAACAGTGATAATGTAAAATATGGCAATCTGAATTTGAAACTGTTAATCTGATTTTTGGAAAAAAATTGACGCTCAACTTTTGCAAAAAATTTATATCTTGCAAACTAAGCGAGGAAATCAAATTTTGATTTTAAAAGTGGAAATACATATTTAAATCTATCTTTCTACATTATTGTCTTTTCCTATCTGTGGTGGAAAGCTAATCTTTTGACAAAAGAAAAAATTGAAACCCTGGTTTTCATGGCATTTTCTAAGTTTAATATAGATAAAATTGAGGAAGCAATAAAGGTAGCTATGGAACACCTGTGAATGCAATTAAGTGCATTCAAGATACTTTTCATAAATTTAAGGGTACTTGTGATCAATTTTATCTTGATTCATATGTGAAAGAAAAATATGAAAAGAAAATAGATAAACGGATATATTTGGAGGATACCGCATGGAGTAGTATGAGGATTTCTTTCAGTTGGAAGAAAGTAATTTATTTGGGATTCTATTTGAAGAATTTCCCATACATGATGCATAAGATTATTTTCAACCCAGGTTTGATGCTTCTCCTCTTTTTTATGACGAGTTCACCAATAAAGGTAACATGGAGAAGATTTTGTTTCAGCATATATTGATGTCTTTTTTCTTCTGTTAGTTGGTGATGAATTTCCACAAAAAAAAAAACTTCATCTCAACTAGCAATTGACAATTTTGATCACATGTTTACAGTGGATGATAGTTTATTAGTTAATCCATGCATAGATCCATATAATTCCCTTGAGCATCAGCCTCAGATTATAGTGAATGTGTTCAATATGTTCATCAAAATGAAATATTATCTCAATCAAAGAAAAGTCAGTGGTGTTCAATGTCCACCCTGTTTATGACAATTTCTGAGCAATGGAAAAAAGAATTAGAAGAAAAAATATTGAAGAATTTCAATTTGGTCCTCAAGCTTTAGGGACAACATATTTTGTTATGTAATGTACATGAGTTATTTTTATCATAAAGCTCATATTTGTCACATGACATGTAGAGTATTAGGTGTTTCTTCCAATTTTTCAAGCATGAACAATGCTGAGGGGAATGGAAGCTAATGTACCTAGGGATATAGTATTAAGGCCTATTAGGTAGTAAATAAATTAAGGTATGGGTACATATGTTTTGTAAATCATCCCACTAGTTAATTATAATAAAAGTATTTACCCTACATGCATGGATAGTTTGTCTTTAGTAAAACTCTATATATTGCTATGGCTTGCCAACTATAAAGCATCATCTTGGATATTGTAATTGGATTCTATGCTTTATTGGGAGAACCGCTGCCTCAAAGTGGCATTGGGAGGATTGCCCCCTCTAGGTGTTACCTTACCTCAAGAGTTTATTATATATTCTAAGCTATGTTCCCAAGGGACGCATCCTTGGGAATTTTTAGCCGTTCCCATATTGGAGATGTTCCAAGGACACAGGGATGCCTAGGAAATGTCTCCCCACCATCCCTAAATTCTGATTTTCTAACCTATCCGCACTAGAAATGTCCTTGAAACATGAGGATTCCATGTGGATAGTTGGGCATCCCCTAGACGACTTAGACATCCCCCAACTATCCTCACAACTAAACACTATTTTTTATTTTAAATGTCCAAAATCAAAAAACAATTATTTTAATATTTTTATTGTGGACCCCCACTCTAAACATGGCTCTAAATGAGCAAAAAGAAACCTCTTTCATTCTAATTCATTTTTACATGCCCAAAAAAATTGTAACTATGTTGGAGAAAAAAAATCATTTTGAATAGGGTTTGAAGTTGCAACTAGAGAACTCGACATTACTGAGCAGTGAATAATGAGATAGCAACAAAAGTAGAAGTGGTCATTTCATTTGCTTTTGTTCTTTTTCATCTTTTTTTTCTATTTTCAATTTGCACTCGCATTATTGTTTCACAAAACAACACAAGTAGCAGCAATAAGAGTACTAAACATGAAATGGATGAAAAAAATCGAAGAGTTTCAACCTCAACTAGGGGGTTCATCAAAGTGTGGGAGTGTCGAGAGTGAAGGAGAACAACCACAAAACCCATTTGAGTGCCCTTCTACCATTTTAAAAACTTATGCAAAGGACCCTTTTAATTCCAAAGACACTCTTATCCAATTTGTGACAACCCTAAACAAAGATAAACAAAAAATTTGAGGGGTGGTAGACTGTGGTTGTGTCATATTTGCAAGATAGCTTTTAGAGGGAGCTGCACCACAGTATATTCTCATCTCTTGGCTTTTACAAGTCATGGGGTTAATGTGTGTCCAAATATAAAGGAGGATGAGAAGGTCGAGGTTAATAGATTGCATTTGGAGGCAAAAGTAAGGTGTAAGGGTGTGCAAATACCAACACAATCTACACGATCAACTATGCCTATGCCATCCATGGTTGTTGGTGATAGTGGTGATATTTCCACAAAGGGAAGGAAAAAGGCTAGTGGCAGTGAGAAGTGCAGGACAATTGCAAGTATAATCAAAGATGTTCAAAGTGGGAGTGAAACGATGGAATGTGACAAAGTCTTTCGTTGCCAAGTTTTTTATGCCCATGATTTCATGTGGCACATTCTCCTTACATTAATCAAATGTTCAAATATGTAGCTTCTATTGATCCTCTATTCACACACTAGAGAACATAAACTATACACTACCCTCCGTGATAAAGAATATTCTCAAGTGAGTTTGGCAATGACGGACATGAAGTAGACTTAAATTAGGACGGGCTACTCTATTGTCATGGATGGATGAACTAATACTAAACATTGGCCACTCATCAACATCATTGTCACATGTTCAATTGGCTTTTATTTTCTTAGAGCTATTAATTGTTCAAAAGAACACAAGGATGTGGACTTCCAATTTCATGTTTTGAAAGAGGTCGTGGAGAAGGTTGGGGCCTCAAATGTTGAAGTGGTCACTAATTCAACAAGTGTGCAAATCAGTTGGCATGATGGTGAAGGGTGCTTATAAGCACATCTTTTGGACCCCATAATGTGTTCAGGTGTTGAACAATTCATTGAACGACATTGGGAAGATAGATTGGGTGTAACAAGTGGTGGCAAAAGGTAGCAATATTCAAATATTTATTTGCAACCACCACACCTCACTTGCTCTCTTCAAGACTTTTTCAAAAAGAAATTCCTCAAACTTACAAAGACTAAATATGTTAGTTATTTCATTTTGTTAGAGAGAATGCTTGAAGTGCGTGAGGCTCTATAGTTGATGATGATTTATTCAAAGTGAAGTAGATGACCTACTCTAAACAGTGCTAAAGGAAAATTTATGAAACAAAAGATCCTTGATAACAGTTGATGATCCACTATGAGTCCACTATGCAATAACAAATTACTGATTTTAATATTAAATTTCTAAAATTATTGTTTCTAATTTTTTAACTTGTCTTTTTTGAAATATTTGTTTGTAAATATGTTTGCTCCTTCTTCTCACCTATTGTAGATGACATTAGATATGTTGATACAAACCCTCTATTCTTGGAGAGATTTATGAGACATTTCACAACATAGCAAGCAATTTATAGCAATAAATAATAAATAATAAATAAATGCTTTCTTTTTGGCCGACATGTCCATGTTGGCGCCATTCTTAATTTGAAATAGAAATTGAATTTTATTTTGTTGTGAGGTTGACCTCTTTGGTCGGACTTTGAAGTTGTATTTATGCCCGATCTCTTCCATTTTGGAGGATCACGAAAAATTGGACTAAGTCTGTGTGGAGTTTGAGGGCGTAGCTTCTCAAGCTCACTTGCTCAGGCTGCGATAGCGATCAAGTGGAGGTAGCGACTTAATTTCGCCGTCCAGCCAGAGCCTCTAGCTCTAGTCGACACTTATGGAATCTACCGAGAGCAATCAAGGCCGCCCAAGCCACTCATAAGCACCTTACCAGGTGATAGGAGTACAAGACAAAGTCTGTGCTGTCGACGTTCCATTGGAGTCTAATTCTCCGCAATTTCTCACATTCGATTCACATTGGGTTAGCAAAGATACGCAAGGCGTGAGTTTAACAGGCTTGACGCCACTGCAAGGGCGACAAGCCATAATCGACAATCATTCACCATAGCCCAAGTTAGTCAATTTTGGGAGGGTTGTCTTTCACCAAGCCTGAAATTGTATGAATCGAATCTCTCAAATTTATAATATCAGACACTACAATTTTCATATTTTGGATCCTATTGTTGATGCGATTTGTGGACTACTGTGATGTGAATATTTAATTACCATCACCTGTTTCATGCGTATGCTATATTTTCAAAATCTGAATATTGTATTTAAGTCTTTAGTTCTCTTTTACATTGAATTTTGCCCTAGTTTATTACAGTGATATCAAAGCCATAAGGCCTGCTAGCATGTGGGCAAAATTGTATGCCATTGAGCCAAAGAGATATCTGTGCTATAGAGCGAGAGACGAAGAAGTCTGAAGCTGCTCAAGGAATAGGAGGCAGAGGTAAGGAGAAAATGGGGGACAAAGATCAAAACGATAAGTTGGACAATTTCATGAAGCAACAGGACCAGACAAACCAGACATTGCTGCGAGCAATCAATCTCTTACTGCTGCAGTCAACAACATTAAATCAAGATCCAACAGTACCGAAGGGGGCCATCCGGAGCGTTCAAGAGGGGGAGAACAAAGCAGAACTTCAAATGGTCACACTCACAAGCACACTCAGCCAAGGTTTTGGCCTAGAACAAAAGGCCTACAGGAAGGGGAAGAGCAGCACAACTATGCAAGTATTGTACGTGAGTACTTGGATCTGGATGTTGATGCTCAAGCTGCCATCTCTTTCGATCAGTTTTACAGTGCTAGACGAAGTGATGAGAGACAACACCGTGGAAATAGAGAACTCCAGCATAAGATCAGCAAGCTTTCACTTCCGACATTCAATGGTTCAGGAAAGATGACTGCACAATCATGGATCCAAAAATTGGACACATACTTTTCTCTCAGCCCCATGACTAAAGAAGAGGCTATCAAATTTGCCATTTTACACTTGGAAGATCTCACACACGAATGGTGGCACCATGGCATTGTGACACAAGGATTTGATCAGGTATCGTCATATGCAGATTTACCATATAAATTGACTGAGAGATTTGACACAAAGGACCCAGAAGCGTACTTCCAGGAACTCACAAGATTGAAGCAAACAGGCACAATGGATGAATATGTTTCAGAATTTCATAGACTCGCGATGATGGTGTCCGATGTTTCAGATAAGAGGCTCACTTTCTTCTTCATCAAAGGCTTATCCGATTCCTTTCGTGGCTTTGTGAGGGCTTCGGAGCCAACAACCTGAGAAGATGCCATTCGGAAAGCTTTGAGTCTTGAAGATTCCACCAAGAAAGGGAAGGCCATTGTCAAGAATGCACCAACAGGACAGCCAAAGAAGCCTTTCATTAAAGCAAATCCACCGCCAAAGACATGTCAAGGAATGAATTACACAAGAAGGGCTTGAACTACTACTGCAATGAGAAGTGGAATAATCAACACAGGTGCCAAGGGAGTGGACAAGTTTATTACATCGAAGTGGTATCCAATGATGAAGCAGATACTAAAGAAAGGGGGCAATGAAGAGGACACTCTTGGGGAATAGCAAGAGTTCATAATGGAAGGAAACCCAACAGGAAGCACTTTGGCAACCCTATCAGGAACACCTCGATACCATTCTCTTCGAGTGAGAGGAGTTCTTCTAGGGCAGAGGGTGACAATGTTAATCGATAGTGGAGCTACGCATAACTTCATTGATAAGAGAACAGTGGCTAAGTTGCACTTGGCAACGGAAGACTTTGAAGGGTTTGACGTCCTAGCAGCTGGAGGAAACGTCCTTCCTTACACAAAACAAATTCAACAAATGGAGCTGACATTGGGTCGACACAAGATGAGAGAGGATTTCTATGTTGTCGATGCCGGTGACACGAACATGGTCCTGGGAGTAAAATGGCTTCATTCATTAGGAGAATATACTACCAACTACCAAACCATGGAGCTGAAATTCAAGCATGGAGGAAAGGAGGTTGTACTCAAGGGCCTCTCCAGGAATGGTCCCATGGTGGTTTCAACCAAAAGGATGGAACGATCTTTCCGTAGGGATCAAGTGGCAATAGCAGCAGAATGCTTGATTACAGATTTGCACACCGAAGGAGGAAAGAGCATTTCCCAATGACATTCAAGCTATCTTGGATAAAAAGTGCAAGGTTTTTCGAGCGATACCAACAGGATTGCCACTGGATAGAGGGTTTCAACATGTGATAGAGCTTGAAGAGGGAGCCAAACCACTGATCACCACCCCTTACCATCATCCACGGATATACAAAGAAGAAATCGAGAAAGCCATTAAGGAGTTGTTGGATATGGGGTTTATACGCCCAAGCTCTAGCCCTTTTGCTTCATCGGTGGTATTGGTCAAAAAGAAGGATGGGACACTCAGGATGTGTATCAACTATAGAGCTCTCAACAAGAAGACAATCAAGAACCACTATCCCATTCTACTTCTCCAAGATTGATTTGCACTTGAGTTACCATCAAATTAGAGTCAAGGACGAGGATGTGCAAAATACAGCTTTCAGGTGCCATTACGAGCATTATGAATTCTTAGTGATGCCGTTTGGGTTAACCAATGCCCTCGCCACATTACAATCTTGCATGAATTAGGTATTCATACTTCAGTTAAGGAAGTTTGTGTTGGTTTTTCTTTGATGACATTTTGATTTACAGTAAAACATGGGAAGAGCGTTGAAAGCATATAGAGGAGGTGCTTGACATCCTTGAGAAAAATTCATTCTATGCTAAGATGTCAAAATGCGAGTTCGGCATGACCGAGATTCCATACTTGGGTCATAAGATCAACGCTCAAGGGGTTAGTGTGGATGAGGAGAAGATCAAGGCAATTCGGGAGTGAGCTACCCCCAAGAACTTAACATAGTTGAGAGGATTTGTGGGCCTTTGCAGCTACTACAGAAGATTCGTGAAGGGTTTCTCTCAGCTTGCAACACCATTGACCAACTTAACGAAAAAGGGAGCCATCTCATGGAGTCTCAGAGCTCAAGAGGCATTTGATAGGCTCAAGGAGGTAATGAGTTCGTGTCCGGTCTTGGCTATTCCAGATTTCTCATCTCCTTTTGTACTTGAGTGTGATGCTTCAGGAGAGGGCATTGGAGCGGTATTAATGCAAAATTAACATCCTATTGCATATGAGAGTAGGAAGTTGACCAAACCAGAAAGGGCCTTCTCTATTTACCACAAGGAGATGTTGGCAATCATGCATACTCTTGCAAAATTCAGACAATACTTGGTTTGTGGGAAATTTGTGTTGAAGACAGATCATAACAGCTTGAAGTACTTCCTAAACCAGCGAGATTTGAATGATAGACAGCAGAAATGGGTGAGCAAACTCCAGGCTTATGACTTTGATATTGAGTATGTAAAAGGCAAGAACAATGTGGTGGTTGATGCACTTTCTAGAAAACCTTATTTGTGTGCATGTCTGATATATCTGCTGATTGGAAGGTTGGAATTACAGCTGAATATGCTAAGGATTCCTTTGCTAATGATGTTTTGGAAGGAAAGGTAGTTGATGACAAGTATAGGGTGATTGAAGAGCTCATTCTCTACAAAAATCGGATCTATCTTGTACCTCACTCTAAGGTCAAGAACAAAATAATTAATGCTTGCCATGACACTCCTCTTGCTGGTCATCCAGGATTCTATAACACATACAAGCAAGTAAGGGAACGTTTTGCCTAGAAGGGATTGAAAAATGATGTATTGCAGCATGTGAGAGAATGTTTGGTATGTCAGCAAAATAAAAATGAACATGTTTTACCAGCTGGTTTGTTGCAGCCCTTGCCCATCCCTAATCAGAAATGGGAAAGCATTTTGATGGATTTCATCAGCGGACTTCCAAAGGTGCAAGGTAAAGACTGTATTTATGTTGTGGTACACAAACTCACTAAGTATGCTCACTTCTATGCCATTACTTCAGATTTTAAGGCCCCTTAAGTTGCAGATTTGTTTTTTAAAGTGTTTAGACTCCATGGAGTGCCACGAAACATTGTGAGTGACAGAGATAATAGGTTTATCAGTATGTTTTGGCAAGAGTTTTTCCGTTTGGCTCATACCGAATTGACACCAAGCACTAGCTATCATCCCCAAACAGATGGGCACACAAAGATTGTGAATAAGTGGATTGAAGGATACTTGAGAAATTATGTGACAGGGCAGCAATCAGCTTGGGTGAAGTGGCTACACCTAGGAGAGTTTTGCTACAACACCACACATCACATGTCCATTGGGATGTCTCCATTCAAAGCACTCTATCGCTATGAGGCCACCCCTTTCATGGATTTGATTCTGGTGCATAGTAGGGTTCCGAGTGCTAGAGACATGGTTCAACAGAATGTGGACATCATGAATTTCTTGAAAGAAAATCTCCAACGAGCCCAAAACCAGCAAAAGTTGTATGCAGATCAGCAAAGAACTGAAAGGGTCTTTGAAGTTAACAACATGGTCTATTTGAGGTTGCAGCCCTACCGACAGTCTTCTCTCAAGGGGAATTGAGCGGAAAATCTAAAGCCAAGGTCCTATGGGTCTTTCAAGATCACAAAGAAGATTGGAGAGGTCGCATACGAGCTTGAGTTGCCTCCAGGGAGTAGAATTCTCAATATCTTCCATGTATCGTGCTTAAAGAAGGCGTTGGGTCAGCAAGTCACGCCATCAACAGAGCTGCCACCTCTTGATGATGAGGGTAAATTAATTCTTGAGCCCGAGACAAACTAGACGTGAGAGAGAAGCGATTAAGGAACAAGGTTATCCCACAGTACATGGTGAAGTGGAAGAACCTACCCATTGAAGATGCTACATGGGAAGGGGTGGAGACCTTCGAACACCCAAATTTGAGGTTGTTGGAGGACCAGCAACAGTCTGAGGAAGGGAGGGGACTCTGATGTCCCAAAAAGAAATTGATCGCTTGGCCGACTTCTCCCAAACAGTGTTTGTTAACACTTAGTGAATTTTTTAATAAATAATAAATAAATGCTTTCTTTCTGGCCGACATGTCCATGTTGGCACCATTCTTAATTTGAAATAGAAATTGAATTTTATTTTGTTGTGAGGCCGACCTCTTGGGTTGGACTTTGAAGTTGTATTTATGCCCGATCTCTTCCATTCTGGAGGATCACAAAAAACTGGACTAAGTTTGTGTGGAGTTTGAGGGCGTAGCTTCTCAGGCTCACTCGCTCAGGTGCGTAGCTCTCTAAGCAGTTTTTGTGCCAAGATCTTTTTACCCAGTGAACTCTCATTTTAAACTGTTCTTTCCTACAGGCTGCGATAGCAATCAAGTGGAGGTAGCGACTTCATTTCCCCGTCCAGGCAAAGCCTTTGGCTCTGGCCGGCGCTTCTGGAATCTGCCAAGAGCAATCAAGGTCGCGCAAGCCACTCATAAGCACCTTACCAAGCGATGGGACTACAAGACAAAGTCTGTGCTGTCGGCATTCCATTGGAGTCTGAGTCTCCACGATTTCTCACATTCGATTCAGATCGGGGTAGCGAAGATACACAAGGCATGAGTTTAACAAGCTTGACGCCACTGCAAGGGCGACAAGCCATAATCGACAATCATTCGCCATAGCCCGAGTTAGTCAATTTTGGGAGGGCTATCTTTCACCGGGCTTGAAATTGTATGAATCGAATCTCTCAGATTTATAATATCAGACACTACAATTTTCATACTTTGGATCCTATTGTTGATGCGATTTGTGGACTACTGTGATGTGAATATTTAATTACAAGTTGCCTATTTCATGTGTATGCTATATTTTCAAAATCCGAATATTGTATTGAAGTCTTTAGTTCTCTTTCACATTGAATTTTGCCCTAGTTTATTACAAGAGAAATTGGTTATGTTTCAATTAGACGAGGCAATCCCTCATAGTGGTAATGACTCAAAGAGACTCCAATTTTGATGCAATTTTGGTAGATGCCAATTGGGGGCAACAGCATACTTTATATGTTCTAGTCATTTTGTAGTTGGACTTGCAGCCTTTTGGTCATTTTATTGTATTTTTAAATTTTATATGATATATTAATATATTATATGCACATTAACAACAAATGAATTTGGAAAGTAATTGAATTTTGACATTTCGCATGTGAATTCGCAATTCAACTCTATTGTTGTGTATTAAGGATTTATTATATATGGTGAATGCCTTGTCAATGTCCTCATATATTTGAAATTTGAAATTTCCCTATATTTTTAAAAAAATCCCTTTTCTTATATAGTTGTCCCTTTGTCATCCCCTAAAATAGCCTCAAAAAAACAATCACTGAAATGCATCCCCCTATCCCCAGTCATCCCAATCCCCAAAACTTGGTGGAACATAGATTCTAACTTCTAAGTATATTGGAGCACTTCTACTATTTCATATGAGGTTCACAAAATATTCTTTGCATTTGCAGTTGCTCTTTCATGAAGCATAAGATGTCAGCCTTGATACCACAACATTGCTACCAAAGAAAAACAAAATACAAAAAAGAAACTTGCCATTCATACAAAAGACAAGCCAAATCTTCAAATATCTTTTAATGTATAGCTAGAGGAGACACAAGCTAAGATTCAACAATTGTCCACAAATAAGGATATAACTTACACCCAGAACCATCATGACAATGCAAGAACTCGGAAAATTTTAGTCAACATACAGAAATCAATGCACATTAGTGTTCCAGAAGAGAAACATAAAACAGAAGAGATGAAACTGAATACAAGTGTAGGAGAACACAAAAGATTGCCAGAATTATCAATGAACCAATACAAGTATACAACAGATGTTTAGAAGGAAAACATGATCTGTTTATGATATGTAGTTATCCCCTTATATATTTGCCATCCCAATGTTTTTGACTTCATCAATAGTCAATAGTCTTGATCAACCAAGTGCCTAAGCCTTGCTTGGTACTATCCACCAGAAGCCAAAACTGGCTGATCAAGCACTGCAGGACCTCATAAATTCCACAGCCATAGGTTTGACATGTATACCTTATGTTTTTCATATTATAGTTGTGTAAGCACCAAATGCATATTACAAACATACTAAAAATAAGTGCAAGTTTCATGAAAAAAATCTTCTCATGAAGATGTTTTCAGGTTACCATATCCAAGGTCATTATTCATAGTATTACAAATACTTTTCCAAACAAGCTTGGGATGGAGAATTTCCAGGGAAGCCTCAGCATTTGTGATTTTTACTACCACTATCAATTCATGAAGGATTGTGCATGATTCCTTTGTTTGATAGTAAACCCTACACTATCTATCAATAGAGCCATGATATAATACATGCACAAGGAAAATTTAACATAATCAATAAAAATGTTTCACTGTTTATGTTGCTTAATTTCCTTTTGTTGGCAGATCCAATGCACACTTTTCCTTTACGGCATTGTTTAGTGTCAGATTTGAAATATTGGCTAGATAGATAATCATTGTATTGTTCTTGCAGTGTAATATCAAAATGCAGATTGAATGAACTCAAAGCAAGGCAAGACATTGAAGAAAGAGGACTTTGTAGTGCCAATAAGGTTAAAATTGCCAACATTTTTCCTTTCTGAATCAAATAGTACTTCAATTTTCTCACTTATAAATATTATTCTGAAAGCATCTACCAAAACCCAGTTCATGTATATTGTGCTTAATACTAAATTTTATTGTACTAATCCCAAGGTGTGTCTTCCTTTCTAAGTACTGACTCTGTATCCTTTGGGTTTCCAGTTTCCCCACATCAGAAGGATTATACTGTTTACATTCAAGAATACTAGAGTTACATAGCTACTGCAATACTTGGATTTTTGTACCAGATTTGTTATAGCATGCCACTACATCATATATAAGTTCACATAGAAAGGGATGGAAAACATTATAACATTTGATTGTGAATCTGCGGTTAGTCAAGGCAAGGGGTGTTCCCACAACAGTTTTCAGAATAAAATAGATACGAATCAAGACACAAAATATTGGAACATTTTTTCTCTTAAGTTTCAAGATGATCAAAAAAATTGCTTTGCTGCCATTAGGGCAAATAACTTGATTGTAAAAAAACCTGGAAATAATGAAAAGCAAAGGGTAAAGTGAAATTAAAAGCTCACATAAAAGCGCTCAACCATCCCAAAATCTCTTGTAGCCAGTTTTTTATTATTTCATATGATCAAAAGAAAACTGTTGCTACGACTAAGCGTCCAGAATAAGCTAATAATTTATATTATGATGTGGATGCACGTACGTAAGCATTGTTTACCTCTGATTAAAATTGTTTGTTTTAAAAATAGAATGTCTACACCCTACTAAGCATTAAACAAGATTTCCCACCTTGGATGCTCCTATTTTTGCCACTGTTGTAGACTTTGGCTTTGCAGTGTTAAACTTATTTGAAGGGACTCTTGACAAACTTTCTGCTTCATCTTGGGCATTCAAGCGCTCCCTGTTGTCGTGAATAAACAACTCTTCTTTGGACAATGACTTCTGCTCTTGCAGCTCTTTCTCCGTTAGCAGTGGAGATGTATTAAAACTTGGAAGTTTTGATTGAGACCCCACGCCCATGCCCACACCTGCTACTTCAGGCAAAAAGGCATGGGCATGCGTAATCATTTCACCTGAGTTGCTATTACTATCGAGGGAGCTGTCAACAGTGGACCTGCGAGAACAAATACCTCCCATTCTCTTCAAAATTGCAAAAGAATCACTGACGCTCCCTCACATACCAACCACCTTTACCTCTGTATTACAAACCAAGTTTTCCCTTTTATAGCCAATGTCAGTGACTCTTCAAGACTGAAACAAAGCCGAGCAATAACAAATCTATCAACATCAACAATGCATTGCCCTGTAATCACAGCGCTCCACGATCTAAGCCGCGAGGCTATTTCTTCACCCTCTGCCCTAGTCTTGTGCCTCTCCTCTATTTTCATTTAACACAACGAATTCGCGTATTGCTGAGACCAAATCTCATATTTAAGACAACCATCGGGTGATATTACATATATTTATAGGATCAATTCAGAAAAGCAAAATTGTAAAGGACGATCTCGCCACAAGAAAACCCAAAGAAATTTATAAAGCCCAAAAGATGAGAAAAAACATCGGGGGTTTGAAACTATTTTGCACAGAAAAGAGCTAGGGTTTAAAAAACACAGGGAACGTTAATTTCAGTAGGTATGGATGATAAAAAACGAAAAAAAAAAGAAAAAAGAAAAAATTTGCACCATGCGGGTGGCTGTGAGCTTCGATTTCTCCTTTGTGGGCTTTGATATCCTTCTCCGTATGTGATCCATCGCGATTCGCCCTCCTCCTCCCCCACTGACTTTGATCTTTAATCTTTTTTATCGTTGGTCTTTAATCTCATCGGCTGCTCAAACGCCCCTCCTCCTCTCCGACTCTTGCCGTGGAAGCCTCGCAACTTTAGTTCACTTTCTCCTCCAAATTCATTCGACATTCAACATTCAACATCACGTCATATGACAGCGTCCGCCTTCTCAAAATCATTCTACTCCTCCTCCTCCTCCTCGCATTATTTACCTATTCAATGGGAGGTGGCGAGTTGACCCCAATGCCCATCTTCGTGCGTTTCTGCCATAGATAATGAGTACCTTCTGACGTGTCTCTCTCCTCAATTTTTGTCCAAGGTCGTATCTTGGATTAACGCTTTTTTACTTGTTCACCCCGCGGAATTATAAATAATGTAGCTACGCAGTGCGAGGAAGTCGTATTTAGAAATAGGAATCTATATTCTCAACATGTTCACATGGCATTCATGTTGTCCCTAGCCTAAATACTTGAAAGGGTGAAGAGAGTAATACCCTTCCATTTTACATTTAGTAGTAGTTTTCCCCTTTTTTTAAAAAAAATATATTATTTATTTACAAAATTACTGAAATTGGGTTCTATATTATTCATATTTTCATATGTATATAAGTATAATTTATTCATACATTTATTTTAATTTATATATTTTTTATTTTGATCTAATCTTTTCTCTATCTAAGATTGTTTCTATTGTTGTAAATTTGATCCTTAACTTTTTAAAATTTAAATCTAAATTACTACTGACTATTGTCTACTATTTTCCCTCTTTGAATCAACCAATTTTACACATTTTGTTTGTAATTAAATGTTATGTGCTTCTATTTAAAGTCATTCATTTACATCCATTGCACATTCTCTCACATTTGATCATTATCTTTCATCTTAGAAACATCTAAGGAGCAACTAATAGCTAAACACTTCAATTTGGTAAACATAAAAAGAATAAAAAATTGCATACATCATTTTAAGATATTTGAATGATTTTGATTGATTAAGAAGGGGAAGAGCCCTCATCCCTTACAGAAACAGCACCTAGACAAACCAGCAAAACAGAGGAGATAGCAAAACTAGAAATAGCACATCTCCTCACCAAAACCAACCAAAAACAAATATCAACCAACACCAATAGAATCAAAACATATAATCTTATCCAGGAGCCAATAAAGTTTTAACCAGACCATATTATCATCGACCCAAAAATTCAAATAAGGCACGTATAACCTATCATAAGTTCCCAGCAAGTAAATGATCTTCAGACCAGAAATAAAGAGTAAATCAACACAGTTCAAGTTTATCAAGCCATTACCCAAAATTAGCCTAACAAAAGAGCCAAAACACCAGTCGATGAGAGACATAAAGGAACAAAATCAGACACAAAATAGAGGATTGAGCTTCCTCTATAAGGCTCCAAGCCATTTTTAAGTCTCTCACCGTTTCCTCAAGGTTGTCCTTGGTCTCCATCTTCCCGGACCGATCAGCTTCATCTTTGTTTCCTTTTTTCCTCTACTGCTTTTTGATCTTGCCCTGTCTCGATATAGTTGCCATCACAACTCTTTTCATTACACCATCCATGACTCTACAGACATTCATAACAACATTCTCAATAACATGGAACCTGTTTGAGTTGTCTTCTTTCTACATCATCCTTTTGAGTAATTTCATCCTTTCTTCCAACATTTACATTCTTGTCTTATCAATTTTCATTTTCTTTTCACTCTCGCTATCAACATTACAAGGGATATCAGTGTTAATTTCAATATCCTCCAAGTTGATTGGGGTCTTATTTATATTTCCCTTTCCTTCGGCCATTCTTGTCTCCCTCTCCACACCATGCTCCTCCTCATGTTGATTATTACCTACTTCCTCTTCTTGACTCAAATCCTCAATATCCTCGAACACCGGCACCTCACCTCTTCCTCTGAAAGCCCATCTTCTCCCAAATTGTCGGACACATACTCCTCTAAGGAAGTGTCATTCTTTTTCCTAGCAACTCTCTTCCCTTTTTATTCTCAAGTTCCCGAGGAGCTTTCATTTTCTTATCAGCAAAAATTTTAGTTTTCTTGCTAGCATCCAGACCTTTAGACACAACCAAAGCAAGATAGGGTGACCTATGACCTGCGGGGTGGTGGAGTCGCTTTCGAAGCTTATGTCATGATCATTCAAAATCGTTATGGTTGATGAATCAGAGCCCAGTTCTTTTACCAGTATTTTTCCTTTCTTATTGGAAGTTGAAGAGAGAGTAGTGTTATATTTTTCAAGGGTTATTTTGAGGAGTGTCATACATGAGGATTCCACAACTTTAGGGGAAGGGTTCTTGATTTTTTTATTTCTTTCACAGGGGAGTGGGGTCAACTTTCTAACAGCTCAATTCTGACTAAGCTTTTAGGGGTCGGATTGTTCTCAATCAAATTATGGAAGATGTTCATTTGTGGGGGATGGTGGCTAGGACATACTTACAAATAGCTCTAATCAAACCCTGATGTAGGGGTGGCTTAACACCATGAGTTAAGCTTTGTTTCAATGACGAGAGGAGGAAAAAAGGTACGTTGATTTTTTCCAAATTCCTAATATGGTTTAGGATGGGGAAATAGTACCCATGCAATAGACTAGAATCGACCCTCTAAAGTAAAATATTTCATAACAAAATAGAAAACATTATGGTAAGGAGACAAGAGCAACAACTTGGCATAGTCGTTCGAAAATCTTTGAGGTTTTTCATTAGCTTTAAAAAAATTGTCCATATAGGTCTGGTAGTTGCCCAAGAATACCTTGGTGATTTTCTTTCCTTCATAATTGAGCCCCATGGCCTTCACTATCAACTTAGCATCCATTGTAAAATGAATCCCACCCATGTCAACCTCACCATCCTTCCATGCATTAGCAAACTTGTAGTTGAGCTCCTCAGTATAGCCCTTTATAGCTACGAAGTATGGGGTAAAGCCAACACATTCAAAGAGGTTCCATAACTTTGCATTATGCCTCAGGGAGTCATGTTTGCTTGGCTCAGTTCTCTTTTTGGGTCCCCATTGATTTATCCCTGATAAGATAATCCTTGCATAAAAGAAAATGATCCACACTAAGACCCTTCTCATCCACAATGGAAACCACCAACAGTTCAATTTTTTTAGCTTTGATGGTAACTTGGGGGTTTTTCATTTGGACCAGTCACAGTTCGAATCTTCTGGCGATAATTTTATAAAGATCGTGTTGTTCACAAGGAAATAACTCATATCTTCCAAACCAACCTTTATTGGAAAAGACAACACCCCCACCATTAAGAAACATAATTGAACTTTTTTTATTATCCTCCAATCTATCATAGTTAAAACATGTGAAACTGTCCTAACGATAATCCCTTGAAAGATTTTTAGGGGTTTGGGTGGGTAAAATCATTACATGAAGTATTAAAAACTCCTTTCCTTTTTTACTTTTACATGATCCTTCTAAAAAATCATCTTTTTGTCTTATTCCTTTTATAGTTATGAAGATTTATCATACTCTTGTCAACATTAGAGTACCCCAAATCCCTACTCTGCAATTACCCATCTCCATTATGAGTAGGGTAATGATTATCATGCCAACTTGATAACTCTCTGAATACTCCATCATAACTAATTTCTTTCTATCCGTGTGGGATTATTTAAGAGCCTAAATTATTCTTTGAATATAATCTCCTTGATATGATTTTGCAATTTGGAGAAGTTCCAATACTCCCACTCTGATTGTCTTAGGCAAATATTTTCCATTGCATCAACAACCATGTTACCTTCCCTATAGACATGGAAAATCTTATACTGTTGGAAGGTTTTCATCATTTTTCTACAATCATCTAGGATGTCTTTTAATTCCCACATCACATCAGCCATACTATTTAAATAATTTCTTATTAGCTTGGAGTCGCCTTCCACCCAGACTTTAGTGTAACCTTTTTCTTTCATATAATTCATACCCGTCCACGCTACTTTAGCCTCTACCATGTTGTTTGTTATTGTACCCAAGCCTTTGCTATATCCAGAGACAAAATTATCTTGATGATTTATAATTATTCCACCTACCCCTGCCAGGCTAGGATTACCCTTTAAACACCCATCAAAATTACTTTTTATCCATCCTGGATCCAAAAATATCCAAATAGTACTCCTTCAATATGCTATTTTACCCAATTAATATTAGTTAGATCTTGTGATATACCCCATAGTTTCTTAATTCACAACTCTTTCTAGGAAGGCATTTTCTTTGAAGGAGCATACTTGCAGTTGTCAATGTTTTCTTGTATATGTTTTCTTATAGACATGCATAACTCTTTACTATTCTTAGTTGTATCCATGAAAGCTCTATTGTTCCATTATTTCCACAACCCCCCAAGTGAGGAGTAGGGGAACTTGCCTCCAGAGATCCATAATAATATTATGGGAGTAGGGACACAAATTCCAACAATCAATAAAAATTTTTACCGAAGGAGAAAAAACCCACTCAATAATCAGACTTTCATAAAGAAAGACCAAACCTCTTGTGAGTAAGGACATTAAAACAATAGATGCATGATGGTTTTTTCAAATTCATTACAAAGATAGCACCTATTGACCAAGTAGACGCCTTTTTTCTTAAGATTATCAATAGTGAGAATCTTGCCATGTGCCACTATCCACGAAAAGTAGTTAATCTTAGGTATTAAATTCTTACTCCGGACCATTTTCCAATTAAATTCCCCTTTTTGGATTAGCTCGGTTTCCAAAACATCATGCATAGATTTGATAAAGATTCTCCCAAAAGAGCTTTTAGTCCATATCCACTCATCATCCCTGTCCTTCGAGAAAAGATCAGATTCGCCAATCTATTATAGAAGAATACCCAAACTAGCATCCCAATTGTATTGCCTTCCCCCCCTCAGAACAACATTATTTATATGATTTTTAAAATTTATCCATTTTGGCCTCAGACCATCCCAATTTACATAATTAGTGACCTTTTTTCCAATAGTTCTTTTCATTCTTATTTCAATTTGTTTAAGATTGTTGTTTGATGAAAAAAGAGCACAATTTATCCAATCATCATCCTAGATGTATGTTCTTTGAACATTTCCTATTCTTAGTTTCACACCTTATTTTAAAGTACCTCTAATCTTGATCAATCTATTCCAAAAGATAGAAGCATAGGGGAGATCCTCTTTCCTCAAAAAGCATCTTTGATCTTTGTTTCGTAGATATTTGGCTCTAAGAATCTGGACCCAGTCCTTAGCTCCTTCCAGAAGAAACTAGACCATTTTTTCCACTAGAGCTTTATTGAAAAGGTTTTATTCTTCGTACACCCAAACCACCATCTCTTTTTGGGGTACAAACTTTATCCCATCCAACAAGAGCCAATATTTTCCTTTCCTCCACCCTTTACCATAAAAATCCCCTTTGAATCATTTCTATCTTTTTGGCTAAGAAGGTAGGAATGCTAAAGAGGGATAGATAGTAAACATGGATGTTTTGTAAAGAAGCTTTCAAAAGTTGCATTTCCCTACATAGCTTAATGAATTTCTTTTCCATCCAGCCAGTTTCTTTTGGATCTTTTCAATAATATGATTCCAATAATTACTATGGGGTTTTATAGAAATTAGAGGAAGACCAAGGTAGGTAGCCGACAGTTCAGCTTCCTAGCACCCAATAATGTTTATTACTCACTCTTTTATTGTTTGGGTTGTGTTGAAGAAATAGATCTTGCTTTCATGATAATTGATATATTGGCCCAAAACTCTAGCATATTTATCCAGGATGTCTTTCCACTATCTAGCTCCAAAACTGAAGCCTCTCCTAAAAGGATAGTGTCATCAACAAATTGTTGGTGAGAAGGAGTGAGGAAGTAGCTTTGAGCCCTTTCAACATTTTGTTTATAAGTTGTTTCTAAATATTTTGACCCAAAGCTTTAGCCAGAATAACAGAAAGTTAAGGAGACAAAGGATCACCTTCTCTTAAACCTCTACCACATGAGAAGAAACCTTTAGACACCCCATTAACCAAGACCGAATACTTAGGAGTTGTAACACAATATGTGATTAAGTTAATAAATATTCTCTTCAAACCAAATATTTTTAGCACAACAAAAAGGAAAGGCCATGAGACACAATCATAAGCCTTGGAGATATCAAGTTTTAGGACCATACCTTGCTTCTTGCTTAAGTCCATAGAATGTAACACCTCATGTATGTAAATTGTTGCATCCAAGATATGTCTTCCTTGAACAAAACCCTTCTGATTAACAACTATCATTTTATTCAAAACCAATTTCAATCTATTGACCATTATCTTTGAGAATATCTTATAATTTGTGTTACAAAAACTGAGTCTGAAATAATTTATTGATGAAGCTTCTTCCAACTTAGGGATGAGCTCTATAAAAGTGGCATTTAGTTGATTTAGAAGCCTACTAGATCTAAAGAAATCTCGAGCAACAATGAAAAGGTCAGTTGAAACAATATCCCAAAATTACTGGAAGAAACTAGGAGGAAAGCCATCATGCCCTGGGGCTTTATAAGCACCAAAGGCGAAAACTGCCTCCTTAACTTCTTGGAGAGAAACAACTCTAGACATCACTTTTAGATCCTACTCTAAAATGACTTATGGAATCACCTGCAAAATAACCTCCAAATCAATATTGTCAATCTCTAGCATTTGTTGAAAGTTTGAAAAGAAAGACACTGCCTCATTAGCAATTTCATCCTCCCCATACAGACTTAACCCATTGATAGTTTTTAGAGATCTAATCTTGTTTATGCACCTATGTTTTAGGGTAGATTGATGAAAATAATTAGTATTTCTATCACCTTCAGTCAACCATTGGATCCTTGACTTCTATTTCCAGAAAGTCCCTTCTTTTTTATTTACTTTAAACCATTGAGATCTTAAGTCCCTTTCTTGATTATAGATGTTTTCATCAATATTACCCAACTCCATCAAATCCTGAATCTCCTTGAATTTTAAGCTAAGTTCTTTTTTTGTAGTGAATATATTCCCAAACGAGTATTTGTTCCATCCCTTTACACTATCTTTGACTTTCTTTAGTTTCTAGGCTGAACAAAACATGGGAGTACCACTACAAGGAGCATTCCACAAACCTTCAATAAGGGTTCTGAATTATGAATGGTGAGACCACATTAGTTCATATCTGAAGGTAAAAGGTCTTCTAGCAACTTTATCATCCCATCCAAGTAGGAGAGCACTATGATCGGACCTTGTTCTAGGAAGAGCAGTGAGAGTGAGGTCTTGTAAAATGTTCCAATTTGAAGAAATAAGGATACGATCAAGTTTTACTTGGATTAAATGATTACCCTGTTGTCTATTAGACTAGGTAAAAAGTGACCCATTCAAAGGGATATCGATTAATCCTACTAAGTTGATGAAGCCCACCAAATCCATCATATTATCCGAGAAGTCAATAAATTCTCCATACTTTTATGAAGGATACAAAGGAGAGTTAAAGTCCCCTCCTAGCAACCAAAACTCCTCATTTCTATTGTTTATAACTCCAAGCAGGTTCCAAAGATTTATTCTATCCAAGCGCAAATTAGGACCATAAATGTTTACCATATTCCATTTAACCGAGGTAACAATGTCTTCCATGGAAACCATCAAACAATTTCTACTACTAAAACCCAACCCACTAGATAGTCTAGCTAGATTCCAACAAGTTGCTATTCCCCCTGAAGCTCCTTTAGCATCACTAACCTTAAAGTTAGCATAGGTCTAGAGCCATTTGATAACTTTTTCAAAATTCTCCTTATTCATTTTAGTTTCTTACATTAAAAGAACATCTGGTTTGGCATCCACCAAACAAACTTTTAACAAATATTGTTTATAGGGGCTATTAAGTCCCCTAATGTTCCACAACATCAGACGCATTGGAAACAAAGAGTAGCAATATCACCTTGATACTACTAAAATAGGGGAGAGAGCCCCCCACTACTTCTTTCTGGATTTGTTTCCTGCAAGGGAGTCAAGAGTTCTTTATTTTCCTAAAGCAACATCCCTGGTTGTATCTTTGTTTCTTGATTCTTTCAAAAGTGGTTTGCCTACTAAATATTATTTCTTCCCACATTCAGGTTCTTCTTTCTTGATTTTGTATTTGCTTGATTCCAATCATCATCCTCCACACCTTGTTTTTGGGGGAAGAGGGAATCTTCGGGATCTCTTTATCTTTAAAACTTTTATCTGTTTCTTGTTTAGCATCTGGCAATTGAGTCACCTCCTGATCGAGAAAAACTAGAGTGTGCTTAGGGGGAGGAACCAATTTTCGTTCCATCTGAATGTCTATCTCTCCTTCTTCGAGGTTTTCCTTATTTTCTTTCTAGAGTACCAAATCTACTCCCTCCACTTCTTGTGACAAATTCTGCATATTATTCATCACAAGTTTGATGTCAAACATTTTAGTAACACATTGAGAATCTAGGTAAGTCTCCAATGAAGGGGAAAAAGGATTATGTTCAACCACAACATTCGAGGTGGCCATTTCAATTATGTTGGGAAGGGCATTCCCCCTCAAAGACAACACATTATCCTTAATAGAGTTGTCCTAGGAAGTCACCGTCTCCTTACCAAGAATCAACAAACCCAAGGAGGAGCAAGTTGTAACAGGTTCCTTTAGTAAAGCCTTAGGAGCAACACTTTTAGAGGTAGAGTTAAGCAACAACCTTGACTGGTTATTCTTAGGTTTCAAAGGAAGCTTATTATAGACATCTTGTAAGTGGCCAAACTTATTGCAGAGCTGATAATAAACGTTAGCATTTTTTTATTCCAAAGGTTGAACCCATCTGCCAAACTTTGATTTAAGGGTCACCGTTGTTGGGAGGACTATGTTGATAGCGACATTCACACAAATTCTAGCATAGACCAATCATGACTTAAGTTGTGTTACTTTGTCAATAGTCAAAAGGGTACCAAAGGAATCAACAATTCCTTTGAAAACACTTTAGCTCCAAAATTCTAAAGGAAAACCTGGGAGCTTAACCCAGGTTGGAGCCACCTTACCAAGGTCTATTGAGGCTTCGAGACCTGGCTTCCACTTACTCAAGGATAAAATATTCTTAAATCCTCTATCAAAGGCCCAAGGGCCTCCCATAAGAACTTTGATCATATCTTTAGGGACAATAAAGCTAAATAGAAATAAACCTTTAGGCATAGCACTAATTGAGACACTACCCTTGAGATTCCAAGTGTCAATGGCCCACTTACGTACCTGATCAATATTAGGGTGGGACACAAAGAATTTCCCTATCTGGGATAGCTTCAAGCCCCCGATTTCCTCATCCAGGAGCACATCAGGGACGTCCACTTCATCTCCTTCCATAGTATAGAAAGTAGACAAAGAAGCTAGAGAAGCCTTTATCAAAACCTTTTCTCCAACTAGCTTATCCACATAGGAAGTTGGGTTCTCCCCAGTCAGAAAAGCATCCTTATTCAGGGAGTTTGAAATGGGAGATTTTCCAGGTGTACTTTTAAAATCCCCCGCAGGCAATGAAGAGGAGACAATTTTATGAGGAGCAGAATGCATAGGTGGGGGACCCCCATTGGGGTCTCCGCCATTCTGATTCATCAAGAATCATAAACAACACAAAAAAATAAAAATTGCAGGCACGTGCATAGAGCTCGTTCGGTAATTTCATTCCATATTTGAATGTTATATGTGATATCTTACACATATTTCCAAATATTGACATGGGTGAACAAGTCCCCTTGTAACTGTAGACATGTAAAAATGACCTCCTAACACTTATCGCACATCTTAAATGAATTTTTCTCATTATCGACATCATTATCACCTAATATCACTGTATTTCACATCAATTACATCGAAAACTCTAATTTTCTCTATTAATTGAATAATATTACATTATTTAATTAATTCACTTTTTCATCATTTTCGACTAATTAAATAAATTTCACTTTTTTAATAAAGTCCTAATCTAGCTTTATTCCTCTTGATTAATTAAATAATGTCAATTATTTAATTATGTCATTAATTTAACTTACTCCCCTAAGTCAATTAAATTATTACCACTTAATATTTTAATTAAATCACTTTCCCCTAAACTTGAATAATTAAATTAATTATTCAAACATCATTCAAAAAGGTCAAAACAAACAAATACAATTTTGTTTATAAAAGTCAAACATGATTTGCACATTCAACTCAAAAGATTAATTAATTAATTATCCTCACCCACTTTCATGATTGAGAAAATTATGATCCCTCGATTGCTCACTCTGATTGGCTAACTGATCCATCTATACCTGACTGATTCATCTGTTCTTCAATCCCACTGAAGGCTCAACATGATTTCTTCAATCCCACAAATTATTTAATCTATTCCCTCAATTCCGCTAAACACTCAAATTGATTTCATCAATTACACTGATTACATAATCAAAATCCATTGATTCTTCCCATCTAATTCCTCTCAATGGTTTTGAATTGTTGATCAGGATATTCTACTACGCGATCTCGATCGTTCATCTCAAAACACAAAATCTATATAACAACCTCATTTCTTCTCAAAATCGATTAGAGAATCAACATCTTGTTCACAATGAAGTAATGCTAAAATCACAATCAACCTTTTGAAGAACTTTGACACACATCTTCAATCAACACACGCACATTTGAATATTTTGCAATACATCAATGGAGGCTTCACATTTGATATAACAATCCAAAATCATTGTGAATACACTTCAACATGAGATGGGTAACGACATTAGTTAATTGAAGTTTTTGTATGATCTTTGATTGCTTTACTTTTAGTTCATTGAATTCAGTAATCTCAATATCGTTCATTTCGTGAGTAATGGGTATGAATCATCATCTTTTTGTTTGAATTAGATTAGTTCAATTCATTCATTTTGATCTTATCGCATTATCGATTTCCCCTGTACACATTCTAGCACGCCCGGTGGGACCGTGGTCTTTAATAGTAACATGTCCTTGAGTGAGTTTTGAATAGTTGCAAGTTCCATAAACGTACTTGATTTTTTTTCACGCAAAAGCTACGAGAAATTCACGCGGTTGATCTTTCTTTTTAGCCGCAATCGCCTATTTTTCAGTCGCCTTTTCCATTTCAACCTCTTTTGCTAAAGAAACGGAGGCACTTTTGTATTTTTTAACTGCTTATGCTTGAGAAACAGAGGGTGCTTTTTATTTTTTTAGCCATAGTTGCTTCTAACAAGGTCCTTTTTGCTTTAAAAATTTGCTTTTTCTCTATCAAAATTTTGGTCTAAAAGTTGCAGGTTATTTTTTGATTTCTAAAGCTAACAATTGTTAGGTTGGATGTTGGAAGGATGCTAACGTTGTTTATGTAGGATTTGTAGAAGCATGGCATGTGTTTTTCCAAGAACCAACTAACACTTTTTATTATAGAAAAGACGAATGGTCGAAGTTTTAAATTTTTTTCAAAAGCTTTCTAGATTAGATGAAATTGGTGCTATAAAATGAACCCCACAAATCACATGCTTTCAATTGGTGCTTAAAAAGAATCTTTCAAAAGCTTTCTAGCTTAGGAAAACTTTTTAATTGGAGCTTAAAAATAATCTTTCAAAAGCTTTCTAGCTTAGGAAAATCTTTCAATTAGTGCTATAAAAATGAACCCCACAAACTTACACATTTTCGTTTTGGTGTTCTAAAAAGAATTTTCAAAGGTTTTCTGGATTAAAATAACACTTTATTTGGTGCTCTAAAAAATGTTGTCTTTTTGTCCAAACGATTTCAATATGTTGACGAAATGTACAATTTACTTTTGTTAACCAATTAAAGACAACTATTACTAGAAAACCTCAGTTTTGGGGTTTAAAATTGGACAAATACAATTTTGATTTGTACACTACTATCTAAATTGATTAAAATTGAGCACTTTATTTTGGTACACCTAAAAAATAAATTGCTCTCTTGTACACATTTTATTTCATTTCTTTTGGATAACGTCACTTGAGGGGCTTAAAAAGAACATTCTAATGAAGTGTATACTGTGTCTTTCGTGTTTGGCAAACTGAGTACCTATCCTCTCCCCTCACATCTTTGAGCAATCTTGGGTAACGAAAAAATACTTTGAGTTTTGTATTTTGGTCTCTTTATTTGTATCCTTAAAGAGGGAGGTTGTTATGAAATACATCCTGTAATGGAAAATTCATAAACAAGGTCTCGAAGCACGTTTACCCGTGGGCTATATCAAAAGTTATGAAATCATGAGAAAGTAACGTCAATCCTGAGGCGTCAACGTACTACACCTAATCCCATGTCTTAAGTGGAACAAGAATGCTTAAAGAGCCTTAAGTGGCTAGTGAACGATAGTGAAACGACGAGTGTTCTCAATTTGTTGTCATTAAAAACCTTTGTTTATAATGGCCAACTTTGTCCTTCCAAAGAGTTCTTTGAAGTGGTGCAATGGAATTTATTTCCAAGAAGTTACTTTCCATGTCTGATTTTCGTTGAAGTGTAGAGATTAAAAGTTCATTCTTAACACACCTCTACAATTTTCCCTAGATTACATGTAAAATCATCTCTTCTACTATGAGGGGCATGAGGCAATGCCACCAAGAAGAATGTACCCACTTGAACTAGGATTGTGTTGCTTGTGAGTCAATTTAAACACGTTGCATGATTCCAAAACAAGTCAAACACACATCAACATATTCATCAAATCTCAAACACTTTAAGGTTAGTGTGAATACTTTGAAAATAGCCCTATGTTTGCATTCCCTAAAAGATATCCTAAAAAAATATCTTTGAAGGTTTTCGAACATTTAGGCTTAGATATCAAGTCACATTAAATCTAAAGTTAACATTGGAAAGCTATAGGTTTTTTGGTATCTTAATTTTCACTTGGTGGAATGAAACGTGCCTTTAAAGTTATAAACATTTAGATCCAAAAATGAGTGTTTGTGGTAAAAGCTTCATGTCACTCCATACATTTACTATTGTATCATTTGCCATATCTCAAAAATAGGACACTTGAAAAATCAGATCAAACAAAGTCATCCAAATTTGCAAAATTTATCCAAACTTCTGCCAACATAGAAATTGGAAAACAAAATTGAACAAAGGCCACTTTTGTTGCTGTTTTTGTCGCACTTGACAAAAACTAGCTGGAGTTGACCCAAAACTTGCCGCTTTTGCTCTTTGGATTTTGACAAAGACTGTCAGAAACTCACCGCTTTTGTTAAAATGAATGCACTTGATCTAAAATTCATGCAATTGATCTTTTTATGCCGTACTTGATCGATTTTCTTGGTCGCAGTCACCCAAAATTTGGCCACTCTTGACCAAAACAACCGATTTTGCCTACATAAATTCACTTGTCAGAAAATATACACATAAAGGCCTCTTTTGAGAAAACTCGCCACAATTGCCTTTTAGATTTGATGGCATTCGACCAAAATCTAACCTCTTTTGACAAAAAATGCCACTCTTGCCCTCAAATTGCCACTTTTGCTTTGTTTTCTGGTGAAAATCAGAGACTGATCTTCATTTGGTTACAAATCCTTTTGAGAACAAAAATAGTTAGATTCCCAAAATACGTCATAAAGTCCATCATCCATTTATGGAATCAAACACTCCAATCTAGCTTTATGGTTCAAAATCAAAACAAGTTTGGATTATTCCTTAACTCAAACTTCGAAGATATCAACATTTTCTTGAACCTCAAGGCTAGTACAAGTAGATTTCTCGCAACATATCCTCTAGAAAAAGAAGTGAAATATCAATCTAGGTTTTCAAACATTTTTTGAAACCCAAAAGTTAGCATCATTTTCCAAAACATCACTCAAACCTTAGGGTCTTGAGGATCACAAAACTATATCAAAACACCGCTCACTTTATGACCATTTGCAATCCTACTACTCTAGTTCAACAACCAAACCTTATGACACCTATCATACAACCAAGCTTTACCCAAATTGAAGGTGAACAAATAGACATCATCCGTAGTTTGAGGAGTTTCATATTCAAGGCAAAGGAAACACCAACTCAGTGGAGAAACACAACAAATATCCTAGAAAAACAAGAATGAAAAACATATCTTGCAACTGGAAGCCCTGTATTACCACCTCCTATATGGCAATATATATCATCTTTTTAGAAACAAAAAATCCCAAAAAAACAGTTACATTTCCTTAAAAAATGGAAAAAACCCAAAAGCAAAGCATTATTTTATTTCCATAGTTAGAAATCACCAACTTTCACAAAATCTTGGCACTTGTTTATGACACCAACACGATCACAACATAGAAAAAAGATGGAAGCAAACAAAAGTAGCTCTAGCATGTCTCCCGCAAACACCACACACAACCGAAGTGACCCATGGGGTATAGAGCAAGTGACCTTATAACTCCTCAAAAGGAACCCACATTTAAGGCAATAACAAATGAACCACCAAGTGAGGAAGAAGTAGACAACAAGAAGCGATGGATAGATCAAACCAAAACCCAAAGGACATGGTCATATAAGAAGTGGATAGTGAGGAAGAAATAAATGATGAAGAATTCTTTCAACACTCCAACAATCCAAAGGTACTTAAACTAATGGAAAAACTCCTAAGAAAGGATGCAAATACCTATTTCTTCAAATTAGCTCAAAGTGGTGCTAAGCTACCTATAGACATTAATGTGGAAATTATTAAGGATCCTCAACTCATTCCCTTAGGGGATAAATCATTTTTGAGGGAAACACCCAAACCATTGGAGATTTTGAACATGCCACCTATCTTCTCATAAGGTAATGACCAACTTAAACAACAACCAATGGACAACCCTTTGTTTAGGAAATCGTCCCAGATCAAACAAGCAACTGTGGCCCAACAATATCAAGGAGGTCCATCTCAATACATAGAATAGGATATCACCATCACTGACCTCTACAAAATTAAACAAATCTAAGGAGAATATTTTACATCCTACCTACAAAGATGGAGACATAAAGCTAGTAGATGCAAGTGGCCTATTCTCGACAAAGAACTGGTGAATATCTTTGTTTCCAATGTCCAAGCTGAAATCAATTACCAACTCACCATGTTGTGCCCCGCGAACTTCGAAGAGACTATTGAAAAGGGACTACACATTGAGAGAGCTCTCATAGCAAGGGAAGTCCTTAAACTAAACAGCTCAAAAGAAAATCCTTCTAGTTCAAATGACAGACCCAAGATTTAGGCCAAGAACAAAAATGTTACAAACGATGGAGTAGTTGATGCTAGTGTTGTATGGAATGTGAAAAATCCTAACATACCAAAAAACAAAGCCCATGTTGCACAAACAAGCTACACTCTGAACAACGTACAAAACAATCAACTTAGCTATCCCCAAAATAATCAAGCGGTTAACCAATAGACAAATTAGGGAGGACAACAAAGGCAATATGATCAACCAAGGAGGAAATTTACTACATTAGGATAACCACTTGAGACAATCATGCACAAACTAGTTCAATAAAACCTCATCAAGGTCAACAATCACCCAAACTATGAAGAGCCAGGTTTCAAAACACCATGGTATAATGAAAAAGACATGTGAATTCTAAAAAATCAAAGGACATACGATGAATAATTGCATGATACTCAAACACATTATACAAGACTCGATTGAAAAAGGAGAAGTTGGTATAAAACACCGTCTTGGAAACAAAGACCTCCAAGTCTACACAAATCCAATTCTAAACCATGCTAAGAACAATGAAAAAGGGAAAGAACAAGACTATGACAGTGTCAACTACACCTATGGTGACACCATCCTAGGTACACTCTCTCAAGTAGATGAAACTAGGGTCAATGTGTTAACAATACGAGGAAGGGACCCCGAATGTAACACAACCACCTATCGAGGGAAAGTCACAATACAAGGAGCCCCACCCCAGCTAAATCCATAGCTAAGTCATCCAATGACTATAGTAGTGTGGAACAATCGAAGAAGAATTTTGCTTTGATCTCCATCCTAGAGTTGTTGAAATTATCACCCGCACATAGGGAAATACTAGAGAAAGCTTTAGAAACAATGGTCCCTAATGACCTGAATCCTGATCACTTTTAATCCATGGTTGCAAAAATCATGGCCAATCATCATTTAGTCTTTTTCGAGAAAGACCTTCCACAAAATTCATTCCACAAACAAGCCTTCTATAGAGAGGTTGGTGTCCACAAGCATATGGTTAAAAGAGTATTGATAGATAATGTTGCAGGTTTAAACATTTATACCTTGAAATTTGTTAAAAAGCTGGGGTATTCCGATGATGTAATTGTCAAGGGAAAAATCATCACTATAAGAGCTTATGACAACCTAGAAAGAAATTTAGAAGGGACAATCAGGCTACCTGTACAGATAGGACCAACAACAACAAAAATAACATGTCAAGTACTAAACCTGGAGTTACTGTATAACTTTCTTCTAGGACGCCCATAGATTCATGCGCTACAAGTAGTTCCCTCGACATTTCACCATTATCTAAAATTTCCTTACGAAGAAAAGGAGGTTACATTATACGTTGATCTTGAACCCTTTCACTACTATGCAAATTTGGAGGAGAAATACAACAAAATCCAGCGTATACCTAGTAAGGATATATCATTTCAATCCTTCTCATATGTCGACCCATCAACACTACCATCAACCTCAGCTAAACCCCTATCAAGTGAGAAACCAAATTTGAGTCCAAGATTCGAGTACTTGACAAAGGTAACGAGAACTATCATTTCAATCAAGCTTTTTGGATTGGAATGCTTCCCCCAACGCTAAAAGTATATGGAGGGCCTAAGGAGATCAAACATGTTCAAGCAGTAGTAATGGTAGAAAAACCCATGATCTTTACCAAGTGGGGAGATATCAATGATGAGGAAATATTCAAATAGGACCTTTCATCAATGATCTACAAAGAAGACCAAAAAGAACCAGAACAACTACAACCCCTTCTCATTGATCCTAGTAGTAAAGGGTGTCAACTAGCTAAACAAATGGGATACACTGGAAAGGTGACCTTGGGCGACATAAACAAGGCAAACGAGAGCCTATCATAGTGGAACAAAGAAAGAAGAACACGGGACTAGGCTATGGTTCGATAGACGTGGTTACTTCAAACACTAGACGTACCTCTTTTAAGAAAGGATATCCTTCTGTAGACGTTAAGACATCATACCATCTTATAAATATTGGTTTACCCATTGAGGACTTATCTGAAAGCTTTAGCATAAGTATATTCCCTATCCGAACTAGCAAACCTACATTCAAAGACTGTACTTATGAAACAGACTCTAACGAGTATGAATGGGATTCTCATTCCTTTGTCACCTCTTGTGACAATGACCTAGATACCCGATGGGAGAATTATGCTAGAGCCATATTGACCATTTCAACAACTTTTGTAAGCTTTACAGATAATGATGACAACCTACCCCTTTGCTACCCATAGCTAATAATTTGGGACCAACAACACCATACGCCTATTTTGGATCAATTCCAAAATGATGAAGCTATTATAGAGTTTATGGGGTTTCAAACCAATATACCATTGAGAGATCATAAAGAAGGGGTTGTCATGGAGCTCAAACATGAAGCATATTTTAGAGGGGAGACTGTGTCCTTTAGTCGTAAAATTGAAAAGGATAATGTAAAAATCAAAATGAGATCCCCTAGAGAAAACCATGATGTGGTTCTATCAAATCCAAAAAAGAGAAAAATAAAGGATGAATCTAAGGGTGAAAACCTCCTTGAGGTGCTCAAAGATGGAGGGTTCAATTTCCCTATTTCTGAATATCAAGAGAAGTCAACACTCCTAATTGAAGAAGCAAAACCCATCAATGTTGGCGCATTAGAAGCACCTAAGATCACATATCATGCAACATCACTTGATCCCGAAGAGAAAGTGAACTTCTTGGAATTCATCAGTGAAAGGAAGATGAACTTTGCATGAAGACATGCAAACATGCCAGGGTTAGATCCAACATTGGTCGCATACCACCTAACCGTATTTCTTGGAGCTAAACCCATCAAGAAAATAATAAGAAAGATGCATCCCCAGATAATACTTTTGGTAAAAGTAGAACTAAGGAAATTGCGAGATGTGGGTTTCATCAAACCAATTTATTATCCATAACAGATATAGAACCTATTACCAATATCAAAGCCCACTAGGGGCATAAGAATCTGCACAGATTTCAGAGATCTAAACAAAGCTTTTCCAAAAGATGATTTCCCTCTTCCAAGCATTGATATGATTGTAGATCTAATAACAGTGCATGAAATGTTGTCACTAATGGATGGATTTTCAAGATATAATCAAATAAAGATATCCCCTAATGATCAACATTAAAAAATATTCATATACGCATGGAGGACCTTCTGCTAGAATGTCATGCCTTTCGGTCTAAAGGATGCAGGAGCAACCTATCAGCGAACAATGACTACAATCTTTCCTGATATGCTGCACATAACTATTGAAGATTTCGTGGATGGCATACTAGAAAAGTACATCAAAAGAGAAGACCACTTGGCCAACCTTACAAAAGTGTTTGACAGACTCGAACAATATAACTTGAGGCTCAATTCAAAAAAGTGTGTATTTGGAGTAACATCTAGAAAACTACTAGGGTACATAGTATCAAGAAGAGGCATCAAAGTAGATCTTGCAAAAGTAAAATCTATACAAGAGATGCCCCCTCCAAAGATGTTAAAGCAACTCAAAAGTCTACAAGGGAAACTACAGTCCATCAGTCGATTCATCATGCAATTGGCAGACAAGTGTCACCCCTTTACCCATCTCCTACACAAATACATCACATTCAAGTGGGATGTAAGATGTGATCAAGAATTCCATCAAGTTAAGGAGTATCTACTCACTCCTCTAGTACTAATGCCACCTATCCTAGAAAAAGCACTGATATTCTATGTATCCACAACATAAGCATCATTAGGAACTCTCTTAGCACAACTAGATGATAATAACAAGGAAAGAGTAGTCTATTGCATCAGGCGAACACTTGTGGGCTATAAATTGAACTATTCGCCCATAGAAAGAGCGTGTCTCTCTGTTGTCTTTGCGACACGAAAGTTGAGACACTATATCTTGAACAAACAAGTAAAGTTGATCTCAAAAGTAGATCCACTAAAGTACCTATTAGCAAAAGCAGCTCTAACAGGCAGGATTGTTAAATGGATAATGATTCTGAGCGATTTTGATATAGAGTATGTAGACTTGAGAGCCATCAAAGGACAAATCATATCAAATCAACTAGCAAAAGCATGAATGAAAGACCACCAACCTCTCATAATAGACTTCCCAAATGAAATCATACTGCTAAGAAAACTGACAAGTCATTGGATCTTGTACTTTGACGGGTCCCACACTCAACACAACTCAAGACTATCTTATTTCTCACACCATAGGGAGATAGTATACCTAAGGCTTACAAAATTGCTTTCCCATGCACAAATAACATCTTAGAGTATGAAGCACCAATGATATGATTAAAAATGCCAATCGAATGGAGGATAAAAGAATTGCAGGTTTATGGAGACTCTCAAATGGTAATCAGGCAAGTATACAATGAGTGTCGAATAAAAGATGACAAATTGATGCCATATAAAAGGATGGTGGATAGTTTTAAGCAATATTTTGTCATTATCACCTTTGAAAAAATTCCACAAATCAACAGAGCAACAAACGCTATGGCAATGATAGGTTCGCTCTTCGACATCCCATAAAACATTTCTAAGTATGAATCCCTTTTAGAGCAACTACTTGTACCAGTGTTTGATATCCCAAAATCAGAACTAGTGTGCATTGTTGTTGGTCCTAACTCTCGATGGTACCATGATACATTTGACTATATCCAACATGGTATCATACCCCCTCATCTGACAAACACCCAGAAGAATGCCTTTGCCCATAGGAATTCTTGATTCACAATTCTAGGAGACACCTTATACCATTGAAGTTTAGAGGGTACTTTACTCTGATGTCTTGACGTAGAAGAATCACAAACCAACCTACAAGAGGTACATGAAGGTGTTTTTGGGTCCCACTCTAGTGAACCTAACCTAGCACAAAAGTTACTAAGAACATGATACTATTGGCCACCTATGGAGCGAGAAGGTATTGCCTACACAAGAAAATGTCGATAATGTTAGCAACACAGTGACCTCATTCACGCACCAGCACAGGAGCTAAGACCTATCACAATGCCATGGCCTTTTTCGTAGTGGGGATTAGACTTGGTAGGTAAGATCTCTCCCGCCTCTTCCAATGGACATAAGTTTATTATTACTAGAATTGAGTACTTCACCAAGTGGATAAAAGTGATTCTCTTAACCTACATCACTGGTAAACAAATATCCAAGTTCATCTTGAATTACCTGATATGTCGATATGAAATTCTCCAAACCATCATAATGGACAATGTCACATTGTTCAAGAACCAAGATGACTAAGAACTTTGTTCCAAATTTTCTATACAACACAAATTCTCCACGCTCTATTACCCCCAAGGAAATGGTCAGGCTTAAGCATCTAACAAAACCATCCCGAAGATACTAAAAAAGACTATTAATGATGCCAACCGTGATTGGCATCTACAATTGAACCTAGCCCTATGGGATTACCGAATTAATATTTGTACAGCTATAGGTGCCACACCATTATTATTGGTATACGAATATGAAGTTGTCTTACCTATCGAAGTCAAAATTCCCTCACTGCGAATATCACTAAAAGGCATGGTTAGCAATGAAGAGTATCGGGTATCCATATTGAATGAGTTGGAACTCCTATATGAAAGGTGTCTGAGCTCATTAAACCATCTCTAGGTTTATCAAAATCGACTCAAACAAAGCTACAATAAAAAGATCAAAAACTAAAACTTTTAGATTGGTGATTTGGTACTCAAAGAGAATCAGAAGGTACAACTGAATCAAGATGGCAAAGGTAAGTTTGAACCCAACTGGTTAGGCGCATTCATTATCACAACAAGTTATGGCTCTGGAGCCTATCAATTGGATACTATTGAAGGGGAACCTTTAGTCGAACCACTGAACAACAACCATCTTAATAAGTTCTATACTTGAAACACATCAGAATACCTTAGGAAAAAGGGTACACATCCAAGAAAATTAAAAAGTTAAAATAATAATAATAATAAAAAAGCAAGAAAACAATAAAGAGAAATAGAACGTTCTTTGAGTGAAAACCACTTTTTGGCGCTTCTAGAACAGGTATCAGAGTGAAAACCTAGAAAACAGGCGGTACATTTGAATAAATATTCCATCGTTATCTATCAGCACTAGCTGAAACATCCACCTATTTGTCCCATAATAAAACGTGTGTCCAACCATGGCTTGATGACTGATTAAGTATTGAACCTTGTTGCACCATCAACATCCATCTCTCTTAAGGAAGGTAATCTCATCTCAAACTGGGGACAAATTCCTGAAACTAGTAGCGGATTAGATCCTTGTGCATCCTATTATGGTGAAAAACATCAAAATATAAAACATCCAGAAAACAAACAAAATCAAAAAATTCAAAATCTCAAAAGATATTATTGCTTTAAGTCAACACCAATCAAACTACATGGTCTTTGCATGTATAAGAACGTCTTATGAACCCCAAAGGCCTTAGGTCAATCCCCTTAGATGTTTATCATGCTTTATCTCAACTTAGTCAAAAAATTCAAAATTCAAATAACATTCAAAAAATAGAAAGATTGAAAAAAACATGTTCATATCAAACCAAGCGAACTACGAGCCTCTGCGTGTACAACGTAGGAAAATATTATCTTTGATGAGCCCACAAGGTCCTAGGTTAGTTCCCCAAAACAAAAAGAAAAAAAGTCAAATATCTTAACAAAATCCAAAAACATTCATAATTTTTTTCGAGAACAACAAAAATAACATCATATAAACCTAGAAAATAAAAAAGGTCCTACTTCCATCATCACCAACTGCAATAAACTTTTCATCTTTAGTAAAAAAATCATCATATCACCCTTGGACAATGCAAACAATAAACAAAACAAAACATCAAAATCAAAAATCCAAAGTAAAGATCCAAACGATTAGACAACTATCAAGTTAAAACAAGGCAAAATTGTTAACTACCTATGTATTGAAAATTAACCAACAACATCTTGAGATATATCTTAACGAATCTATTCCTACAATAGACATCATCAACAATAGATAATCACCCCAACCCAAATAGATATAACAAGTGATATTGCAACATTGTTTATGTTTTTATAGTATTTTTGATCTATCATAATACCACATTCCCAAGATCTCTCGAGGATGTCCATAAGGATTTAGAGAAGAAGGAATGGTGGTATTATTTGTCAATTTTTGTTAATTCTATTTGTAAGATGTTTTTGTGATACTACTATGGTGAATACTTGCTTTGTTTGGTGTATGGAAGTTGTTTTGAGACAATTCGTGTAGCGGTTGCATGTTAGGTTTTTCATACCTCTTTGTGTAACTGGTCCAATTTTTTTTAACACAACTCAACCACATATTCTTATAGGGTTTCCATATGTCTGGTATGAGCAAGAATATTCTTTGTATGACGAGTCAAAGTCCACACGATAGATACAAAAGCCACCTTGGTTATTAATACCCTGGTGCATCGTATCTGTTTGCTACATTAAAAAATATTGCTAAGGTTACAAAGCCTCTATGCAAAGCAAAAGAAACTTATCAGTAACTAACAACATCAAATTTATATCCATCATCCAACATTTCTTTTATTCTAACTAACACCCATCCTGCATCACAATATCATTAGTACCACCTCCATCCTACATCCACAATTTTGTCAATACATATCATGACGATAATAAAGCAATAAAAACATCATGTATCATGTATAGTCAACATCCATCATATATCAATACATTAATCATATATATAATAAAACATCATATATCATATAAGTATATCGATCATCCATCCATCCACATCATATGCATACATCAAAAAAGTACCAAAAACATGTATAAGCATACATCATCATCCATAATCATCACACAACACATAATGAAGCCAAATCAAAACATTGTTATCTCATATATCATCATCATCATCATAAAAAATGAGAATGTTAGGTACATCATCATATAAACATGTGTTATATCATAATATAAAAGATACATATATATGAGGCCTTGGTTGGGTCGATGAATGTATTTAAAAAATCATGTCTAGAAAGTCTCTAATATAAAGGTACATCATAAAGATAAAAAATAACTCAGCCCTACTGGCCATCTCAAGGTGGAGACCTTGACTGATGCTCACTGTGATGGGGGATAACTGAGGCATGATAAGGGAACATCTAATTGAGTGCCCACTTGACTCAACACCCATAGCAGTACTAGGCTCTCTGAAGCGCGATCGTTGTTGAGCCTTGGGTACGAAGACCTTGTAAAGTGTTTGATAGTATGTCACCCTTTGTAACAACTGCTCTGGCTCAACCTGATGTTGAGTCATAGGAATAGAGGCAGCCTAGGAAATCTCTGCATCTTGTCTCTGTTGACACTCTATCGCCAACTCCTATCGAATGACATCCTTCTCTTATTTAGCGGCATCCTGCTTTGCAGTTAAAATGGCCACCTGTGCCTCTACAGCCTATTGCCACACAATCTCTGCATCTCTAGCAGCCATCAACTGAACTATTTGAGTTGTCGCTGCTGCATCACCAGGTGGTGGAGGAGGACCCAAAACTTACACCTACTCCTATTGCATAGGATCATCATGACCATCCTGTTGGGCTTTGTTAAGCTGCTCGACAACAATCTAAACATGCTATCACTCACCATGAAGACCAGTGATCCTTGCTCTGCCCACTGGTGGTACAATTCCAACAAGATCTATAATCCTTAAAGGAATACGTTGAGCCCACCATTGATCAAAACTTGGGGTAGTCCTAAGATCTGCAAGCCCAACAGGCCATCCCCATCCGAATGGAACAAGTTCCCTAAAATTTGCAACAACTACATCCCGATCTGCCTACAACCCCCATGCCCGAACCTCTTGAGTAGTCCTGCCAAAACGAGCCTCATAACCATCTGTGAACTAAACCTATCTCTCACCAAACTGGCGATAAACACAATCAGGTATTTATCCCTCTAACAAAGAATGAACATAGTCGATCAACCACCATGTCTGTCTACAATATGTGAGTTGCTCTTGATCATCATGCCATGCCTCACATCCCAACCATAGTCTCCAAACAAAACCAGGCATATCATCTATCACAGGGTGCTAATAAGGTAGCTTCCTAGGCTAAGTGTAATGCAAAAAATCACCATACCTGTACGAATAAGGATCCTCTGGATCCCAATCCAAAATGCCATCAAGCTTGGTAATTGGGATATGCTCCTAGGCCCATACATGAAGTAGAGAGACACCAACAGAAATAGATCTACCTCCACGGTAGGTGACCTCATGCATATCTTGATATAAATGTGCAAGGAGACATGGGCCCCATGCATATCTAGTGCCATGATCAAACATCTACTCGATGCATACACCCCAATCGTTGGGAAGTTGACTACCTCGTTGATTAGGAACAATGAGGCCTAAAACCAAAGCACACAGAACCAATGAGACTAGATCTACATTTCCCAAAAACAGAGACATGTCTACCTCTACCTCCCAAACCTGAATATGCCTACCACCAAGTACTCAGAACATAATGTGTGTAACCCACCAAACGAAATAGGTCACAAGCTCTCCATGGATTTGAACATGAAGAATCCTCCATACATCCTCCAAGGTAATGGAGGCCTCCTCTTTAGGTAAATGAAAAAGGTGATGTCTCAAAATGCCACCGCTCAACAAGGGTGGTCATCATAGCTCTATGATATATGATAGTCAACATGTAACATATATGTCACAACCCTACAACATGTAGAACATCTCTCTCCAACTCATGGAACGCAATCATCAAATCAAACAACTCACACGGTTGTCGTTCCCTGGACATAAGCAGTTTGAGAACCGCTTGCAACCATTCAACCCACAAATTTAAGAATTTGCTACAAAAATGTGAAACAAACCTCAAATTGCAAACAATCTGACTCAAAATTCTATGCAAAGCAAAAGTGGTCACTTTTTGTCAAAAGTAGTGACTTTATCGTCAAAAGCATTAGAAATAGTCAAAAGCGGGTACTATTTTGTCAACTACGGTTCAGAAAATTAAAAGCGCTAATAATATCAAATGCGAACATATATCTCAAAAGCAAACTTTTTACACAAAAGCGACCATCTAATTTGAGAAGATAAAAGCAAAAATTTTACGAAAATGCGAAAATAAAAGCAAAAAATGTATCAAATACGAAAAATATAGTTCAAGTGTGGGTAAGAAATGCAAGTGCACTCTAGTTATAAACAAAAAAAGCGATAAAAAAGACTCAAGTGCAAAAAAAACATGAAATTACTGCTTACACCTAAAAAAATTTCATGCATTAATTACTAAAAAATGTAAAGTCAAAAACATGAAAGGAAAGGGTACATACTGGGGCACCGATGCTAGCAGGTCATTTGAACTCATGAACCGCATCTGCACGATGTGGCGCTCTCAAATCCTCGCCATAGCTCCTCGATAATTGATAAATCATGAAATCTAAAGGCAAGAAGTTACTATAGGCTCAAAGTGCAAATGAGGTAATTTGAACCCTAATTACCTATTTTAACCCCAAAACCCTAATTTTTTACCTAGGAAACCTTCCTAGGTTGAAATTAGGAGCTCTTGGGAACACTTGAACTATCAATGAGGGTCCTATAAGCTTAATTTTTCATCCTCTATGCATCTAAATTAAAAATAAACAATGTTGTGAGATCGACCTCAAAAGTGATTTTTTTCGGCCAACCTGTCGAGGGGGCAACCTAGTGTCCTACCATCATTATGCTGACTGCCAGGGCACAATGGGGCATATAAAAAAATAAAAATGACATAAGGTTACTATGAGCCAACTCCAATAAGGTAGTAGAATGGTGTGCCTTTACCTTAAGAGAGAGATCTTGATGATGTTTGCAAAGAACACATCCTTGATGAACACCATCTATGCAAGAAACCTTAGAAATACCAAGTATCATCTCCTATGTACTCAACTACTATGGGTACATGTAGTTGACATGACCAAAATGGTCATGCCGAAGTTTACTCAAGGAATCTACATTGGCAATGTGTGATGAACTTTTGGGTGACTCAAAAGCATGAAACTTGTAAAATATTGGCTCATAATCAACTCTAACTAAAGTAATAATTGTCTCTGGGTGGTGGATATCATGAATGACAACATAGACAATTAATCAACTATCTGCATGGGCATATAAGTTTTTCAAATCTTGATCTTAACATCTAAATCTTTGAAACAAAGCAACCAATACTTTGTCTGAAAGAGGGGAAGAATTTAGACATGTAAAAATGACCTAACACTTATCGCACATCCTAAATGACATTTTCTCATCATCGACATCATTATCACCTAATATCACTACGTTTCACATCAATTATATCGAAAACCCCAATTTCCTCTATGAATTGAATAATATTACATTATTTAATTAACTCACTTTTTCATCATTTTTGACTAATTAAATAAATTTTATTTATTTAATAAAGTCCTAATCTAGCGTTATTCCTCTCGATTAATTAAATAACGTCAATTATTTAATTATGTTGTTAATTTACGCTATTCCCCTAAGTCAATTAAATTACTACCACTTAATAGTTTAATTAAATTACTTTCCCCTAAACTTGAATAATTAAATTAATTATTCAAACATCATTCAAAAAGGTCAAAACAAACAAATACAACTTTGTTTATAAAAGTCAAACATGATTTGCACATTCAACTCAAAAAGATTAATTAATTATCCTCACCCACTTTCATGATTGAGCAAATTATGATCCCACGATTTTTCACTCTGATGGGCTGACTGATTTATTTGTTCTTCAATCTCACAGATTATTCAATCAATTTCCTCAATTCCACTGAATACTCAGATTGATTTCATCATTTACATTGATTACGTAATCAAAATCCATTGTTTCTTCCCATCTAATTCCTCTCAATGGTTTTGAACCATTGATCCGAATATTCTACTACGCAATCTCGATCGTTCATCTCAAAACACAAAATCTATATAACAACCTCATTTCTTTTCAAAATCGATCAGAGAATCAACATCTTTTGCACAAGGAAGTAATGCTGAAATCACAATCAATCTTTTGAAAAACTTTGACACACATCTTCGATCAACACACACACATTTGAAGCTTTTACAATACATCAATGGAGGATTCATATTTGATATAACGATCCAACATTATTGAGAATACACTTCGACACGAGATGGGTAACAACATTAGTTAATTGAATTCTTTGTATGATCTTTGATTGCTTTGATTTCATTTCATTGAATTTAGTAATCTCAGTATCATTCATTTCATGACTAATGGGTATGAATCATCATCTTTTTGTTTGAATTAGATTTGTTCAATTCATTCATTTTGATCTTATCACATTACCAATTTCCCCCTTACATAGTAACATAACAACAATCTTTCTGAGGTATTAGAAAATAGTAGAGCAAATAAAGATCAAACAAGTGGGTTTAAACATAAAAGTACACTCTAAGTATGATCAAATATATGACTACACAATAGACCCCAAACCCACATACTTTATCCAAGACAAAGCACAAGTTCAACACAAAAACTGAAGCACTTCACTAACAAAGAGGTAGTTTTTACTAAGTCATAAATAGTCATGTTTAGAAAATTTATCAAATAATATTCATTCTTTAATTGTAAATATGAGTAACCAGATTTAGTGCATTTATTTTTGTAACTTAGCATTAATTACTACAATATTAAAATGAATAACCTTAACTCTTACTAGGTTAATCTATAATTTAACCTAGATTAATTTTTTGAAAATGTTATTTTTCTTTATATTTTTTGTGAATCCAATCAATCCTACACAACCTAGGTTTCTCACCATATTAAGGTTTATTAGATGTAAGTTCTTATAATTTTAGATATTACTTTTAGTCCATCTAATTTTCCTTATTATGCCTCATAATTTATATATTCTTCTTTTCAAAAAATTTAAGTGGGTAAAACTAAGTTGGTTATAGGATAAATTTATGTATAAAATTTAATATTTAAGTTTGACAACAATAAAAAGATAGAGTATAGTTTAATCCTTTGTCAAACTAGGAGTGTAAACTTATGAAGACAAAATTACAATATACTAAAGGGCTACAAGTATATATGCAATTATTCTATAAAAGATGGACAAGAGTAATGTCTATATTATAAAATGACAATATTAGCTATGAGAACAACTTATAGTATGCAAGAAGATATAGTAAATGTTATGTAGTGCCCCTCCGTATGGGTCTTTGCGTTATTTGCGTAAGTAATTATTTGTGATGTTATGATTGTTTAATTTTATTGGGCTAAGTAATGTTGTTTTAAGTGTTTGATATAGTTGTTAATTTATAATGTAAGATTATTAACGTCGTTCAATTAATGGTTTAAGTAAACGATGTTTATAAATGTTGTGTGATTTTATTATATTATTAAATTGATGTCATTAATTGATTATTAAATTAATAAATTTGGAAGTGATAAAATATCAAAAGAAAATAACTATCAAAATTAGTATTAATTTGGAATGAAAGTAAGTGGCAGGAAAATAGAAACATTTAATGGATGGGAAAGTTGGGAAAGTTTTTCATGCAAAAAAGGCATGCATATCTTGGAGGAGGGGGAAGAAAAGGAAACTTGTTTTTTAGGGGATTGATTTTGTTTCTTAAAACTTCTCTCTGGTTTGATAATGCTTCTTCTCAAAATTTTAGGGGGGTTAGTTTTCTGATATTGGGGATTGTTGATTCGGAGTTCAGCTGGCTTGGAAGAAAATCCCTCATTTCTGGTTCCCTGTTTCATTCCTCATAGTCACCAACGGCTAAACTTTGGCGAGAACACAAAGGTAAGAATTATTGTTTCTATTAGAATCTTGCTTGTTGACATCATTGGCTTCATCCTTCCATTATGTTGTTGTTTTGATTTTATCCTGGAGTTTGCACTTCTGAATCTATCTCTATTTAAGTGATATATCGATCTCATTCTTCAAAATTTTAGGATAAAAGTAATATAAAAACCTCTCTTTTCCATTCTATATTTGATGTTTGGTTGTAGATTATGCTGAACTTATAATGAGGGCAATGCTTATCTGTCTTTATGCTGTAAGCTACGAATTTCTAATGCATTTTATACACACCTTTGTATCTCATGGTGGAATTCAAAATTGACCTCTGCACTATACTTTTGACTTATGGTTTCAATTTAAGGTTTCTAAAGCCTATTCACAAATCCGTCTTGTATCTATCTTCAAATCATCAAATTTTTTTGATGAATCATTCTGTTTAAAATTTCATCGTACTCATCTATGCAACCTTTATCCATTAGACTTGGGGAATTGACGTTTAACGAAGCTCTGCTGTTCCATTCAATTTCTGTCTATAGTCATTTCTTTTGAATGGCATTTAGATTGGTGCAAATTTAATAGGGTATCTTTTTAATTCCTCTATCTTCCATCGATCTCCTTACTATTAGAACCTTACCACACCTGCCGCTTCTTCGCAGGTGTCTTAGAAAAGAACATAAGTTGCAGCATTTATAGGATCCAACTATTATGACAGTGTTGCTAGAATTACCCAGCCTTTATTTTTATATGAACCACAGACGCCACGGGTTTTAACTGGCATCTTAGTTTTAAGTTCTCTATGTCCCCAAAATAGCCAGCAAGGGCAGAAGGTCAACCACACACTCTTAGTGATCAAATTTTTATGCATATAGTTGATTTTTATATAAAATTAAATGGAGTACAAATAAAGATGCAAAACAAAGTATAAATAGAATGAACAGAGGATCAAGAGATGACACAGATATTTTATCGTGGTTCACCACTAAATGGCTATGTCTACACTAAGAGCAGAGGAATTCTTATTAATATCAGCAACCCTTTACAATAGATACAACAACAAATATATATGACTCATTTCACACCAAACGGAGAATATTAAGAGTCAATTATAGGAGGGAAACAAGAGTCCATTGGGCTTCAGTTTTAACAATCTCCTACTTGAAGGCCAATGGATGCTGGAACTCTCAAACATTCCCCTACTCTAAATTTATAGTTACTTCTTCTTAACCAGACCAAGAGAAGTCCTGGCGCATTCGAACTTCTCTTTGCCAACAACCTTGGTGAAAATATTTGCCAGATTGACCTTAGTGTCAATTTTTGCAACTTTTAACTTGCCTTCTTCAACCACTTGACGGATGTAATGAGCATGTATGTCAATATGTTTTGAACGCCTCTGAGATGAATGATTGTGAGCCATAAAAATGACACTGCAATTATCACAAAACAAAACATAATCACTTTGTTGACATTTCAAATCACTAAACAACTGCTATAACCAAAGCATCTCCCTAGCACCTTTAGAAAGAGCCAAATACTCAGCTTCAGTAGAAGAAAGAGCAACAGAGTGTTGCAGCCTCGAGACCCAACTAATGGCAGCTCCAACAAACATAAAAACATAACCAATAGTAGCTCTTTGTTTATCTAAATCTCTGGCAAGATCAGAATCAGTGAAACCTTGCAGCTGAACATTATTTCCACCAAAACATAAAGCATAATCAGCAGTACCTTTAAGATACCTTAAAATCCTTTTGACAGCTTCCCAACGAGTCTTTCTGGGATTGCTCATGAACCTATTGACAACTCCCACTACATGAGCAATGTCGAGATGAGTGGAAACCATGGCATACATAATACTGCCAACTGCAGATTTGTAAGGAATCCCTACCATAAACATTTTATCCTCTTCTATTTTTAGGCACAAATCAGAAGATAAACGAAAATGATCAGCAAGAGGAACAGAAACAACCCTTGCATCAGCCATACCAAATCTTTCTAGAACCTTGTCAATGTATGCACTTTGTGACAACATGATCTCCTTTGTTCGTCTATCCCTAGTGATTGTCATTCCAAGAATCTTCTTGGCTGCGCCTAAGTCTTTCATAGCAAATCGCGTAGCTAATTGTTCCTTCAACTGAGAAACAATCCTCTTACTAGTACCGACTACCAACATGTCATCAACGTAGAGCAAGAGAATAACAAACTCACCAGTAGAAAGTTGCTTGTAATAAACACATGGATCCGATTCACACCTGGTAAACTTGTGCTCAAGCATGAAACGATCAAACTTAATATACCACTATCGTGGGGCTTGCTTGAGCCCATACAAGTTGCGCTTCAACCTGCAATAAAGATGTTCCTGTCCTTGTTGTTTAAATCCTTCTGGCTGCTCCATGTACAACTCTTCATCAACATCACCATGTAGAAAAGCTATCTTGACATCTAACTGGTCAAGTTCAAGATCCCAAAATGCAACCAACACCAAAATTGTCCGGATTGCGTTCATTCTCACAATTGGAGAGAAAATCTCATTAAAATCGATCCCTTTCTATTGATCATACCCCTTTACAACCAGCGTGGCACGATAATGTTTCTTGCCTGCATCCTCCTCTTTCAACTTGTATACCCAATGATTTTTCAAGGATCTTCAATTAGGCGGAAGCGACACTAAATCCCAAGTATTGTTAGCCTGTAACGAAGTCATTTCATCTTGCATTGCCTCATGCCATTTTGCAGAATCAACTGCCTGACAAGCCTCTGTGTAAGTAGCAGGTTTAGGTTGATCAGAAACTAGAAGTTTAGTTACGGCTTCTTCTGAATACAATAATTCATAATCAAAAAATTTAGAAGGAGGCTTCCTCTGCCTCGTAGTCCTCCTTAATTCTGAAACACCCTCAGTAGTCTGTGTATTGTCAAAACTAGACTTAGAAATATCACAAGATTTGTATATCCCCTGCACCTTATCCAATTTCTTTATCACCAGGCTGAGCACAATCACTAGAGTGAATTGTATCATTTTTACCTAAAGCATCTGTTGCCTACGTAGGAGAAAAACATTGACTTATAGTCTGAGAAGACAAGTTGCCAGGCGCCACTTTTGAAGAGATGATGTCGACACCACCAGAGACTCGATGCTAGTTGTTGTTATGCACGGGCTGGGCAGGATCATGTTCGCTGGTGCTGGGCTTGCCATAAGCTCTACCCTCCGTAGGTAGCGGTGAGCACAATGAAATAGGAACTTTTGACCGCAAAGAGAGAGAGAATGTGGAAGGGAAGTCGACGGATCCTACTTCCCTTACATCAGACACAAGCCGAGTGAAGGAGTCTTCATGTGTTGCTTCGTCAGAACTGCCTGGAACCAGAGAGGAGGACGTAGAAGGGGCAGGGGATAAAATAGAGGTGGGTGAATGATTTATGCCACCGATTTGACCTGACTGCGAATTACCTTCGGGTGATTCATTTAAATGAATATTTTCAAATGCTGAGAAAGGCACATATTCCTTAGTGTCTTCTGCCTGTGTTTGCAAAGCTGGAAAAACATGCTCATTGAAAACCACATCCCTGCTGCGAATAATCTTATTGGCGACATAATCCCACAGTCTGAATCCGTACTGATGTTCGCCATACCCAACAAAAATGCATTTATGTGATTTAGGATCCAATTTGGATCATTTCTCCTCAGAAACAAGAGCAAATGCTTCACATCCGAATACTCGAAGATGTGAATAGGAGATCCACTTTCCCAGCCACTCCTCCTCTGGAATACCAAAATCCAACCGTGATGATAGACTCCTGTTGATTAAATAAACTGTTGTGTTGCAAGCTTCAACCCATAACTCTTCCCAATCCAGCATTAGAAAGCATACATCGTGCTTTCTCCAAAATTGTTCTATTTAACCTCTTTGCAGCCCCATTTTCTTGAGGTGTAAAAGGAACAACTTTGATTCGTCGAATACCATTGTTAGCACAAAAATTATCAAATTCTAGTGAGCAAAATTCACCACCATTATTTGTTTGTAAACATTTGATATTATGCCCACTCTGATTTTCAACTAAAGTTTTAAAAAATTTGAATTTACTGAAGACTTCAGATTTCTTATTAAGCATAAAAATCCAAACCTTCCTAGTGCAGTCATCAAGGAAAGTTACAAAATAGTTGCCCCCCCAAGAGAGGTTACCTCAGTTGGTCCAAAGACATTTGAATAAACAAGTTCCAAAGGTGTGGTATGCTTTGCACGACCTGTCTTCAAGAACCTGACCCGCTTTTGTTTGCCATAAAGACAATGTTGGCAAAATTCTAGATCCACAGAATTCAAACCTGATAATTGATCTCTTGTGACCATCACTTCAAGGCCTTTCCTACTCATATGTCCAAGACGTTGATGCCAAAGTACGGTCTCGCTGTCCGTCAGGGCCATAACAACTCCCACTTGAGAATCATTCTCAAAAATATATAAGCTACCCACTCTATCTCCTTTGGCAATCAATCAAGCACCCTTAGCAACTTTCCATGAATCTAGAAAGGAAAAGGTATAGCCTTGTGAAAAAAGTTGGCTTATAGAAATCAGATTCTTCTTCAGTTTTGGAATATGTTGAACATCTTGCAAAAGCCATTTGCTTCCATTCTCGGATTGTAAAAGAACATCACCTTTACCAATGATTTCCAATGATTTGTTATCCCCCAAGTAAACGTTCCCAAATTGTCCTTCTTGATAATTTGAGGAAGCATCCGTACAAGAGGTAGCGTGGAAAGATGTGCTTGAATCTAAAACCCACAAATATGAAGTGATTTCACTTACTACCAAAACCAAAACACTATCATCATGTTCATATACAACATTAGCCTCGTTGTTTCTAACCTTTTCTTGTGCCCTCTTATAAGAATAACAATATTTTTTAGTGTGATCAGCCTTACCACAAAACCAACAGTCGCCAGTTTTACCTTTGGATTTAGACCTGTTCGTAGATTTTGATCTTCTCCTGCTATTGTCTTTGCCTCTATTTCGAGGCCTTCCTCTACTAACAACGGTTAAGGCTTCGCCGGAAGAAGTTTCTTGGTTCTTTCTTTGCATATCTTCGCTGAGAATTGTAGCTGCTACGTCATCAAACTTCAATTTATTTTTGGCTACCACTGAAGTGCTCACAACCATTACAACTCCTTCCCAGCTATTAGGCAACGAACACAGCAATAAGATTGCCTTAATCTCGTCATCCAGGCTAATGCCCACTGAAACTAATTGAGTAACCAATGTGTTAAATTCATTAAGGTGGTTAGACACAATTCCACCTTCTTTCATTTTTAGGTTATATAACCTTTTCATAATAAAAACCTTATTAGACGTTGAAGCCATCTCATACATCGAGGAAAGTTTATCCCACAATTCTTTCGAAGTCTTTTCTGTTGAAAGATTAAACAATACATTATTGGACAGCGAGAGGAAAATCGTAGCTTTTGCCTTCCTGTCCAGCTTCGCCCACTCTTCATCTACCATCGAACTTGGCTTCTTTGCTTTCCCTTCAAGTGCGAGTGAGAGGTCTTGCTTTATCAGCAATGACTCCATTTGCACCTTCCACAGACTGAAATTCTTAACTAAGAATTTCTCTATCTTCGCTTCCTCCATAATTCCAGAAATTCAACACTGAATTCCCAATCAGCTATACTGTCACCGTACAGCTCTGATACCAATTGTAAAATTAAATGGAGTGCAGACAAAGATGCAAAATAGAGTATAAACAGAATGAACAGAGGATCAAGAGATGACATAAATATTTTATCTGGTTCACCACTAAATGACTACGTCCACACTAAGAGTAGAGGAATTCTTATTAATATCAGCAACCCTTTACAATAGATACAGCAGCAAATATATATGACTCCATTTCACACCAAACGGAGAATATGAAGAGTCAATTATAGGAGGGAAGCAAGAGTCCGTTGGGCTTCAGTTTTAACATTTTCCTCTTGGGCCAAATTAATCCTAAACCAATTCCCTTCTGGGAGAAAGTCATTAGATCAAATGGTAAGGTGTTTACCCACGGCCTTTCCCAGCGTATGAAGCCGTGATGCCTAAGATAGCCCACGCCCTCTCCTCCTTGCTGTCGCTCTAGCCTTTACTTGGTTGTTCTCCCTATTGAAAGGGAATGTTGTTCATTTATTGGCTTATCGGCCTTGTCAGGCCGTGCCTTTTAGTCAGCACCATTGTCTTAACCTTGACTCGGTGCCTTCATGGTCGGCGCCTTTGGTTAGCAATCGATTCTTCCTGTCTGGTGATTGATCCTTGCTGTGACCGTTTTAAAAATACTTGTGTAGATCTAGTACGTTTCTTTTCTGAGTGCTTAATTTCCATTTGAGAAGATTCTCCGGACTGGTTGATATCTTGCTTGCAATCACTTGTAATTAGTAACTTACCTATCTATGCAATCAACGGACACTTATCCTTAATGCATGCATCTCCTTATTTATTCATCCGTGCATCATTATACATAGACGGGTTTAAGCAAAACATTCATATAATTTCATTTGTCTTGCGTCATGCATATTCACAGCCTTTGCATTAAAGACTTGGCCACAGTTGCTTTAACTCAGACCATTCTGTTCTTACTGTCGCTACTCTTGCTGGTCTGCGCTTACACATTTCACATTCTATCCAAATGCACTGCCTTAATTGTGTTCTTTTTCAGTCTTGCCACCGTTCTGGTTCTTAATGCGTTCAATATAATAAAATTAGGGTATCAGTGCCAAATAGAATTTACTCAAACAATTGTGATACGTTTTCCTCGGTTGTATCCTTGAAAGTTTCTAAAGTCTTTTCCTCTGATGCTCTTTGTGAGCACGTTGTTTGCGTACCGTTTCATGAGGTGAGATCTCTTGAAGTCCCCTGTCACTCAGTTCCTTATCCGCGCGCTCTTCTTGAGCCTTCACCCCTTGCAACATCTTCGATTAATATTTATATACATTTTAAGTTGATTTTGTTATGGCGATTTCATTTGATAACCTTACATTCGGAATTGGCACTTTGATAATATACCTATACATATATATACATGCTTAATATTATAGTTGATAAATTATATTTTAAACTGCATTTGGCCGATAACATATATATGCCTTTTTTCTGGTCAATAAGTTATTGAATAAAATATTTTGTTCAGATAGATAATTATTAGATGAGTATGTAATTTTGTATATAATTAAAGAATTGAGTTATTTCTATATAGGAAATAGTAAGTAATGTGAATTCTTTTATTGTCAATATGTATTTATCGGTAGAGGTTGTATATATTACGTTTTCATTATATATATATATATATATTTTAGGTAAGTACTGTCATAGGGACAACTCCCATAATATAAGAACCAAAAAAGAAAACAAATGCATGCCCTTGCCACAGGGGTGCAACATAACACAACACAAATTTGTTGTCCAATCCTACTCTCCTAACATAGAACATGACTTTCCAAAATAGAACAAAACCATATCCTCTCCAATAAAAACACAAGCGTCCAAAGTTACTCCCCAAATTTTGTTGATTTTAGTGGCATTAGATGTTTGAGCTTGGAAGAAGACGATTTTTTATACTTAACCTCTATCCATTCTTGTTCGGTCTTGGGAGAAAGGATTCAACTCAATGCAATTCCCTTCCTTGCCAAAAACTCCATAGGAGGCACACATTGGGGATTGTGGCCCAGATTTCTTTGAAGATGATGAGTCTGAAGTCATAGCAGGAGCAGCAAAACCAACACGATATAAGTTCTCAACATTAGGACTTTGCGAATCTGTTGTGGGAGGGGAGCAAGAAACGGGATTCACACCCACTAGTTCATTTGTGACAGAAGAGTCACCCATCACATTAGGTGCAATGGTATAGTGGCCGGATTCAACACCAATCCACCAAGTAGGCTGATTTAAGATGACTTTACTCCGTTCTAATCCTTGCTTCTTATTGCACTAAGATGTGACATGAGAAGTTGAGAAGCACTTCCTGCATCTGAAGGCAATCTTTTCATAGTCTATAGGCTATCTCTAGTATCTATTTCCAACCTTTAAAGAGATTTCTACAGGGAGGCCTTTCGATAAATCAACTTCCACACATCCTAGCACAAGTAGAGTTTTTCATAGTTGATGGTTTCTTTTGAAACGCTGTGGTACTTCCCGAGCCTGTTGGCAATGGCTATCAAACACTTGATCTCCCAAAATTGGACAGGAAGGTAAGGCAATCTTTCCCAGAGGTATGCAGAAGAAAACATCTCTGTTCAAGGATCAAATGATGGGAACCATGGCTTGATGCACAAGAAATCCCCTTGAAAGAGCCAAAGACTTGTATTGAGAATTAATTCTTTGTCCTCGAGAGATTCAAATTCTAAGATGAAAAAACCCCTGGCACAGCGGTAAATACTGATTTTGTCCTTCATGTACTCCCTCCAATTCTTGCTTATCCAAGTGTGCAGATCACACAGTTTCGGCCAAACCTTTAAAAATATGCAAATTAATGCATGATCCTGAAGATACTCTTCTCTGTCACACGTCACATCATCCAGACAGATTTTAGGAACTGACACTGAATGACGAATCGCGAAAGGTGGGCCTTGTAAAGTGTTGGGGTGGGTTGAAGAAGAATCAAGATTAGGAGCACTTGAAGTAGAAAAAGACCCGGGCAACACCCTTCCATCACTTGCGCGGATATCCATACCAAGAGCTTCCTTAAAGTTTAGCGTAGGGTTTTCATGCTTTCGCGAGTGGGAGAAAGCAGGTAGTAGGACCCCAACAGTGCCAGTATCATGGTGCAAAACAGATGGTTCTTTGCATTCATTAGTGTCGTAGGAGACAACCCCTCCAACACACATGCTAGCCACCCGAGAGCTTGAGGATAAGCATGGCACCGAGCAATTCGTATTCAGCATACCCAAAGATTCTAGCGAAAGCAAGGGTATGGCAGCGAAAGAATATTTGCAGGTGTGATCGACCACCCCATCCCCCACAGCCACCATCAACATGGACACCTGCGTGTAGCCCTTGTCCAACTCAACATCACCAAGAGCCGAGGAGCAAGGAAGGGAGGAGAGTGTAGATTTGCCTGCTTTTCGGTAGCCAGGCGAGGACATGGGATGGCCACCAAATTCATCAGGTCGAGCCGCTTTCACAGGAGCAGAGGCGAGCGAAGTCATTTCGCAGGTAGAGGCGAGCCTATGTTTTTATTATATTATTATGGTAATGGTAAAGAATGATTTACCTAATATGATGGAATACAAATTTCATTTAAATTACAAAATTTTGATTGGAAAAATTATAATAAAATAAATTATTTAATGAAGAAGAAAGATGATTTATTACATATATATTTATAATTTGATATATGGTACTGAAAGCTGCATTTTGATTACTTAAATAATATTATCTTGTGTGAATAAATATAAATGGAATGGAAGGGAGGGTTCATAATATTAATTTATGAGTTCTTTCATAAGAATGAAAAATTAAAATTAAGTAATTATATTTATATATAGAAGTGAATATGTGGAATAAAAATAAATAAATGAAATATAGGTATTATTTAAAAGAAGTTGTGGTATCTATATAGAGGGTAAAGAACTCGTTTACTTTCTTTGATATATTAGTGAATAGTGATAAATTTTAGAGCATTCCATAGTTGCTTGCAATTTAAATAATGGGTATACTGCTACTATAGATTTCTTCTAGTAGAACTTCTTGGAGTAAATAATCCATGTTAGTAGTCATCACTTTTGTAATTGAGTAGTTAATTGGTCATAGATAGATGAATTGGGTAATTAGTTAAAATGAATTGATTTGCTTCATTTATAGAAGTCTTTATTAATTATCTATAGTGTTTGATTTTGATAATGGTCTAAAAGTGGGTATGAAGGATTATGATGTTATCATTTAGCCATCAAATTGTAAGGTTGAAAATAAATTATTAAGCTTATCGTATAGATGAAAGGATATGTATATTTATATCTATATAAGTAAGGGTCTTCTCTTGTTAGTTCTTTATTAGAAGTATTATTTTAGTAATGTTGTGAAGAGTAGACTCTCCAGTTGTTTTCTCTAGTGAATTATCTCCATGTGGGGGGTATAAGTTTTGGAGTTCATAGTCGAGTAACAAGAATTAGGTCATGGAAAAATTATTGTCTCGTTGGAAAATGAAGTCAATGGATCTAAGGGTTATAGTTGTGATAGTGTGAAGTACTCCCTCTATTGTTTGTATATTGTTAAACAAGTTTAATTGTATGTTGCTCGTGAGTGATGGGTATATCTTTAGCTTGATAAAGGGATTGTGTGGCTTGATTATTGGACTAAGTGTTTGTATAATTGTTGATTTGGAAATGAATTGAGGATTATTGTTTTGTGGTAAAGAATGTGGAAGTGATGCCTTTGTGATTACTAGTTTTTGTGAATTGCCTTGTTCAGTGTAGTTCATGGTTGACATGAATATCCCTTAACTTTCTATTCGTCCAACAAGGGTTAGATGATGTTTAGTTTAATGTTTTGGTTTATCCTTGTTTTGACTTGGGTCGGGAACCTAGGTTATTTTAATCTTTATTTTTGGGTAAGTGGTTCTTTTGTAACCTCTAGAGGCTTGGGGAAATTGTGCGTTTATGCATTTATTTTTGCACCTTTTATCTATCTTTTTACCTTGAGAATATGTGTATGGGTGGTACCTCCTTATTTCATGATTTGATACTTTATGTAGTCACAAGATGGTCACGCCTCGTGTGTTATGTTTTAAAATGAATGTCCTTTATGTTTGTGGATTGAGGTACACCCTTTACTTGTCTTTGGTTTTGCGGTAACCGTAGGGGAGAGTGGCTCTTCATGGGGGTTGATGTACAAGTGGTCGTCCATGGAAGAGTTTCCCTTAAATAAGTGAAAACCTAATTAATGCATCTAGTGGGTTGGGTTAGTTAAACACATCACAAGATTAGAACATGCACCTTGCCCCTGCCATTAGTGCTCTCAAAGGCTAAGGACGGGTGGGAATACCTGGTTGGTAAGGTCATTACCTTGTATCCATGAAAGGTAAGTGGCTTCGCATGAGTCACCCTATGGGGCGATACCTTGAGATAGGATACTGGTTAACCATAGATGGAGGCAGCTCCTAGTGTTAGGTAGTCTGGCTAATCCACATTGATGCAGGTGGCTCTTAGTGCTAGGTAGTCTGGTTAATCCATGTAAGGGCATGTGATGACACTCTCTCTCTATGCCCATTGTTTTCCCTTGTTCTTGTTGTCTCTGGAGATTTAATATGGTTTTTTGTTTATGTTGTTAAGTGGTCTTGAGTTGTGTGGGGTTAGTCCTTTATGTTTTTGACTTTGTGGATGAGGGTTCTTTCTTATCAACTCCTTGCACGGGTGTTCCTTTGGGTTCACAAGGTTGGGTGGAAATGTGCAATGCACCCATTGGGTCCCCAGGTTGTGTTCGTGGCATGAATTGTAGTTGTAGTGATCTCAGAGCTTCACACGAAGGAGATTGAACCTCTTATGTTTTCAACTCTTCATTATTGTACTCTTTGTATTATGTTGTACTCTTCCCGATGTTATAAGGGAAACAACTTTGTAATTTAATATTGGTTTCATGTTTTGTTGTATCTGTGGAAATATGTTCCACGATTGTAACTTTGAACTCTGAAGTTGAAATGCAATCGTATGTTATTCAAACTTTTATTTATCTATCTTGTTCATGATGGATGAATGTATATTTATATTATGTTTTAGTCACGCTTCTATTATTTGATTAGTTTGGTATTGCTATCATTTTTAGTTAGTTGGGTTCGTTCAAGTAACGCACCATGTTACCCCATGGGACTAGGTTGTTGTTATATGATATATATTTATGTTGATTAATTATTTAATTATGTTAAATGTAATTGTTGTTCTTTAAAAAAAATAAAATTTTGTTAATGTTGTAGTTGCGTCCTATGGGGTTTGCATGGCGAGGCGTTACATGTTATAGGAAATAACAAAAAACAATATTGGTTATAGGAATAATTATAACACAACTACAAAAATAAAAGATAATGTTGATAGGAGCAACTATAGTAACAATTTATAAAAATATAAAATAATTATTTATAAAGCAACAAAGAGTATAAAGATTATTGTTGAATTAAGATTTATAATCTTGATTAAATTAAAATAGATCTTAGATTTACAAATTTAATTGTATTAACTAAAACTTCCAAACTTGATAAAATTATGAATTTAGGCCACAAACAATATAATATTACATCTATTATTAAACACACACATACACGCATTTATGTGTATACATACACATAATATATACCTACATATACACATATTGCTCTACTATGTGTACATATATAAATGTACACTACGTAATGAACCTGGGGTGAGGCTGATTTGAGGAGACCCAGGCTCCAATAAAAGTATTTATTAGATCTCATATATAATATAATTTTCAAAACACTAGGATTATAAATGATGACAAGATGACTTTCATGTAGTCCAGAATACATGACTTTTATTTTGGCATATATTTGTGTCCCTATTTATCATTGTCAAAGAAGACCTACATTACTCGGGCTCATCATTTTTTTTATGGAAATTGACATGTGATGCCCCCTATTAACATTAAGGGGGAGTGTTAGAACATAATGTTATTAGGGGTAATACCAGGTTATAAAATTTATATATTATTCTAATATAAGTTTATAAAACTTTCTATATATTATATTCTTATTAAGCATATCCCATTTGAAATAGTTATAGTCTAATAACTAATAGATTATTAATTATTTATGAATGGTGGTTGTTGAATAGGTGTGACTAATGCCCCTCTAGGTATTATGCCACCCTTTCTCCTATATTTAAGGAGGTTCTCTCTCATTTGAGAAATATAGTATTTGGAGATTTATAATGATTTATATCATTATGTAAAGAGGTATTATTGGCCATGCAAAAGTATGGAGAAGTGTTCCTGAGGTTCGACCTATGTTATAATAGACCACTATTGTAAGTGTTTTAATAAAATGATGCTTTATAGGTTTTTTTACCCGAAAGGATTTTGCCATGTATCTCTTTTGTAATGTGTAAATTCTATGCTTGTATGATTCTCATTTTATTTATTTTTATGTTTTGTTTATAATGATTAGTATCCTAAGATCCTAAATTCTAACATGCATAAGAGCATGTAAAAAGATGTTACATTTAAATATTGACCAACATTATTATAGTCAATCACATATCATAAATAATATTTCAATGGTTTTGAGTATTGCCAAAATGGTGCTCCTAGTTTAAGGGGGAGTCTATGACAACTTATGATAAGGTAAATTGAATCTACTAAATATAAATTTTTGACCACCTCACAAAACATTGTGTTTGAATTTGTGACCAATATGTTACTAATGGTGTTGGTAAACCCACTTGATTTGTGGTTTGGGTTTTCCTAATTATTGGGTGCATCAGTTAGAGTATGCATAGTGTATTTTGTAGATATCACTAGGGCATGTGCTTGGTTATTATATTGTAATTGATTACTTGACAATAAAATTGGTCCATACTTTAGACTCTTGGGTTTTTATCATAAAAGAGTTTTGTGCATGTATATCTTTGTGTTATGGTTGTATATTTTTGTGTTATTTTCCTTATATTGTAAGCTTAAATTTATTCTATACATTTCTCTCCTCATCGATTGGTGTAGTAAGTATTTCCACACTTCTTCTTCATTTCATTTAGTATCAGGACTTGATTAACTTAGGTCCTAAGTTTTAGGGACAAGTTGTTTTGATCTAATTCTAATTGAGTGGGATCTTGTATATAATGAGATTTTGTTGTAGAAAATTGGCAAGCACATAAAAGCTAAAAATCGAGAGATTCAATTGGAAAAGAATTGAATTATGAAATTTAAAGATGCATGATTCACTCATTAATCAAGATATATGGGTTATAATATCTAGATCTAAACTAGTTGAAATGTTGTAAGAGGATTGAGATGCATTAAATAGAAAATTAAGGATTCATTTCAAGAATTACTTGCTAGATTAAAGGCATTAGATGTTTTTGAAATAGTCACCATTCAATCCTTGTAGTAAAAAGGAGATATATATGCTAAGTTCTATCCTTAGTTAATAAATATTTTATACAAAAGAGGTTGTATACTTGGATGATGATTGAGGTGATTCCATGGCTAATAATTTGGATGTTCTCAAGACCAAAAAAAGGAGAACAACATAAATCCATATAACCATGTATCTTCTTCTTAACAAGTCTTCAAAACTTATATATTCAAGACTAACTTATATGAGAAGACGAGACACATAATAAAGAATGTGTCTAATTTTTAGGCAAGAAATGCCTCTTGAATCATTCACCTACTGAGTAAACTAAGAGTAGGATACAAGATTATCCTATGCACACAACACCAAGCAATAAGAGCTTATAATAAAGGTCCATATTCTCTTTAGGTCCATAATGGACTCACATCCATAACTAGGTGTAGGCTTCTCATTCTTTTTGTTAAAATGTCATTAAAGAGTAACCATTTCAACATACTATGTCCATTAATTAAGAGATCTCTTAGCCTCACCCAAGTCTCCCTAGTATCTATGAGCATCCACTAATCAATCCATGCCCTTTAATTGCAACCCTAGAAAAGCATGAAGCTAATGATTAGTACTCAAAACCAAAGAGAACAAACAAGAAAATTATCAAAGTTCCAACTATATGATCAAGAAAATATGACATCATGGGGTAAGTGCAAGAAGTTGGGACCACTTTTAGGGGACGTGTCAGTTTTGAGCTTTAAAATAGGTACCCATTCATTTTTTAGAATAGGTACTATTTTAAAGTGGGTACTTGTTCCAAAAAGTTTGAAACTCACGATACATGTTTTTCATTTGGATTTATGCTTAGAAAAGGCATGGTAACCCAACCCTTAGCCTTGGACTTTTAAGTACAAGATCATGATAATGTCAAGAGAAAAAATTGACTTTGGCAATATGGCTGACAAGATTTTTTTTGTGAATTTAAAACCCATTATAGATGACGATTTCTAGTTTTCAAATATATAATTTTTTTATGATTGGATTATTTTTTCTATTTTTTTATTAGTTTTTGAGGTCACTAGTCCATAAACTTGAAATTTCAGGTTTTCATATTTTTTAATAACTTTTTAAAGACAAATTTGTACCAGAGAGGGTAGCACTCTTTATATTCATTTAGAAATAGATATTACATATTTTTAGACCATATTTTGCCTTGTCAAGGCTTGTTGATGTATAGAGTAATCAAAACCATGCCCAATTATGTTAGCCTACTTACTTATGCCTCGCTAATCACATATTTGTTCTCTATTACATAGTTCAAAAAAAGGTTACAGGTCCTTCTTAAAGAAGCATTCCATGTATCTATTCAGAGTTGCCTTGACCTTTTTATCTTTCTTTGCTCTACTTGTGTCCATCAAGTTATAGATGAGGCCATGGTATGGGTCCTTATCGAAGGTAGATATCACCTTGATTGCCCCATCTACATAGTTCTCCTTCAGGTATTGGGCCATCAGTTTGACAATCATCTTTCTCCCCATCGAACACGCTATATTGGATATCCCCTAGCCTCTGCTCGCCCATGAATTTTTTTTATTACCTCCTTTATTTCTGGGGATCTCGCTTTGAATAGATGAGCAATCTGGGAATTACACATCTCTGTTTGACATCTGCAAACATAGTTTGGAATTTCCATTTTACTCTACTAAAACCAATATGGAGAAATGTTTATAAAGAGTTTCTACATTCAGAAGCTTCCCGTATTGTTTCCATATGAATCCTATAAGTTTATTACATCACTTGCTTTCTAAACACCCGTATGGATTTGCTAGATTTAATCTTATCGAAATCCCTTTGGATGATCTGCGAACCAGATGATGTACATATCAAGTACCACAATAAACTGAAGATCAATCTTCCTTGTTAGATTTGTTGCCATGCTTTGTCAAAGCCTCAACTTTGATGATTGAATTTAGACCATGCCACCAGCTAGGATTATTAGAGCCCTTAATATCTTATGTCTAATTAATACCTTCATTTGAAAGAAAATACAACACCGCATTGGCTTCCCTATATACATGGGATATTTTTTGTTCTTTTATAAGATCCAACAAAGTAGTTATTTTTGATACCCACATCTTCATTTTCTAGCTAGGAGCATCTTTTGTACTCACTGCCTTAATGGAAAGTTTTGAGTCCCCTTCAACATCAATGTTATGCATTGCATTATCTAAATTGCAACGACCTCTGCCTCATTATTTGTCTCATTTGGGAGCTTGATCGATGTAAACCAAACTAAATTACCTTTTTCATTTATAATTGAATAGCCTACAACCAAAGGCCCTAGATTACCATGAGGCACCTTGTCAAAATTCAATTTTAATCTGCCTTTCAGGGATAGCTCCCATTTTGACATGCTCAAATCCTTCTTATTCTTAAGGAGATACCCCTTAGGTTAGTTCACTAATGGCCAATTCTTAATCATACGTTGGTCCCAAGTAGAGAAGCATTTATATTTTTTCTTCTTTGATATTGCATTGAAATGTTCACTTATTACACCTTCAATTTTGCACAAAATTCCCTCAATCTAAGTCGGTTTATCTTTAAATTCTCATATTTCTTTCTTTCAAGATTTTTCATATTATCATGGTTGGAGTTTCACACCACAAGCCTACCATTGCTGAGCCTTTGCTTATTTGAGGTCAAGACTCAAAGATCCCTTTCAAGTTGTTCCATAGCGGACCCTGCAATTCCAATTTGGCACTAAATGTTTCCCAACATCTTTGTTCCACTTTGCAATGCACAAAAAGGTGGTGTATTGTTTCCTCAATCCTATAACATAGAACACATCTATGGGGGTCCATTACACCAATACGGCTCAATATTTCCCCTATCAAAATACACTTGTGGGGGGAATTCCAAGCGAATGCACCTACCTTCAAAAGGACATTACTGCTCTAGCATAATCACTTTGGCCATCTTGACAAAGAATTGTCATTTTTGATGACTTTGTAGCCAACTTTGGTTGAATATTCACCAGATTTTACAATGTACCACTTTATGGTATCCTCCTCATTTGTGATTAGGATGCACCTCTTTATCGATTCAAAGATGAGTGTAACCTTAGATCATTCATTGAGCATTTAAAAACTCTTCCAAGCAAATTCCCATCTACCTTTTGCAACCCAAGTATCTAAATGGCACCTCAAATTCTCCCCATATATAACACTAGTTATATAAATTGCCTCTTCCATATCTGGTAATTTGTTAAGAGGTTGATAACCATTCCACGAGTCATGGCAAAAGGAAGCACACCTACCATCCTTGATAATCCAAGTTAGATGCTTAGTAGTTACCATTCTACAACTCAATTCAATAAATAAATATATATGTGTGTATCTTTTGCCTATCCTTTCAAAATGGAAACAATGGTACTGGTTAATCATTTTCTTCTGCATCTTTTAGGACCCATGAAGGGTTTATTCGTTGATTGAAAAATTATTACTGCTTCTTTATGAAATAAATCATTCCTCTTCAGTGCCTTTTCACCATGTGCTGTTTGACTTTGTCGGCTCATGGTGGTTGGTTTTCCCATGAGTTTTTTTGAGTTAAATGAATATTTCTTGCTCTCCATTTATTATATGCTATATATGTTAAAACCCTTGCTTGGTTTTTTCCTAATACATGTGCTTATGGAATTAATCTCATGAAACCCTTGCCCAGGGTTTATTCGACATCTATTTGAAAATGCACTTTTTTATTCCTGTGAGTAAGGAATTATTGTCATGAAAACCCTTGGTTACTTTTTTGTGCATATTTATGAAAACCCAAGTCTGTAATCATTCTACCTCTGTTGAAATTTATATCTTATCGCTATTAAATACAACACAACTTCTTTCATTTACTGTACACATGTGTCTTATATGTTGACAGATACATATGTGTCTATACATATAATTACACAGATATATGTATACATTTAAAAATCTATCTACATATATATTGATATATATACGTACATATATCTACGTATATATAGATATATATATATGTTTACATGTAACTGTGTAATTATATGTATACACAGATACATGTATACATATATCTATACAAATACATATACATACATCTATATGTACGTATATATATGTAAACCCAAATAAAATGATGGAAAAGAATGGGATATCCAATAAAAAAAATTAGTCATATGCAATAATCGAAGTGTAATGGTTTTGGTGTTCGCTGCTAAAGTTTGGTGATTAATGTGTAGGTGTGATTTGTAATGGGCACCAAAATAATTTTAAAAGGTGCTAACATGAATTAGACCCATTGAATTTTGAGCAGATTTGAATGATAAAATAGTTATAATTGCTTGTTAATAGTGACACAATTAGCGCCCTTTTCTGTTTTGCAATGTATATTAGTGATTTTCTATGTAATCATATCTGTGCAATTATATGTATACATACATATACATATAGATATATATATGTATATGTGTGTATACATATAATTACACAGATAAATGTATACTTATATAAATTTATGTACATACACATATGTTTTCTGTTGTCTTCTCTCCACGGTGTGAGGTAATGACAAACATCATTCTCCTTTCAGAATGCAAACAATGGTACTCTTGGGTTTGTTGGTGTTTCAATAATGATTTCAACTTATTTTCACTGCTTTCAACATTGTTTATTTGACACTTTATGGCTTACAATGTACAGGATCACTGATAATCATGGCATCAGGGCAGAAGAGGAAAAGATCGAGTGAGAGGCACTTAATTAGAGTACCTCATGGAGTAAGGTTCAATGTTCCGGATGTTGTTGATGAAGAGCCAACAATCAATATGAATGAGGATGTTATTTCTAAAAATGCATCTAACAAACAAATGAAAATGATGGTTTTGTACAACAACATCTCTGACCATGTGACAACCCCAGATCTGTGCACGTGAAGTTGGACTATGTATCACATGGAAAAAGCCATTGCAGATGTTGAGGACAATCGAATGTTAATTAGAGGTTCAGAGATCAAATGGAGAATCCCACCTAGCAATCTGAGGGCGTGACTCAATGGTGTGACATCCACAAAAAGGAAGGGGCCACGAACAATCCTATCTGATGAAGAAGAAGCTAAAATTGTGCAGTGGTGTAAAGACATGACTAATATTGGCCATGGCCTTCAAGTCTCACAACTCAAGTCAATGGTGGCCCAAATGGTTGGAGCGAGGCCTAACCCATTTACAAATGGGATACCAGGGAGGTCATGGTGGGTTGGCTTTCGTTAAAGGCATCCTGATCTGACAATTCAAACACCAAAAGGAGTGGACATAGATCGAGCTATAATGCTACGCCCCGAAATAGTTTTTTCCTTCTAGGACAACTTGGAAGAGTTGTAGAAAAAACACAATTATGGGCCCAATAAAATATGGAATTGTGACGAAACAGGGGTGCAGGCTGACATAAATTGTGCAATGAGAGTTATTGCAAAAATGGGGACGAAATTTATTCCAAAATTAATTTTTAAAAGCAGAGAATGGATCACTGTCCTAACTTGTGTTAGTGTAGCAGGTCAAGCTATACTTGGTTACTATTTGTTCAAGTCCAAAAGGAACATTAAAAACTATATTATTGATTGTGAGCCAAGGGCATGCATGGCAATCAAAGAGCATGCTTGGATGAAAAAATAATTATTTATGCAATGGTTGAAACACTTTGCAAGAAATGTCCTAGGAGAGGTGTCACCAACAAATAGACAACTGCTCATCTTTGATAGTCATGGCAGCCATGTTGCATTCAAAACGATCGAAAAAGTAAAGACTATGGGAATAGATTTGCTCACACTTCCAACACATTGCAACCACAAATTGCAGCCCCTTGATGTCAGTGTATTCTCACCATTCAAAAACTACTTCAAATAGCATAGGAGTATATGGCTCTCTGCACATCCTCAACTTGACATTGGAAGGGAAGAGTTGACAACACTTGCCAGCAAAGCTTTTGCACAAGCTTTAACTCCTAATAATATTGCAAGTGGTTTTAGAAGAACATGAATATGGCCATTAGATCAACATGCACTTGATTTCGATATGGAACCAAGCGAAACTTTCGTGGTTGAAGATGAAGGAACCACATTGGGACAAAAACAGAGGGTGAGGCAGCTAAAGATGAGACATAGTTCATGGCACATAGCCTCATACATAAATTTTATTTGTATAAAACTTTTTCTTTTTAGAATGCTTTTTTTTTTTGTCTTTTACTTGCTTATTATTATTTGCTAGAATTCCTCACGTGACTAAATTAATGTCTTTTTATATGTGAGACCTAAGTATCGCCATTTAGAAAAGGCCAATTATAGACTATCTAATTCATGTATTCCCATTACTAATGGCGACTGTATTTTTTTGGGCACGTACTTTTGAAAATCGGTGCAGTAAGTGTTGAAAGATAATGTGTTTGACTCTTTTTTTTGTCTTTTACGTAAACCACTTATGCCATCAAACCAGTATAAAAGGTGTATGTTATATTCTATTGGTTTCATAACGAGGAGCCACTTAGGTGAAAAGATGCCAGACATAGAGGATTATGGTACTGCTAAAATAGTGTTAATCTTAAGACAACTAGATGCATAGGGCTCAGGTGCAACAAAGAAGAGCCAGTAATCAAGCAATAGTTGGTTGTGAACCAAAGCGGTGCAGACAAGACTAAAAGGTAGACATGCATAAGGATAAGCAAAGGCATGCAAAACTATTTATTACCAATCATGTGAATTTTTTTTGTTATTCTATAGGATACAAAATTACACTGTGCACAAAATTTATGCAGATAAATCTTAACAACTTGATACATAAGGTCATTATTTAAACACATGATTCTTGTAGAGATACATAAGAAGGAAGAACATTACTACTACGCCGATAATGGGAAAACAAATAAGGGCATAGGTATACCTTGGATGAGATATTTGTGACTCATAATCACGTTGTTAGCATTTCATCGACCTAATGCAGACATCATTAGAAAATTTGAATGTGATCTTCCTGGGAAGATTTCTTTCCTGACATGCCCCGAACTGGAAGAATGGGTGAAGCAACATACTGCCAGGATCAAGGGCTCATGCTGACCATGCTACTAGAGTTGGTAATGCCAAATACCAAGCCACTTGCAGACTTAGTGATTTGGGATAAGCATTGCATGGACTCATTCCCAATCCTGAGTAAATGAAGGATGGCTCGAGCAACGGTGTAAGACAAAATATTATTTACCCGCACTGTGCAATAGCTTGTATCACGTTGGAAAAGATGGACACTTTGCTTTAATATTAATGCTAAAATAGGTTTGACAGGCATCTTACAAATTATAGTACTGCCGCATAGCTCTACAGGCTCCTCTATACGCAGTGTCTTATCATAAACATTTTAAACTATAAACCATGTAGCGAAGAAAGGTGCAAGGCGAGTTCTCACGATCTGCAACCAGTATCACCTTCCCCCCCTAGGAGTAACGTATTTAGTTACCCAGGCGAGTCTTCAAATCACAAATGCGTTAAATATGTTGTAGGGGGAAGAAGATGAATCAAGAACGAAACCGTTGTACTAAGGGAATGCTACTGAAATTCTGCTCCCTACACAAGAAAGGTTTGAATGGTATTTTAAGGACTTCATAGATTTAAGGAGACAGTCAACATACATATATATTAAGATAATGTATCTAGGTTTTACATCTCCTCTCATTTTATTTTATTTTTCTTTATTTTTCTTTTCTTGCATTACTTTGCAACTCTCTTCTAGGGTCTCATACAGACTGGAGCAACGATCAACAAATCAAGCCCACACCAAATCATACTATGGGATCCCTTAGGCACACGCATAGACTGAGGGGCCCGTGTTTGTATCTACCTCCATTTAAATTTACAATGGTTTAGAAATATTCACATTTGTGTTTCCCCCTGTTTCCTCTCTTAATCTATACAAGCTTCAGACTCATAGATGTTCTACCATAATTTTTTTTATATACTTTTGTCAAGGCAACAGCTAGAAGTAGATGACTGGGTAATGTAAATTTTTCCCACATATTATTCCTAAGCTTTGAGCATTTAGATGAAGATATCACACACATAGAACAAATGCAATAAAACACAGATGGGTAGTAAGCCTGTGATTAATTTGATGTAAACTAGAACTTCTGCACTGGAATTAATTCCTGGCATTGTTTCTTAGTAGTATTAGTCACACAAATAAAGTACATTCATACATTTAAGCAGTAACTGTTCTGATATAAACCTAAGATCTCACTACCCTACGTATTGTATTTTCTGTAGATAAAACTGAATAGTAAAGGTAAGCCCAACGTAGAGTGACAACTCCCTGTTCAATTTCTTTGTATTAATTTACCTTACTCAAAGTAGAGTAAATATTGCACAGGTTTCTCATATTATTCATTTAATCCTATGGAATAATGATTTCAACCTTTTGATTATCCAGTATATTACACTTTATTTCTCTTACAATGTAAATGCAAATATTCATAGAAAACAAGGTTGTGCCTATTGCCATTCAGCTACATGAAATCTATAAATGTATACTTATGTGTTACAACAGATTATATTATCTTCCTTAATCAAACTCTAGTTTCAGACTAACATTTACTCTTTCAAATGAAAACATATTATATTAAATAAAAGGATAGTGACAATTGAACTTAACAAGCACTCTTTTCATCCCTAGATATAAAGTTACATGATCATACAATACACCCCTTACATACGTAAACACTTTTCTCCCACATCTATCAATAAAGGTAGTTACATGTTTTGTGAGGTTATCTTCACCTCAAGGAAAAAAAAATATGACAAAATAGGTGACCCTTTTCAAGCTTGATATGATCCTCAACTTTCTCCAACCTACACAAAACACAAACATATTCTCCATAGCCAAAGTAATGCTCACCTCCCAACCTTTGGTTGGAAAACCAACCATCCCCGAGCTAGGAGGCAACCAGGGAACCAGATACAAACACACCAATCCAAATAACATTAACATATATAACACACAAGAATATTTCATACCCACCCAAGGGGATTATCACATAACTTAAGATTCATCATGAATCCACAATGGGGAATGGAGAGTGGACTACGCACTCCATTTGGGGACTTAAGAAAATAAACACCAAGAAAGATTGTTACATACTTTCAACCCTTCACATAAAAGCCTTCTTTCACACTTTCATATTCACCAAAACCATTTTTCAACATTCTAAAATCACATATATGGGTACTCATACCTTTTTTTGCCCTCTCCATTTTAAGGAGGAATTAAAATCTCCCCATGGAGGTTCCTACTTTAACCATCCCCAACATGGGATGCTCTACCCAAATTTGGGTGAGCCTATCCCTCTACAACCCTTTTCTCGACACATTTCATATATAAAAACAAAGACAAGAGAACCAACAAAAGAGCACCAAACACATTTTTGCATATACATACAACCTCACCATTTTGAGAAAAACATAGAGAAACAAGAAGTTAAAGTGAACCTACCTTGAATCCAAGCTTAAGTAAGGGTGTGTTGAGGGTTAGCACAACTCCTCTTCCAAGCTTGTTCTCCAACCTCCCAAACCCAAAAATCCAAGAGCCCAAAACTCACAATTCCAACTCCCCCAAAATTAAGAATGCAAAGAGAACCCCCAAAACCCTTGTTCTTAATTTTCTTATAGAATTCAAGTTTGAATCCTTTTGAATGGGGAAGTGACACTTGTCACTCCTCCATTCACTCTCCCAAGCATGCTCACACATGTGTGAGAACTTGGGAGACTTCCAAGGTAACTTGGAGAAGTGGGAATGGAAATAGACTAATCCCCATCCCACTTCCCAAAACTTTATTTTCGTCAAACCTCTTTAAGGTTTCAAAAAGAGTGCTCAATCATGAAATTGAATCAAGATTTTAAGTTAAAAAGGTGCCTAATCTATAGGTACTTGACCTAGGGACCTTAAACCCATAAAAACATTTAAAAAACATAACTTCTCAATCCCAAAAGATGCCCTAAAGGTTAAATCCAAGTTTGTCCACTTGGGTGGACAACTCACCACTTAGATGGACTAACATGTCAATTAAAACCAATTTACAAACATTCACAATTTACATTACGAATAAAATACATTACATTTAACGAAACTATAGTCCTTCCAATATAGACTATAGTTTGGTTTCATTGGTTAATTTACTCAAGGTTCCCAAAGGTTACCTCCAATTTCCATTGGACATGAAAAGTGTACTTGCACACTCGATGCAGACATTAATCCATCCAAGTAAATCATATTCATATAATAATCAAACCATTTGAATCACATTTGCATTCACATAAGTTTCATAATTCACATAGCATAAGGATCCCATAATATAATTGAAAAATTATTATCCACCTATCTTATCCCATTTTCATTAACCTTAATTTTCATACTCATCCAATTGCAACATGATTGGTTCACACCACTTGTTTCATTCATTCATCATTAAGTTTTCAATTCAAATTAAACAAACTCAATAACCAACATAAAATTAGATCATTCATCATAGTTAGCTAACTAAACATGCAGCATAATCAAAATCAAATCATCATATGAACTTAAACATTTAAATATCCTATCATCAATGGTAACAATAGGCATAAACAATAACCAAACTCAAAATTATCCAAGTAGTAGATGTAGCATAGGGGTGGGCCTCAAATTATATTAATATAATGCAATATAATATATAATATAATATAATATAATATAATATAATATAATATAATATAATATAATATATAATATAATATAATAATATATAGTGTATTATTATATTATATATTAAATTATAGACAATATACAATAATATATAGATTAATTTATAATAATAACTTTCAATTTTTTTTCATTATGATTTGAATATTATGGATATTCATTTAGTAATAGATATCCATTTAGTAATGAATATCTATTTTGGAACGGATATTCATTCAATAACGAATATCTATTTTTCTTTGGTGCTTGTTATGGCACCATGCACTTTCTACCCGAGCTTAGAAAAAGTCAAAACAAAATTTTCATGTTTTTGGGCAAGTAAACAATGCCTTTTTTTACATCGCCACTTTTTGGATCTTCATAATCTTGCATAGACTCTGATGACAATCAACACCACACTTATATGCTTACACTCAAAATTGCTAAGCTGTTATGATTAGGGTCCTTCCTATGACCCAAATCTAAAACTTGAGGGTTCATGGTGACCCTATCTACGTATCCCCTCATAGGAATCAGAGGCTTCATAGTTTGCCTACCAAAGTTAGAGGGATTTCATTCTCTCCTCTTGCATGAGACATCTAATCTCACTCTTAAACCTTGACTATTCATTAAGCATAAGCTATCACTTAGTTAATTATAATATAATGATAATATCTTTGAAATCAAGTGTTGGTCCATACCAAACATTACCAAGCATTAGTGTACAAACATTCACAATATTCACAAGGAGCATATCATACAATAATCCCAAAGATCATACACAATGACTATCACAAGCATACCTCCATATACACAAGTTGACTAGCTCATACACATATCACAAGAACAATAGTGACTGGATCATACACATATCACAAGTACAATGGTGATTAGGTCATATGTACATGTCACAAGTATAATAGTGACCGGCTCATACACATCACAATTACATTAGTGATTAACTCTAGCATATATCACAAATACACAATGAAAAGCCCAACATACATCATATACACATAGTGATGAGCTCCAGTATACATCACAAATACATAGTATCAAGCTCCAACATACATCATAAATACATAGTGACGAGCTCTAACATACATGACATACACAATGACAAGCTTCAACATACATCACATACACATAGTAACTGGCTAGAACACATCCATAATGATTGACTAACACATGTTCACAATGCATCCCAGATAGAAAAGAGTATCGGTGGATTATGCACTACATCGTGGGTCCCATCCTTTCCTCTAATCTTCTGCATCATTGGACAACTAAGAAGATGATTCAGTGCATCCCATGCTACACCGCGGGTCCATTTTCAACACAACAAGGCCAAGTATACAATCTCATAATTGGGAAGGGGATTAAGTGCATCCCATACTACACTGTGGGTCCATCCTCCATCCCAAGGCTTTCCAAAAGTAGCGAACCTACCATAACCCGGTGGATTTTGACTTCAATCGCCTATAGGCCACCAATGACAAGTCTGTCCACCCAAGAAGAAGTAGCTCCTGACATATACCACCTTGTGACCTTAGTGATATTTTTAGCTATCTTCTTCACATCTCGGGTAACACTTGACATTGGTCACTTCCGTGCTCTTAGTGACAACCAGTGAACCCCTTGATACAACGGTTAGCCCTGGATTATCGTTACCCACATAGATGGGTCCCTATCCATGCAACTATTACTGTATCATAACTAGGGTAGCCTATAACAAACTTCACCTCCGTAAAACAAGTGAATGTCGGCTTGTCCCTATCAATTTCCAAGACATCGATCATTGACACGATCTAATGACTGCCTATCACTACTCAAATATCTCAGAGGTGCACACTTGGGCAGGTCATACATAACATGAATCACAATCACAATCAACATATATATGGGCCTATACATAGAGACCTCTAGATATGGAGTTGATTTGCACAACACATAAAAGTTACATGAAACCAACACAAGATGGACTTTACCCAACATATACATATATTCAAATACCAATTATAAAGTAGTTAATGTCTTACTTCATTCAACTTGCTATTCAAAAGCACATCATGTATTAAATACAAGTCATTAGATTTACTTAACTTGTTTCATACCCATTCGATACTGATTTTAGCCTCAAACTAAAGCTTACAAAGGAGGAAAGATAAAACCATATAGAAACAACCCCAAGCCTTAGAGTTATCCCCCTAAATCCTCCCCCTATGGACTTGAGGTTATAGGGACACCCTTCACCCTAGGACCGCCTACATACCTTCTTCCAAATAGATCGGTCACACGTAGTTCTCCATACATGATCTCTCAAAGGTTGCATATAGTTAGTTTCCCATGATCAAGGTTTTACTAACACTGCCCCCCTTAAGGATATCAAGGTCTTGGTTCAAACTCCACCCATTTTATTTATAATCCTATTTGAACATCCTGACTCTCTTATAGGATCATCTCATTGACCTACGAGATAGGATTATTACTTAATACAAAATTAGCTTGGTTCGCACAACCCATAGGAAATCATTCCATTTGAAACTCAAATAATAGGTTCAATATTGAGGCTCTTATACTCCAGGGGTTAATAGATATCTTCAAAGGAAATGCAATAGTATTTATGAGCTTGTTTTAAGTTATAATCAGTGCCTGAATCCTACTTAATAAACTTGGGAATACTATATCCATTAGAACAATATATGAAAACATAACCCATTAATAATATTACTAATAATATTCTTGATCTTCTAATTTCCTTTACCCTATGGTGCACCCCATTTTCTTATAATAGTCTAGTTCATTGATTAGGTAATTTATTTATACTAAATATGACCTTGATGATCGACAATAAGGTCTTAAGGGGCATGATCTCATAGGTTTATTTTTTAACTTAATTTTAACAACATAATCAAATTCAACAACAATTACCTTCCATTTAATATGTGACCATATTAGTGTTCACTATAGATCTAATATATTTTCTTCATTCACATGATAATTCCCATCTCAAGGTTCTCATATTAAGAGGTCGATAGACATTATCCTATCAACAAGGCCACACAAAAATCCTTTGATCAGTAAGAGACATAACACCCTAGTTATGGACAAGCTTTAAGCATGATCAATGATGGGGGTGTAGTTAAGGAAATTGACAATACTATAGCAAGCAGATTATCATATGATAAAGTAAACTCACTAATTTAATTAGTAGTAATACTCTCAACCTTTGATTTCATGTATAATTTTTCCTAGCGTTATGATATAACAAGAAGAATAACCATTAACTTTTAGAAGAGAAGCTCCATGGAGATTATATACCTTTTATCCTTACTGATATAATCCTATTTAGTTTTTTTTTTGCCTCCAACTAGAGGAAAACTCTAATTTTCTTGAAAGGTAAAATTTAGTCACCATTTTCCTAGTGATCATCATGATAGGATTATAATAATCTAACACAATATCATCACATTGTTAATTCCCACAGTGTAAGGTGATTTTCATATAGATTCATGATAATATCAAATAGTAACATAATTCCATGAAGGAAATTAATATCACCATCCATGGGAGGGCACTAAGTGCCTACCAATGTAAACATTAATAGTACTGCCTAGAGATGTTAGGCACTATAATATCTTTTGGGTTTATATTGCTACTTAAAATATACTATATAAATAATTCTACGCGAATCTTACCTTAATAAAATATTGATCTCCACTCTACCAAGTTATTCTACTTAATATTGGACCCTTAAAATATCTAAGATGGATAAATAATCACTCCTAAATAAGCCATATATAAAAAACCAAATAGAGATAAGAAGCTTTAATCCAATTTACAAAATTCTTTCCAAAACTATTATTCTCCTCATTATATTGGTGGATCTAACTTGTTTATAGTCCATGCCATAATGAGGGCTTCATAACTAGTCAAATACATATTTTCGAATAAAAATACACCCTTTGGACACCAAAATGACTCATTATTTAGCCCTTGTTAACAATGATTAAATAAAGATTGGTTATGTGTGTATACAAATTGTTGGATATTGTGGTTGTGTTTCTGATATATTGTTGTCATTGATGTCAACACTATTAGCATTTTAATCTGCTTAAGGCTGTATATGTCGAGGAGATTGAGAAAATTGTAAAAAAATATAGTACAGGCAGCTAGTGGAGCTGAGAAGGCCAGAATGTTGGAAAGCTCTATGTGTTGAAGATTTGTAGGTGTGCTTCAAAGGGTTTGGTGTTGAACCTTTCTAGTATGTTGTCCGAAAGTTTTAGTGGTGCGCATGAAGTTTTGTGGAAGTTATGATGATATGTGTGCCTACAGTTATTCAATCTCTGTAGATGGTGTTCTTGGTCAAAGTGGATGAAATTATGGTAATCTCATGTGTTTCTCATTTTCCTATTACATTCATGGATGAGTCTAGATCATGCTCTATCCTTGGTGTACATCCGCAGTGATTGCAGTATTTGTGATCATAGTTTTTTATGATATGTGCCTAAGTGTTCATGTTCTTGGCCGACATTGTGGTGTTAGCGTGTTGCAGATCCATGAGGATTGATATTTTATTGTTTGGCATGTTTTGAGATATTTGTTTGGATCCTCACTATGTTATGGCCGGCTTGTGTTGGTATGCATTGAAATTTATTCATGTATCAAGGCTGATAGTTGTAATTTATTCCTTATTTGTGGCCGATTGAATAGTGGATGCAAATTCGTGTAGAAGATATATATACAAGATTGTTTCCTCATTTAGAGTGTGCTCAAGTGTAAAAGTTATGTACAAGTGCAAATAAAGGTTAGATCATTTAGAGCAGAGTGTGGAAGGGTTTGAAGAGGTTTTAGTGTGCCTAACTGGAACTGTAATCAGGGTTTTGCAAAAACTATTTTCTCAGTTCAAATTCATCAAATGGATTTAATCTGATTATTGTATGTAAGGAAATGAGCCTCCCCTTTAGGTAGTGTGCTTGAATGCAAGTGCATTCTTTTTTTATTCTTCATTATACTTCTAACAGGGTATAATCTTGTGGACTAACATCCACTGTGGTTTTTCCCCTCACAGGGTTTCCACGTATAAAATCTTTGTGTTCATGAGTCTCTGATGTGTTGTTCTTATTCTTGCACTATTAATTATTAGATCTGTGATATAAGGATTGGTTAATGTTGTATAAGTTTGATTTTGGTAACAACTGATTCACCCCCCCCTCTCAATTGTCTATCCTTTTTTTTCCAACAATTGGTATCAGAGCTAGTTCCTTTGAAAGAAGCCTAACAACTTGAGGTGATATGAGATGGCATCATTTAAAAAGGATAGTCCTAGATTTGATGGTACAAACTACTCTCTATGGAAATTTATGATAAAATGTAATTTGAGGTGCATTGGTGAACCTTTTTGGCAGATGACACAAATTGCATATAATATTCCTCAGAATGGTCCCTCCTCTGAAGATGAGATCAAGCAAGAAAAAATTAATATTAGGTTAGTAGAAGCACTAGTGAGTGCTTTGACAGATTCATAAATGATAAATGTGATGGGTTTGAAGACTGCATATTAGATTTGGAAAAGCTGGAAATATTGTATGAAGGAGATGCACTAGTGAAAAGTGCTAAGCTACAAAGTCTAAAAGGCAAATGGGAGAGCTTGAAGATGAGTGAAGATGAGAACATCTTTTATTTCTCACATAAGGTAAATGAATTGGTGATGGACAGTAGATGTGCCAGTGGAACTATGAATGATGATGAAATTGTGGCTAAGATACTTAGATATGTGCCCCCTTCCTAAAAGACAAAAGCTCATGCTATTGATGAACTCAGAACAATGATGAATATTACAAAAGACATGTTGATTGGAAAACTTGTTGCATTTGAATTAAGTGAATTTGGTGAGTCTGCTCCTAAGACTGAATCTGCTTTCAAGGCAACTGTATCCGAGAAAAAGAGATATGATTCAGGAGAGTTCCCAGAGAACATTCAGATATGAAGATGAAGAAAGGGAATTGGAAGAACTGGAAGCATTCATTATGAAAAGAGAATCAAGAGGTCATGGTAAGTACAAAGGAAAGTTACCTATTAAATGCTTTTCTTGCAGTAAGATAGGTCATTTTGCTTCTAGATGTCCTAAAAGAGTTTCAAAATATAAGCTTGAGAATACTAGATTTCAAAGAAAATGCTATTATGCTGAAGAAGGTGTAACTGATGAAGAATCTGATAAAGAAACTGCAAATGAAGATGAATGGGTATTTATTACTATCAAAGAAAATGGTTAGGTGTCCACTGAATTTGCTAGTAATGTAAATGTTGAGAAAGCTCTTGCAGCCAAAGTTGAAGAGAAAGATGAGTGGGTAATTGACAACAGATGCTTACATCATATGACTGGTGACAAAATAAAATTTGTAGGATTGGAAAACTATGATGGTGGTGTAGTGAGGTTTAGTGACAACACTTCTGGTGTGATTTGTGGCAGAGGCACTATTTATTTTTGTTGTAAGCACAATATTGATGATGTTCTTTATGTAGAAGGCCTAAAGCATAACTTGTTGAGTATTGGGCAAATGGTAGACAAAGGCTACAATCTACAATGAAAGAATGGTAAGTGCAGTATAACAGGAAGTTCAGGAAACATAATTGCTTCAGGAACAAAGACAAAAGGTAATATCTTTCATTTAAGTACTGCTAGTCAAAGTTGTTTGATTGCTCAAACTGATGTAAGTTGGTTATGGCATAGGAGGCTATGTCATGTGAAATTTGATAACATTGTCAAGATAAGTTCTACTCAAGCAGTCAGAGATTTACCTAAGTTAGTGAAGCCTACTAACACTATGTGCAAGGAATGTCAGATGGGAAAGAAAACAAGAAATTCCTTTCGGAGCAAATAGTACAACTCTAATGGAGTACTAGATTTGATACATACTGATCTATGTGGTCATTCCATAATCAGAAGCCTACAAGATGAAAGGTACTTTATGCTACTCATTGATTATTTTTCTAGAATGATATGGGTCGCTTTCTTAAGAGAAAAACATGAAGCACTAGAAAAGTTCAAAAGTTTTAAAGCTATGGTAAAGAGTGAGACAGGTCAAAAGATCAAATGTCTAAGGTCAGAAAGAGGTGGTGAATTTATTTCATGGGAATTCAATTATTTTTGTGAAGAGCATGGTATTCAAAGACAACTATCTGCTCCTGAAACCCCTCAACAGAATGGAGTTGTTGAAAGAAAGAACATAACCATTCTAGACATTGCTAGAACCATGATGTTGGAAGCAAATGTCCCTCATTTCTACTGGAGAGAAGCTGTAAGTACTATTGTGTATACTATTAAGAAGGTGAATGCCAACAATAATTTTGGTAAGACACCTTTTGAGGTATGGTTCAGTTATAAGCCTACTGTCAAATACTTCAAATTTGTTGGAAGAAAATGCTACATCAAGAGAGATGATGATATAGGTAAGTTTGATGCTATAAGTGATGAAGGAATCTTTCTAGGATACTCTACTAAAACCAAAGCTTACCGGTGCTTTAATAAAAGGTTGAAGGAAATGGTTGAAAGTACAAATGTAAAGGTTGATGAAGATATTGGTAAATCATACAGAGTCAGTGATTATGATTCAGATGATCAACATGTTGATGCTGACAATGATGCTCAGACATAGAATCAACTTCAGATTGTTCCGGTGAATCAAGAAGCAAAAACAAGCGAAAGTGCAGAAGAAAGATCACAAGAACAAGAGGTAAGAGAAAACTTTAAAACTTCAAGTATGTGAGAAGAAATCATTCTGATAATCAGATCATAGGAGACAAAACCAAAGGTTTGCAAACTAGAAGAAGAATTCTAGAAGAATATTGTCTAATTTCTAAAGCTGAACTTAGAAATATAAGTGAAGCATACAAGGATGAACATTGGATGAAAGCCATGAAAGAAGAACTATTATAGATACAAAAGAATAATACATGGGATCTTGTTCCTAGACCTCAGAACAAAAATGTGATTGGAACCAAGTGGGTGTTCCAAAATAAGCTGAATGGACAAGGTGTTGGTTAGAAACAAAGCAAGATTGGTTTGCAAAGGTTACTCACAAATGGAAGGTATTGATTTTGAAGAAAATTTTGCTCCTATTGCTAGAATTGAGGCTGTTAGACTACTTCTTGCTTATGCTACTTTGAAGAACTACAAAGTTTATCAAATGGATGTGGAATCAACATTTCTGAATGGTGAATCAAGAAGAAGTTTATGTTGAGAAACCAGATGGATTTCAGTTGACTAATGAAAAGGACATGGTATGTCGATTGAAGAAAGCTCTATATGGACTAAAGAAAGCTCCTAAAACTTGGTATGCTAGATTGGACAAATATTTATTGAAGCTTGGATTCAGTAAAGGTACTGCTGAGAGTAATTTGTATTTCAAATTGGATGAGAATAAATAATTGATCATTGAAGTCTTTATTGATGATATTATCTTTGAAGCAGATGATGATTTGTGTATGAAGTATGCTGATGAAATGAAAAGTGAATTTGAAATGTCAATAATATGAGAGCTAAAATTATTTTTGGGATTGCAAATCACTCAGTTAGAAGATGGGATCTTTATATCTCAATCCAAATATGTAAAAGAGTTACTGAAAAAGTTTGGCATGGAAGAAGCAAAGCATATTGGTACACCTATAGTGACCTGATGTAAACTCACACAAAATGATGAATCCCCTAAAGCAAATCAAACAAGGTATAGATCAATGATTGGTGGATTGCTCTACTTGACTCAGACAAGGCCAAATATAATGAATTTTGTGTGCATGGTTGCTAGATTTCAAGCTGATCCTAAAGAGTCCCATTTGATTGCTGTGAAAAGAATATTCAGATATCTGAAAGGGACAACTGATCTTGGTCTTTGATATCCTAAGAATGATGATCTTACTCTAAGTGCTTTTAATGATGCTGATTGGGCAGGAGATATAGATGACATGAAGAGTACTAGTGGTGGTGCATTCTTCTTAGGTAAGAAGCTGGTATCTTGGATAAGCAAAAAGAAAAACTCAGTTTCATTATCTACTGCTGATGTAGAGTACATTGCTGCTGCAAACAGTTGTACCCAAGTATTATGGATGAAGAAAATGATGAGAGATGTCAAAATTGAGTATGAAGAACCCATTGCTATACTCTATGACAATTCAAGTGCCATTAAAATTTCTAAGAATCCAGTATTGCATTCAAAGACAAAGCATATATCTATCAAGTATCACTTCTTAAGAGACAAAGTAAGTGACAAAGAAGTCAGACTGGAGTACATACCTACCAAAGAGAAAATTGCAGATATATTTACAAAGCCATTGCCTAAGGATACTTTTGAGTACCTTAGAGGAAAGTTAGGGGTAATTTCCCCTCCTAATCAGAACTAAGATGTAGGTATTTGCATCAGTCTGTGAATTCATTGCTATGTGATATTCCAGATTGATGTCGTGGTAACTGCTACTCAGGGGAGTAGTCAGCTATTTTCAAGATTGAAATCAGAGCATATGTACCTTTTCCATTGATGTCAAAGGGGGAGAGAAGCAATGTGAAAAAACGAGAAAGAAGAAGGAAACAAAAAGTGCAGAATCTCAGGGGGAGATTGTTGAAGAAGACTTAGTTGGGTTGATGATATTATTTTTCACATCATGTGTTGCCATCAATGCCAAAGGGGGAGATTGTTGGATGTTGTGGTTATGTTACTGATATATTATTGTCATTTATGTCAACACTATTAGCATTTTAATTTGCTTAAGGCTGTATATGTCAAGGAGATTGAGAAAATTGTAAAAAATATAGTACAGGCAAGCAGTGGAGCTGAGAAGGTCAGAATGTTGGAAAGCTCCGTGTGTTGAAGATTTGAAGGTGCACTTCAAAGGGTTTGGTGTTGAACCTTTCTAGTATGTTGTCTGAAAGTTTCAGTGGTGCGGATGAATTTTTGTGGAAGTTATGATGATCTGTGTACCTATAGTTATTCAATCTCTATAGATGGTGTTCTTGGGCAAAGCGGATGAAATTATGGTAATCTCATGTGTTGCTCATGTGACTATGACGTTCATGGATGAGTCTAGATCATGCTCTATCCTAGGTGTACACCCGCAGTGATAGGAGTGTTTGTGATCAAATATTTTTCCGATATGTGCCCGAGTGTTCATGTTCTTGGCCGATATTGTGGTGTTAGCGTGTTGCGGATCCATGAGGATTAATATTTTATTGTTTGACATGTTTGGGTCCTCACTATGTTATGGCCGACTTGGGTTGGTACGCATTGAAATTTATTCATGTATCAAGGCTGACAGTTATAATTTATTCCTTATTTGTGGCCGACTGAATAGTGGATGCAAATCCATGTAGTGGATATATATACAAGATTGTTTTCCTCATTTAGAGTGTGCTCAAGTGTACAAGTGATGTACAGGTGCGAATAAAGGTCAAATCATTCAGAGCAAAGTGTGGAAGAGTTTGAAGAGGTTTTAGTGTGCCTAATTGGAACTGTAATCAGGCTTTTGCAGAAGCTATTTTTTCAGTTCAAGTTCATCAGATGGATTTAATCTAATTACTGTATGTAAGAAAGTGAGCCTTCTCTTTGAGTAGTGTGCTGAATGCAAGTGCATTCTCTTTTTATTCTTCATTATACTTCTAACATGGTATAATCTTGTGGACTAACATCCACCATGGTTTTTCCCCTCACAGGGTTTCCACGTATAAAATATTTGTGTTCATGTGTCTCTAATGTGTTGTTCTTATGGTTACATTATTAATTATAAGATCTGTGATATAAGGATTGGTTAATGTTGTATAAGTTTGATTTTGGTAACAATTGATTCACCCCCCTCTCTTAGTTGTCTATCCTTGTTTTACCAACACAACTTACATTTGTTTGCATTTATTTAAGTATACACCCAACTATATGAACCCATGCTCACATACAGAACCCCACATATATAAATATATTTAAAGTTCTAGATTTAAGAATGAAAATTTCACTTGCTTATATCTCATATATTTATTGTTTGAATATTAAGCTTATATATAGTGGAAACATCAACTCTTTTTTATTGATAATAATTATATTTCTCTTACAATAGCAATTCTCATGATTAATTGGAATATCACATTTCATTGAGGCATTTTGTCAAACAATTCACGTTGCATGTCACTTTGTCCTCCCCCACAATTCTTTGATCTTCTTCTTTCTTTTATGCATTCCATCTCCCCATGCTTTCTTTGTTCCTACCCCTTACTCTCTCTCTGCCCAACTGCACACACTGGCCTTCATGCATAGCTACAATTTTTTTCTCTCTATTTTCCCTCTCAAAACAATGTTTCCCTAATCAAGGGGGTTGTGAGGGTTTAAATTCTAATCCGTGCCTTATCTTTTCCATGTGACTTGCTGAATTGGGTCATCCAAAGATAGGGACTCGATGCACCATACTTATTTTCTCCCTATAGTCAAACTTTGCAATTAATTTTCTGCCCCCTTTCTAGTTGAAATATGCTGAAATGGTGAGGATGCCATGCCTTCACATGAACATTGAAGGAAAATGGTAGGGGTTCCATGCCTTATTTTTCCCATGCCATCCCTCCTGTACATTCTTTATTGTTTTATTTTTAATTCCTTTTTCCAACTACACCAACTAGCATGGATGACATGGGGGAGGGATGTGATAGAAAGATATATTTATATTTCATATTTTGACAAGACTGCTTTGCTATGATAAGATGATACCTGGAGAACGTCAAAAATAAATATTTTAAGAGATGATTGAGTAGGGGAAAGTTGAAAAATTGAATGAATGATGTAGTATATGTGGTAACCTGGCGTACTTGTATTGTACCTTATTGTTTTGTGTTTAATTGTATGAAGGCACACCCAATTTAGTGTATAGAGAAATATATGTGTTTTGAATATTATGATTTATTGAGAGTATATGAATGAATATTTCTTGGTTTGTTTTTCTGAAGGGTATGCATGTTATCAATTAGAAAATTATTGCGAGAACCCTTGTGATTGAGAAGGATGTTTCTTGGCTCAGATATTTGAGTTTTAATATCTTAGGAACAAAAATATATATGTTACAAGGTTGCTATTTTCAAGCTCAAAGTTGTAAAACAAAAAGTTAGATTATTAGATTGTTATGAAACTGATTAAAGTTGAGAAAGTCAAGAAAATAATATAGTAGTGATTAAATGAATTCTTATGAAGTAAAAAACTCACTTTTAGAGTGAAAGTTCCTTTGGAACGATAATGTCAATAGATAAATTGAAGACTGCAAGATTATGTGTAGCAAATTTGAAGCATGCAAGTTTTGATTCACTGAAATTCAAATTAGAAGATATTTATTTATCTAAAGAAGGAAAGGTACAAGCAAAAGTGAAAAATTAGAGAAAATCTATACTAGATTCCCTATTTACGGGTATATGTAAATGTAATTATGGGCACTAATGCTTGGATGCACAAGTTTTCAGTTGTTAACAAAGTTAGGAGAGTTGGATAGGACATTGTGTTATAAATTTAGTTTTTTTACCACTCTTGTATTGTACATTTTCAACTTTGGAAGTGAAACTTATTATTCTGGAAAAATACCAATATTAATTGCCATGCATATATAGAAATTAGAAATTATTTTGGTTTCAATATAGGCTAGCTCTACATGTACTATTTCATTGAAGCATTTTGATTTATTTGATGCATGCTTATGAAATTATAATTTACCAAATTTTGAAGCACATTTTTTGCTCATTTTTTCCTTTAATGTTTCGAAGTAATACTTGAACTTTATTTTTGAGATGAAGTAATTTTCACTACATTTGCCTTTATGTTTTTGGTATTGTTCCTTGGTCACATTTTATTAATTTGGTTGTGGAGTTATCACTTTATCTATGGAAGGATGGTAAAGGGCTTGGGGATAGTGCATAGATTGTTTTCATGATAATGAATACTTCAATAAAATCAGGATACTAGGAAATTGTTAATAAAAATTGCATTTTCAAAATTGTCTTAGCAATTATGTGAAGGCTGGGCTTAACCAGCACACACTAAGCTTTGACCGCTTAGGTGGATGGTGTGGGCCCATTCCTTCCTCCAAATTCCATTCCATCTGTTCTCGTTCAAATAGTTAGTCACTGTTACTGGTTGAATTCAAACATTGTTCCCACCTAGTTTGGTGGATGTGATGGGATAAAACAAAGCAGATGGAAAACATAATTCCTATTTGCCTCGGCCCTATCATGGAATACTTTGTTGTTGAAGTATTTTCACATACCAGCCTAACCTGATTATGGTAAGATATTATAGATGGAGATGCTCTGTTATACATGTATGCAAAATGTGGAAGCATAGACAAGGAAAGTGAATTGTTTGATTGAATGCCTCAAAGAAATGTGGTCTCATGGAATAATATGATTGTAGGAAATGCATAAAATGCATTTGTTAAATTTTTTTTGAACTGTTCAACCAGATGCAATAGCCAGGTGTAATGCCAGACTCCATAACCTTTGCCATCATCCTCCCAACTTGTGTGAAAATGGGAGCTTTGGAATAGGGTATGGACATCCATCATAGTATAAGCGATAGGGGGATTTTTTCAGATCTTCTAGTTGCAACCACCCTAAAAAAATTGTAAGAATGGACAAGACACGTGAACTAAACTATTTGACAAAAGGCTATGATTGGAAAGCATAGACAAGGCACGTGAACTATTTGATAAAATGCCTCAAAGAAATGTGTTCTCATGGAATACCTAATTGTAGGATATTAATAAAATGGATTTTTTGAAAAGGATTTAGAAGCTTCCAACCAAATGCAAATGGAATTTATAAAGCCAGACTCTACAACCTTTTCCAACACACTCCCAACCTGTGCCAAAATGGGAGCTTTAGAACAAGGTATGGACATCCATCAAAGCATAAAGGACATGAATTTTCTTAGAGGTAGTTGCAACTAATCTCATAGACATGGATACACGATATATGCTTAGGTTTAAATTAATGAAATAATAATTTTGTGGAAGTGCATTATGTCTATGGGACTTGTGATATTTAAATAATTATTTTGTGGAAGTGGATTATGTCTATGGGACTTGTGATATTTAAAAATTGTGATGATCTATGTGTTGGGATTAAGGTGTCTCAACCTTAGAGTCCTAATATTAACTTAATTAATGTATTATTGTATTATAAAATTCCTATGGTGTCATGTCATAAATTAGGACCCACCGGTTGGGTGGCATCCCCATTGGAGGTGACTAGATGGCACATAATCATCCCAAGTGGACATAGGCGTCCCACTTTGGAATATTTGACCTATGATAGATTTTATGATGCGTGATAAGGTATCTTTATGCATGGAGGAAGTTAGTGCTCAAGTTGGGTTATGATAGGTTGTAAGAGAATCAGGTATTCTTGGTCAGTTATGACAAATTCTCTTATAGCTGTAAGTGTTGTTAGCTATGACAGATTCTATGACAGTTGTAAGATGTGTAAGGCATCTTTCATAGCCTATTTTTAGCATATTATAGGTGCCCAAGCTTGAGGAAGGAATATTTGCATGTTATGACAATTGTAAGGGGTGTAAGGGAATATGTTACTTGTGTCCAAATGCATGTTATGACATGAAGATTGTGCCATGTGGATTTGGATGCCCCTCTCCATCTAGATGCTTCTTGAAGCTTGTATCTCTCTATATATTGAGTGCCTTGCATTGTAGAATGCATAGTTTGTTTACAGGTAATGAAGTGCTACTAATATCACTTCAGAATAGGTGTTTGTTTTGAAGCACTTGTTGAAGAAATATTTATACTTGGGGTTGTATTGTAACTCTTGTTTGAAGTAATACAATAGTATTATGCTTTTGGAGGGTGGGGTTTTTTACCCAAAAGGGTTTTCTCCACGTATATTTGGTGTCACTTTTTTATGTGTTGTTGTTGCTCTATTCCATTATTCCTATGTGTTTCTCTATTGTAACTGTATAAGGTTTTAATTTTTATTTTTTTTGTAACTCTACCCTACTTAGATTAGTGTAGGAATTTGTTTTTGCTCACCCGACTTCCTTTTCGTTGGTATTAGAGCTTGGCCAACCTTGATTCCTTTGTTGGGTTTGATGTTGAAAGGCTGCCAGGAGAGTTATTGGAGTTGATCTTTGTTCTAGTGGGAGTTTTGTAGAAGTGTATTTCATGACCTTGTTGTAGGAAAGAGATGGTAGAAACATTTGGGAAGACTGAGATGGACAAGTTTAACGATGGTAATTTTGAACTTTGGAAGCTCAAAATGGAAGATATTCTCATAGATTGTGATCTATGGGTTGCTATTTTTAGAACTAAACCATTGGGCATGAAACAAGAAGATTGGGATCTCATGGGCAGGAAATCCAAGGGTCTTATTAGAATCTGTTTGGCTGATTCTATCTTCCTAAATGTCCATGAAGAGAAAAATTCTACTTCTCTATGAAAGAAGCTTGGTGATGTCTATAAGGATAAATCCCTAGTAAACAAGCTTTTCTTGAGAAAGAAGATGTATTCTTTGAAAATGGAAGATGGAGGATCCATGGCTAATCATCTAAATACATTTAATATGTTGGTTTCTCAATTGGGTTTCATTGGAGACAAGATTGATGAACAAGACCGTTGCATGCTCCTTTTGTGTTTATCACCAGACTCTTGAGATCACCTAGTGATGGCTATTGGAAGCTCTACTTCCACCTTAAAGATGGATGAGGTAGTTGCCTCATTATTTTTTGAAGAGATGTGAAGGAAGTCTTCAGAAATGGCCAAGGAGTCCCTTGTTGTTCATGGTAGACCAAAGGAGAGAGGCAAAAAGAAAGACACAAAATCTAAGTCAAATTCTATGGAGAGATCTAAGTCTCCTGATAAGAATTCCAAGGCAAAGATTTGGAACTATGGAGAAGTCGATCACATTCAAAAAGATTGCAAGAAGGAGAAGAATGAAAAAAAGTCTTTCTCTAATTCTGAATCCAAGAAATCATCTCAAGATGACAGAGAAGCATTTATTGCATCCTTGGTAGCCCATGCATCGAATGATGTGTGGTTGATAGATTTGGGTGCATCCTTTCACATGACCTCTCATAGAGATTGGTTCTCAAAGTGTGAAGAGTACAATGATGGAGAGGTGTACTTGGGTGATGACTCACTTGAATATTGTTGGTCATGGAAGAGTCAAAATCAATTTTCTTGATGGACAAGTGAAGGGGATTGATGGTGTTTTTGCATATCTTGGGTTTGGCATGAAACCTATTTTCTGTAAGTAAACTAAATTATTTGGGAGTTCAAATTGTTTTCTCAGGTGGAGGATGTAAGATGATAAGAGGAGCTATGGTGTTAGCTAAAGGAGTTCATATTGGCACTCTATTTCAGCTTGATGCATGCACTGCATAGTACAATAGTTCTTCTGATGTATCGAAGAAGAGACCTTTGGATTCTTCATCCTCAACATCAGATCATGCAAAGAAGAAGTGTGTTGCAACTAAATCTGATGGTCGTGCACTTTGGGTACCTAAGGGTGCTCATTCCATGGAAATGAAGCTTCCTATAGAGAAGACAATATTATGACACTAACAACTTGGTCACATTGGTGAGAAGGGTCTTAGAACCCTGAAAATAAAGAGCCTTGTTGAAGGCCTTGATGATTGTGATATCGAGTTTGACTTTTGCTAACATTGTGTATATGGAAAACAATACAGTGTTTCTTTTTATTCTAGGTCTCACTAGTCTTCTGGGGTTTTAGACTATGTTCATTCAGATGTTTTTGGTCCTGTGAATGTTCCTTCATTATCAATTTTTTTATATTTTGTTTCTTTTATAGATGATTATAGTAGAAGGAAGTTTGTTTATTTTCTTAGAAGTAAAGATTAAGTATTTAGGCGGTTTAAGGAGTTTAAGGCCTTGGTAGAAAATTAGACTAGCAAAAAGATTAAGTGTTTGAGGACTAATAATGGTGGTGAGTTTTGTTCCATAGAGTTTGACAAGTTCTATAAAGAGCATGATATTGAGAGACATAAGACAACTCTCTACACTCTACAAAAAAGTGGAGGTGAAAAGAGGATGAACAAGACATTGATGAAGAGGGATAGGAGTATGTTGAGTGGTGCTAGCCTTGAAAAAATATTTTGGGCTAAAGCGGTATCCACTGCATGTTATTTGATCAATAGATCTCGTACATCAAGGCTTGTTGGTAAGACAACCATGGATGCGTGGTCTGCTAAAAAGCAGGTTTGATGAGGTATCTTAGAGTATTTGGTTGCAAAGTTTACACTCATGTTTTGATTGAGAAGAGGTCAAAGTTGGAGAACAAGGTTGTTAAGTGTATCTTTATCGGCTATGGTGTTGGTGTGAAAGGGTACAAGCTTTGAGATCTAGAAGTTTAGAAGGTTCTCTATAGTAGAATTGTGATATTCAGAGAGATGAAACCTTCCACTATTAAGCTACAACCAAAGAAAGAGGAGAAATAAAATAAGGAGGTAGTTCAAATTCCACCTACTCTGAAGAAAGAAGAACTACACACTTCTATTGGACCTGATGGTGAGGAGAGCTCAAGTAGCTCTGAAAGTTCTCAAGAAGAAGAAGATCCTCAACCTTAGCCTTTGAGGAGGTCTATGCAAGTTAGGCGAAAATTGGAAGGTTTGGTTATTCACTATTGGATTCCAATTGTATTTTTTCTTTAATTTGTAACATTGATGATTCTAGGACTATTAGAGAGGCTATGGGTATGAGTAATTTAGATTCCTGGATAAAATCCATGGATGAGGAGATGGCTGCATTAAAGAAAAATAAGACTTGGGATCTGGTACCTTTTCCTGGTGGACGTTAACCTTTTGGTTGTAAATGGGTTTTCAAGAAAAATTGTAGTCCTGATGGCAGTGTTGAGAAGCATAAGGCATAGTTGTTCGCTAAAGGGTTTTTCGAGGTGGAGGGAATTGATTATGGGGAGATATTCTCTCTTGTAGGAAAGATGACATCTATCCAGCTTCTATTGTCACTTGCAACAACATATGACTTAGAAGTGAAACAAATGGATGTGAAGACAATGTTCCTTCATGGTGATTTGGAGGAAGAGATTTACATGTCACAGCCAAAGCATTTCATTGAAAAAGGTAAATAAAATTTGGTTTGCAACTCTTTATGGTTTGAAACAGTCTCCTAAAATGTGGTACCAGAAGTTTGATACCTATGTGTTGTCATTGGGATTTCAAAGATCTAAATCTGACCAATGCATAAATTTTAAATCTAATAATGGTCACATTATCATTATTGTCTTATATGTAGGGTGATCCCACAATTGTGGTTTACACTTTTTGGGAGATCTCGATTTTTGCTGAAATCACATATTTTTAGAAAATATAAGGATTTAAGCCTTGAAAAGTTCCAATTAAAGGATTCCAATTGAATAGGGTTTGATCAAACCACCTTAGGTCAAACCCCCTTGGATAAAACCCCGCTAGTTTTAAACCATACTTATACAGGAGTCTCCTTTACACCTATCAAAATGCTGATAAAAAACCACTTTTGATTTATCTTTTGGGGGATCAAATGAATTCATTTAAAGTTTATTTTTTTGTATGTATGTAGTCCTTATTATAAGCTTCCCAGAAAGTATAGTTTTTAATTAATTTAATTTGATTATTATATTTATTTTTTATTTCTTGTGAATGTAGGTTATTCACCAAAAATCGAGCTCTCTGTTTTGCACATGTGGAAAATAGCAGATTATGAATTTTTTTTTTGAAAAATATCAGTGCACTTGATATTGATGTCCTTGATTCAACAAAAAAAATTGAATTTCGATACATACAAAAAAAGTTATGTTTTAGCCAGTAAATCATGTCTAAATTGTAACTGATTTGACTTTGAAACTTAATTAAGAAAAAATATTTAATGAAATGCTATGAAACCAATTCCATGCACTAGATATCATAATTAAAAATCTAAATTAGAAAAAATTAGAATTTTATCTGTAATAGAATTTTTTTTGTGTTAGCTAGTAATGCCACTCTTTAAAAATGGTGTTTACTGTTAAAAACTAGTTTTTGAAGGAGATGAAAAAAATTGCAATCTAATTCCAATTTTTTAAAAAATATATATATAGAGTCTATAGACAAAATGTCACAGATCACTAGTTTGTATCATCTTCAAATTCCTCATGATTTAACTGCTCTAGGTGCCTGAAAGTGAAGATTTAGTTAAAAAAAATTAGTTCAATGTCTAGTTTGGCCAAAAATTGTAAACCAATATTGTGGGATAACCCATTATTATAGATGATATATTGTTTATCAAGAATAGTAAAAGTATGATTTCAGATTTGAAGTTTCAATTGTCAGCACAATTTTAGATGAAACACCTAGGTGAAGTAGGTACATTTTGGGAATGGAGATCACGAGAGATAGAGCTAACCGAAAGCTTTAGTTAAGCTAGAGAAAGTGTGTGAACTTAGTGTTGGAAAGATTTAACATGGTAGATTGCAAACAGTTAGTTGTTCCTGTGATGCAGGGGACAAAGATTTTTGTGAATGATTGTCCAAAATATCCTACTGAGATGGAGGACATGACCAAATTACCATATGCAAGTGCAGTAGGCAGTCTGATGTATGTGATGGTGTGTACGGGACTAGACATTGCCCAAGCAATGGGAGTCCTTAGCTGTTTTATGGCTAATATTCGACGGGTACATTGGGATGCGATTAAAAGAGTGTTTAGATATTTACGAGGTACTTTTGAGTATGCCTTGTGTTTTCATGGTTATCCTACCAGACCTTAGCATTTTGCGAGTATTCATGGATATGTAGATTTAGACTAGGTAGGTGACATTGACAATAGAAGATCCACCAGTGGTTACGTGTTTATGATGTTTGGCGGTGCTATCAGTTGGGTGCGTAAGCGGTAGGATGTAGTCACGTTGTCCATGACAGAGGAAGAGTATATGGAAGCCACTCATACCTATAAGGAAGCTATATGGGTTAAGAGATTGTGTTCTGATATTGGTTTAGATGTAGGAAAAATTACTATTTGTTGTGATAGTCAAAGTGCAATTTTCCTAGCAAAGAATCCTACCTTCCATGCCAGAACAAAGCACATCGATGTTTAGTATCATTTTGTTCGTGATATGGAAGAGGGTGGAATGGTGAACTTGGAGAAGGTTGACACTTTGGTGAATATTGTAGATTCACTGATAAAACCAGTGAGCACAAAGAAGTTTAGATGGTATTTCAATTCCATGGGCCTTAGGGCCCTGAGCAGATGATTTCGTGTGACTCTCGACAGGTCTTCGACAAGTGGGATAATGTTGGGATTAAGGTGTCTCAACGTTAGAGTCATAATATTGACTTAATTAATGTATTATTGTATTTATTTGTATTATTTAATTTCCTATAGTGTCATGTCATAAATTGGGACCCATCGGTTGGGTGGCATCCCTATTGGAGGTGACTAGATGGCACATAATAATCCCAAGTGGACATGGGCATCCCAGTTTGGAATCTTTGAACTATGAAAAATTCTATGATGCATCATAAGGCATCTTTATGCATGGAGGAAGTTGGCGCTCAAGTTATGTTATGACATGTTGTAAGAGAATTGAGTATTCTTGGTTAGTCCAAATTCTTGTACAACTGTAAGTGCTATCAATTATGATAGTTTCTATCACAGTGGTAAGATGTGTAAGGCATATGTCATAGCCTATTTTTAGCATATTCTAGGCACCCAAGCTTGAGGAAGGAATATTTTCATGTTATGACAATTGTAAGGAGTGTAAGGGATTATGTTACATGTTGGATGTTGTGGATGTGTTGTTGATATGTGGTTTTCATTGATGTCAACACTATTAGCATTAATTCCTTTAAGACTGTATATGTTGAGGATATTGAGAAAATTATAATAAAATATGTTATAGGTTGACTGTGAAGCAAGGAAGATCAGTGTGATGGAAAGTTCAGTATTTTGATGGTGAGAAGTTACGTATTAAAGGGTTTGTTTTCAGGTGTATCTAATTTATCCTCCAAAAGTTTTAGAGGTTTGCATGAAGATTCAAGCAAGTTATGAGTTTTTGTGTTCAAATAGTAATTATGTTATTGTAGCTAGTGTTCTTGGAAGAAGATAATGTGATTATGGTAATCTGAGTTGTTGTGTATGCTCCTATTGTGTTTGTGGATGTTTCTAGATTGTGTTCTATCCTTGTTGCACGTCCGAATTGATCGTTGTGCTCGAGATCCATGATTTTCTCTTGCGTGTTCCTGTTTTTCATGTTCATGGCCGACAGAGTGTTTGTAGCGTGTTGTGGATCTTCGAGGAATTACTTTTGAAGGTGTTTTATGTTTGAAGATATTATGTTGGGTCCCTACTATGTTGTGGCCGACCTTGGTGGATTCACATTCATAATCTTTATTGTTTTGGTTGACAATTTGTATTCATTTCATTTTTTTGTTGAAGTCGACATGAAGCAATGTAATTCCTTATTGTGGATATATATAAGTGATTGTTTCTTCATTTGAGTAAGGTGAAAGTGCGAAGTGTGCGAGTGCTATGTGCGAATAAGGTTTAGATCATTCAAAGGAAGAGAAGAGTGTGAAGAAGAGTTCATGTACTTAACTAGAACTGTAATAAGGCATCAGCATATGCTACTTTCTTAGTTCATAAATCCAGATGGTTGTAATCTGAATGTTTCTGTAAGATAGTGAGTCTTCCTTTGTATTTGAGTAGTGAGCTCTAGGAAGTGTGCCCGAATGCATGTGCATTCCTCATTTATTCTACTTATACTTTTAACAGAGTATAAACTTGTGGACTGATCTCCACCGTGGTTTTTCCCCTAACAGGGTTTTCCACGTAAAAATCTTGGTGTTATGTGTGCTTCTGATGTGTTGTTGATTTATGCTTTCATGGTTATTAATCAGATCTGAGAAAAAAGGTTAATCAGTTTAATAAGTTTGAAATTATGTGACAACTGATTCACCCCCCTCCTAGTTGTCTGCCCTTGTGTTGCCAATAATTGGTATCAGAGTGGGTTCCTTGGAAGAAGTTTAACAACTTGAGGTGATCTAGGATGATGACATATGAGAAGGATAGTTCGATATTTGATGGAAAAAATTATTTTGAGTGGAGGAATCGAATGGAGTGTCATTTGAGATGCATTGGTGAATCCTACTGGAACATTATAAGTAATAGGTATGTTATTCCTCAAAATAGTCCTACTACTACTCCTGAGATTAGGGATGCTGAATACAATATCAGGGCTAAGGAAGCATTGTTGAGTGATTTGATTGATTCTGAGATAACAAATGTTATGGATCTGAAGACTGCTTATGAGATCTGGAAAAAAATGGAAACTTTGTATGAAGGTAATGCTAATGTGAAGATTGCTAAGCTACAAAGTCTGAAAGGGAAATATGAAATGTTGAGAATGGATGATGATGAGAATATTACTACTTTCATGCATAGAGTGAATGAACTTGTGTGTGGTATCAGATGTGCGGGTGGACAATTTGAAGAATCATAAATTGTTGCTAAAGTGCTTAGATCCTTTCCTGCTACATACAAAGTAAAATCTATAGCTATTGAAGAGATCCGAACTGTGACAAATGTAACCAGAGATATGCTGATTGGTAAACTTACTGCTTTTGAGCTGAGTGAATTCAGTGATTCCCTTCCTAAGATATAATCTATATTTAAAGCTACTACTTCTGGGAGAGACAAACAAATATATGATCTGGGTGAAAGTTCTTCTAGAAAGGTATTCAAGTATGAGGAAGAAATTAGAAAGATTGAAGAAGAAAAAAGAGAACTGAATGAGCTTGAAGCACTTATTATTAAAGCCAAAGGAGAAGGTAAGTATAAAGGAAATTTTCCTATAAAATGTTTTTCTTGCAATAAGATAGGTCATTTTGCATCAAGGTGTCCTGAAAGAGTTCCTAAGATGAGACATAACAAGCCTAAATTTCAAAGGAAGTGTTATTATTTTGCTGATGAAGGTGTGACAAATGATGGATCTGATAAAGGGAATGCAAGTGAAGATGAGTTTGTATTTATTTCTATCAAGGAAAATAATCCCGCGTCTACTAAATCTGTTGGTTGTAAAAATGTGGAGAAAGCCCTATCTGCTCAAGTTGAAGAGAAGGATGAATGGGTAATTGATAGTGGGTGTTCACATCACATGACACGTGATAAGAGAAAATTTGTAAGCCTGGAAAAATATGATGGTGGTGTTGTAAGATTTGGTGATAACAGTGGTGGTATAATCTGTGGCAAAGGATGTATTTCTTTTGATGGTAAGCATAATATTGATGATGTTATTTATGTTGAAGGTTTGAAGCATAATCTCTTAAGTGTTGGACAAATGGTTGACAAGGGATATAATCTTCAATTCAAGGATGAAAAGTGTAGAATATTGGGAAGTTTTGTAAATGTTATTGCTTCTAGTACGAAAACAAAAGGTAACATATTTCACTTGAATGTTGCTAGTAAAAGTTGTCTGATTGGTCAAGTTGATGAAAGTTGGTTGTGGCATAGGAGAATGTGTCATGTAAACTTTGACAATATTCTCAAGATAAGTTCTACTCAAGCACTGGGAGATCTTCCTAAGTTGATAAATCCTACTAATGCCATATGTAAGGAATGTCAGTTGGGAAAGAAAACTAGAGTCTCTTTCAGAAGCAAATAATATTGTTCAAATGGAGTATTGGAACTTATGCATACTGACTTGTGTGGTCTTGCTAGAATTAGAAGTTTATGAGGAGACATTAATTTCATGTTGCTTATTGATGATTATTCTAGATTGATGTGGGTCACTTTCTTAAGGGAGAAATCTGAAGCTCTAGAGAAGTTCAAGATCTTTAAGGCTATGGTTGAGATAGAGACAGGTCTGAAGATTAAGTGTTTGAGATCATATAGAGGTGGTAAATTCACTTCCGGTGAGTTTAATTCCTTCTATGAAGAACATGGGATAAATAGACAATTATCTATACCGCGGACCCCTCAGCAAACTGGAGTTGAGGAAAGGAAGAACAAGACAGTTCTGGATGTTGGTAGGACTATGATGCTAGAAGGAAATGTTTCTCATATCTACTGGAGAGAAGCTATGAGTACTGCTGTTTATATTTTCAGTTGGGTACAAATCAAAGGTGATACTGGTAAGACCCCTTTTGAACTATGGTTTGGTCATAAGTCTACTGTTAGATATTTCAAAATATTTGGGAGTAAATGCTATATCAGAAGAGATGAAGATATAGGAAAGTTTGATGCTAGGAGTGATGAAGGAATCTTTGTTGGTTATTCTATTAAGAGTAAGGCCTACCAGTGCTACAACAAGAGATTGAGGAAAATGGTTGAAAGTGCTAATGTGAAGGTTGATGAAGACATTGCTAGAACATCTAGAACCTGTGAATATGATTCTAATGATCAGAATGACAGTACAAACAAAGGTCAGACTTCAAATCAAGTGAAAATCAAGTAGGAGAAGCTAGTTAAAATGCAGAAGAGAGATCACAAGAGCCTAAAGTTCAAGAATATCCTAAGAATCCAAGGTATGTGAGATTAAATCATTCAGAAAATCAGATTATAGGTGATAAGAACAAAGGTGTTCAGACTAGGAGAAGAATTGCAGAAGAGTACTGTTTGATTTCAAAGACTGAGCCAAGTAATGTCAATGAAGCATGCAAAGATGACTATTGGTTGGAAGCAATGAAAGAAGAGTTACAAAAAATTAAGAAGAATAATAGATGGATTCTTGTTCCTAGACCAAAAGACAAAAATGTAATTGGAACTAAATGGGTCTTTAGAAACAAGATGAATGAACAAGGTGAAGTTGTTAGAAACAAAGCAAGATTGGTATGTAAAGGATATTCTCAGATGGAGGGAATTGACTATGAAGAAACTCTTACTCTTGTTGCTAGAATTAAAGTTGTGAGACTGTTTCTTGCATATGCTGCTTACAAAAACTATAAGGTTTATCAGATGGATGTCAAGTCGACATTTCTAAAGAGAGAATTGGAAGAAGAGGTGTATGTTGAGCAGTCTGATGGATTTCAATTGACTGATCAGGGAGATATGGTTTGTCGATTAAAGAAAGCATTGTATGGACTCAAGCAAGTCCTTAGAGCTTGGTATGCCAGATTGGACAAGTATTTGCTGAAGCTTGGATTTAACAAAGGTACTGCTGATAGTAATCTTTATTTCAAGATTGATGATGATAATTTTTTTTTTGTGGAAGTCTTTATTGATGATATCTTTTTTGGAGGAGATGATGGTTTGTGCATGAAGTTTTCTAATGAGATGCAAAATGAGTTTGAAATGTTAATGATTGGAGAGATGAAATTCTTTTTGGGATTTTAAATTACTTAGTTAGATAAAGGGATCTTTATATCTCAGTCCAAGTATGTGAAATATGTGAAATAATTGCTGAAGAATTTTGGTATGGAAGATTGAAAGCCAGTCGGTACACCCATGGTGACCAGATGTAAGTTGACAACAAATGATGATTCTCCAAAGGTGAATCTGACTAGATACAAATAAATGATTCGTGGATTACTTTATTTGACTCAAACTAGACCTAATATCATGAATGTTGTATGTATTGTTGCAAGATTTCAAGCCGATCCTAAGGAATCTCATGTGATTGATGTGAAGAGAATTTTTAGATACTTGAAGGGAACAATTGATTTTGGCCCATGGTATCCTAAAGATGATGATCTTACCTTGAGTGCCTTTACTGATGTTGATTGGGCAGGAGATGTGCATGATAGGAAAAGTACTAGTGGTGGTACATTTTTCTTGGGAAAGAAGCTGATTTCATGGATAAGAAGTAGAATGCCATTTCTTTGTCTACTGCAAAGGCATAATACATTGTTGCTACTAATAATTGTATAGTATTGTGGAAGAAACAAATGTTGAGAGATATCAGAGTTGTGTATGATGAACCTATTGTTATATTCTATGACAATTCAAGTGCTATTAACATTTCTAAGAATCTGGTGCTGCATTCAAAGACCAAAGATATATCTATCAAATATCACTTTTTGAGAGACAAGGTGAGTGATAGGGAAGTAAAAATGGAGTATGTGCCTACTAAGGAACAAATTGCAGACATCTTTACCGATCCGTTTCCTAAGGATACTTTTGAGTATCTTAGAGGGAAGTTAGGGGTGATTACCCTTCCTAATCATAACTAAGATGCAAGACTTTGCATCAGTCTGTGCATTTCATAGTCATATCTTGTTTTAGATTGATGTTGTGGTGCTGCTACTCAGGGGAAGTAGTCAGATGATTTAGATATGTGGTTCAAATCTTGAGTGTATCTTTGTAATTGATGTTAAAGGGGGAGAAGAGTAATGTGAAAAACTCTTGGAGAATTAAGGGAGATGTGAAAGAAGGAGATTGTTGGGGGAAGAGTTAGTTGCGTTGATGGTGTTTTTAACATCATGTGTTGCCATCAATGCCAAAGGGGGATATTTTTGGATGTTGTGGTTGTGTTGTTGATATGTGGTTGTCATTGATGTCAACACTATTAACATTAATTTATTTAAGACTATATATGTCAAGGATATTGAGAAAATTGTAATAAAATATGTTACATGTTTTCTGTGAAGCAATGAAGATCAGTGTGATGGAAAGTTCAGTATGTTGATGGTGAGAAGTTATGTATTAAAGGGTTTGTTTTCAGGTGTATCTAGTTTATCCTCTGAAAGTTTTAGAGGTTCGCATGAAGATTTGAGCAAGCTATGAGTTTCTATGTTTAGACAATTATTCTGTTACTATAGCTAGTGTTCCTGGAAGAAGATAATGTGATTATGGTAATCTGAGTTGTTGTGTATGCTCTTGTTGTGTTTGTGGATGTTTCTAGATTGTGTTCTATCCTTGTTGCACATCTTCATTAATCGTTGTGCTCGTGATCCATGATTTTCTCTTGTGTGTTCATGTTTTTCATGTTCATGGCCGACAAAGTGTTTGTAGCGTGTTGTGGATCTTTAAGGAATTATTTTTGAAGGTGTTTTGTGTTCAAAGATATTGTGTTGGGTCCCTATTATGTTGTGGCTGACCTTGGTGGATTCACATTGATAATATTTATTGTTTTGGGCCGATAGTTTGTATTCATTTCATTATTTTATTGAAGCCGACATGAAGCGATGTAAATCCTTATTATAGATATATATGTGATTGTTTCTTCATTTGAGTAAGGTGTAAGTACGAAGTGTGCAAGTGCTATGTGTGAATAAGGTTCAGATCATTTGAAGGCAGAGTAGAGTGTGACAAAGAGTGAAGAAGTGTTTATGTGCTTAACCGAAATTGTAATCAAGCATTAGCAAATGCTACTTTCTCAGTTCAAAATTTGGATGGTTGTAATCCAAATGTTTCTGTAAGACAGTGAGTATTCCTTTGTATTTGAGTAGTGAGCTCTAGGAAGTGTGCCTGAATGCATTCACATTCCTCATTTATTCTTCTTATACTTTTAACATAGTATAAACTTGTGGACTGATCTCCACCATGGTTTTTCCCCTAACAGGGTTTTCCACGTAAAAATATTGGTGTTATGTTGCTTCTGATGTGTTGTTGATTTATGCTTTCATGTTTATTAATTAGATTGAGAATAAGGGTTAATAAGTTTAATAAGTTTGAAATTATGTGACAACTGATTCACCCCCCTCTAATTTGTCTTCCCTTGTGTTGCCAACAATTACATGTGTCCAAATGCATGTTATGGTGTTGAAGATTGTGCCATGTGGATTTGGATGCCCCTCTCCTTCTAGATAATTCTTGAAGCTTATATCTCTCTATATAATGAGTGCCTTACATTGTAGAATGCATAGTTTGTTTGCAGGTAACAAAGTGCTGTTGGTATCACTCCATAATAGGTGTTAGTTTCAAAGCACTTGTTGAAGAAAGCTTTGTACTTGGTGCTATATTGCAACTCTTGTTTGAAGCAATACAATAGTACTTTGATTTTGGAGGGTGGAGTTTTTTACTCAAAAGGGTTTTCCCCATGTATATTTGGTGTCACTTTTTTATGTGTTGTTGCTATTCTATTCCATTATTCCTATGTTTTTATTTATTGTAATTGTATAAGGTGTTAAAAAGATTTTTTTTGTAACTCTCCTCTACTTAGATTAGTGTAGGAAGCTATTTCTTCTCACCCGACTTCCTTTCACTATGTCTCTTTGGATTGCACTCATTTTCACATTGCTTGTTCTCTACTCACAATCTTTATCTGAGACCTCAGTCTCTTTTGGTCTACCTCTTTGTTTCTTCCCTTACCTTTATGAATACCTTCCTTAAATCCAAAACCATATATATATTATTTGCAGGTTATGTTTTTTGAATGATATGTGTTAGCCACAAGATGGACCAAATCCTAATACCACATGTAACATGCCATCAACTATAAATAATAAAATAAATTTAAATAATTAAATAGTGGATAAACCTCCTCATGGTGCTCAAGACTCATCCTCAATGGTTAAATAAATCCTCACAAATATTATTTTGTTAATGTCAACTCAAATAACTTTCCACACATGAAAATAATCCTAATTGTTAACAACCATCCACCTAGTAGACACTCTAGAACTAATTCACTATCTTTTTCTCATCTAATTATTGTCAGACATTAACACGAAACTCGAAAATAAAAGCTCAAATTAATCCCAAAACTTGTAAAGCCAATTTCAAGTTATGGTAAAATGCAATAACTTTTTCATCATGGACCACTAACCAGAAACTAATAGAGAAAAAAATAACTAAACTAAACTACTTTTCTATAATGGTGCAAGATTACCACATACCCTAGGCATGATACTACATCACAAACTTGGAGTTGATAAAAAATGAGTCCCTCATTTTCCAATACAATCTAACCCTACCTTGGAATTCCAACGTGTTACTTCATCAACTCAATTTTCCCACATCTTTAGGCATACCTCAAGCAATCCATCCTACATACTAATTTATCTAGAACTATTTGACATTCAATTTCATCAATAATCTTCTATAGTATTGTCCTTTGTCCTATATTCAGTCACAATATTCTCTATCCCTCACATTTGTTAGCCTCCTTTTGGTTGCCACATACTCTTCTATTACATTCTTTATTGTTGCATGTTCCTGAATAAAACTCTTTATTATATTATTTATTTGCATTGTCCTTTGGGTAAGACTTCTATCCTCATATTGCCTTATCTATGGCACCTCTTTTGCATTTGCATTGTCGTTTGGCCATCCAATAATGTTGTATATCCTTAGAATCAATGCATATCACTCCTCTTCAACACAAACCCTTGTGTTACTATAGAATTATCCATCACTTACCCTAGGGGCATCAACTTGTATCTTTAGACATCTTTTTGTATGTTGTAGGTGTTATCCCTCTCATCATACATGTACACCATACAAGGCACACATTCATTAATGCACTATCACATAGCACCTCTTCATAATATGCTCGTATGTTGAACCACACCAAATTATCCATACTCACTACTCCTTGTTCTATACTCACAATCTCCATCCCAAACCTCATATTGTCACTCTTCTTCCATTCTACCTCTTTTGTTCTTCCCTTACCTCATTTCTTACCTTCATTCAATCCAAAATATAGTATATATAGCATCCACAAGTTTCCCAATGATCAATGTTAGCCACAACATAGTACAAAGCCCAATACCACATCTAACATGTCATCAACCAAAAATAATATACTTAAAGATTCAAAGGGTTAAATAATGGAGAAACCTCCATGTAGTGCTCAAAACTTGTCCTCAATTATTTAATAAATATTTACAAATATACTTCTATTTTCACAAACTCTAAATCACTTGCCACACATAAAAATAATCCCAACTATGCACATACACTTAATAGATTCTCTCAAGCTAGTTTGCTATCTTTTTCTCTTTACATTCTTCTCAAATTTTAATGACACTAAAAAATAATAACTCAAACTATTCCAAAAACTATAAAGGACAATTTCAAGTTTTGATGAAATGTGGTAGCTTTCTTTATCATAGACTACTAACTATGACTAACAAACAAACAAACAACTAAACTAAAATAAAAAAATCCACTTTTCCAAAATGATGCAAGATTATCACATTTCCTAGGGATGCTCCTGCATTACTTTATTAAGGGCATTGGGGCCCATAAGGTTCCAAGTTAGGATTGTCATAATAGTGGTGAGGGTACTTCTCCCTACTTTGATCTTTGTTAATAATTTTTTTTGTAAAGTGGGAACTAGATTTGATCTCTTCAGTTATGACTTCTTGAACTATCTTACAACCCTTTCTTATTTTGGCCTTGTAGTTAGCTTTTGGCTTTTTTGTGTCTCCTATTATGATATTGATAAAAAATTTGAGACCAATATTTTGTCTTTCTTAGATACCTCTAAGCCATTGGACTTGTTTTCTAATGATCAAATTTATAGTTCATGAGGAATTTCCTTAATTTTTCCACCAAACTAGGAGAGCGATTCGCCTTGATGGAAAAGTATCAACTAATTTTGGTAGGGTACATTTATAATCTCCTCATTTCCTTTAATATTTTTTGTTGTGTGGATTTTTTATTTGAGGATTCCTTAGGATCAACTAATTTTTTTAAACCATTTCACAAAAAAATGTGGGATATTATATCTATATTTTCTTGTGTAATGGATTTTTAATTTATATTGCCTAAAAAATGTTGAATTTACCTCAATTCATGTCAACTAATTTAAACACCCTATATTAGATTCTAGTAGAATTAAATTTCATAAGGGGTTGGACAAATATCTCCTTATACATATCCTAGCATAAACCCTAGAATCTCCCTACATAATTAGTTCATCTAAGATTTCAAAATTTTAAAGTGAGTGCCAATATACTCCAAGATTGTGTGGTACCACTATTCTTCAAGAATATTGTAAATTCTAAATATTGATTGACATTTATTGGATTTTAAGATTTAACAGATCAAAAAAATAGACTTTTTTTCAAGAAAAGGGAAACACCATATATCATCTTTGATCCACCATTAAGGGCATTATACCTTTCCATTTTATTAGGGAATTCTACTAGAAAGAATCCTCTTGAGAGGAAATCAATCTGTAAACATCGGGCCTCATTGATTTTCAATATAGTTTTCCATTTTCCCTTTTGCAAGATTAGAGCCAATCAAATAATTTCTAATTTGAGCAGTCCAATTAAGAGATGAATTTATTTCTCTACTCACAAATTATTGGATGGGGATCTTGATAGCTAAAATAACATTATTATTAATTTACCCTATCCTCACTTCCTCCTCTCAATGTTGATTTCCTTTATTGAATGATGAAAGATTCCTTAGTCTAGATCAAGAACTATTCTCATGAACATTATTAAATAATTTTTTTTTAGAGATGTGATTATTAAAAAAATATGGACATTCTTTTCTTTCCTATTTTCCATTAATGATATTCACATATTTATTTATATAAGTCTTCTTCTTCCTTTGGCTTCATGCAAATTATAAAGATTCTTCTTATCTTTTGGTGCACCTTTTCTTGGGATTTTTCCTAACCACTACTAGTCTATTTCTCAATTAAAATTTTGATTAGAGTCATGGTGATTATGTGAATAATGATTAACCAAACCCTCAAAATTGGTTCATTCTTTTCTGCTCCAATTCACTTGCATGTGGTTAATCACTATAGTAGATCACTATCATTCATAAGCTTATAGTCATTTTTCATCAACTTAGAGACATAATCTATAATTGGTTATGGGCTTACTAGGAGATATTTCATAATAAATATTCCCTCAATCATTTTAAACCCAATTATATCAAAGTAGCACATGTTATGTTTTAATTATCCCTAATTTTATGCTTCACTGAACTAGTTTATTAAATGGTTCAATTTAGTGCGTGATTAAGGATAATTAGGCCCCAACAACCTATTTACATGAAATTAGCATGCATTAGGGATTTATTATGTCTAATTTAACACATTATTTGACCAATAAATTTATTTTTTCAATCAAGTGTTCAATTGTAATAATCCTTTCTACTAGTAAGGATTTTTTATTATAATTTATAAATTAGTAAGTTAAAAAAATGTATAACACCTTCATTGTTATCATTTAAGGAACTAGAGTTATATTAACTAAAAATTGATTTAAAATTTAGGATATTTAATTAGGTGAAATTTGAGTACCATGGCACACCATGATAAAGGAAATGAATATCACTAGTCTACGGTCTAGCTTTTTAACTTGAAACACATGAAAGTGGAATATATGTTTTAAAATTTGAAAATATAAATAATTAAATGTAGAATTTTTAATGCATTTTATGTTTTTATTTAAATTTTAAATAAAAAGCATTAGTTTATTTTTTAAAACTCGAGACTTTTCTTTAATTATTGGAAAAGTTAAATGTAGTGGCTAGATAGCCAAGTTTGAGAGAGAGAGAGAGAGAGAGAGAGAGAGAGAGAGAGAGAGTCAGAGCATTAGGGAGTCAAGAAGGAGCATTAGGGAGTCAAGAAGGAGCATTAGGGAGTCAAGAAGGAGCATGCCAAAGTCAAGAAGGAGCATATAAATCTAAGAGTAGTGTCAAAAATATCTAAGACCTTAGTTGACAAAGACTCCCTAGGCTAGCCACTATGAGAGTGTAGGGCATGCATGAAAACTACTACGAAATTTCTATCCACATAGTATTGAAAACATGAGAAGCCAATGATAATTATTTAGCATTTCATGAAGGAATAAGTCCCCCAGTTGAGGCTCACCCATTATATCATCATAGGCAATGAAAACTTAAATATAGATAGTCAATGGTAGCAAAAAATATTGAATGTACCAATAAGAAATTGTATCTAGGAAGTCTATATCTTACACCAAATCCATATAGTTAGAGAGGAAATTAGAGATGATACCAAAGTATTAAGTATCTTGGTACCACCTTGAATATCATCACCTAAAATAACTTTGAAGGCCCTTTCCAACATGGGGCTAGTCCATAGAGAAAATATATGCTAGTAAGGTGAAGTCAATTGGACCTAGAACTAGTGGTTACAATTTTTGTGGAAGTATGTAAATCCTTCTATATCTTTACATATCACCCCTTTTGATAGAATGTAGATAAGAAGGGTAGGATGAAAATTGAAATAGTAAGAGACCTTAAATAGGAATATGCCAACGATCATCCAAACGAGGTGAGTAATGGGAAAACTATTGAATTCACATTTACTCTTGATTCAAAGGTAGGTTGTGGTGGCATTGTAGAGTTAATGAAATCCTAAATAGAAGAACTTCATATGAAAAATGGATTTAAAAACTAGCTTCCGATAATTGTTGACCACATGGAGTTGTAGGGTGAGTAAATGAGTAATTTGGCTAAGAAGATTTGAATGGTGCACACACTTTAGCGATTTGAAAGGGTACATGAAATTAGACTATGTGATCATTATGAAAATGATATCTTTAAATGTTGATATTTCGTGTTTGATGATGATTCATAGACCATAGTTTTTTCAATTTGATCATTTCTCATATTTGTTAGAATATTTGTAGTTTGATTTTCTTCTCTATAAAAAACATTGAATTCATGAGGCAAAGTCATCCTTATTTTTTGTATGAGATATAAATTAATAATATTATTTGAGAAAGAATTTAGACATTGGTTTGGACACTAATCACCTATTTGTAGGGAAAAAAAAGAAAAAGATTAACATTAATTAAAATCATAAAAAACTATTTTAGAAACTACGCTTTTAGATTTGTACAAAATTCTTATTTTTTGTTTCTCAAAAATGTTATTAATGTGAATAAAAGTGGATGTATGATGTTGCATTTTTCAAATAATTTCAAAAAGTTTGTAATTTGGCATTAACCACTACTACACATTTTTGTTAGTAATTACCTCTTTCCAAAAATATTCTAGCTAGATCTATTTTAGATAGAGACTTGTTGGTTGATTCTATTTTGAATAGAAATATTATTATCAAATTTATTTTATAAAAAATGAATCTAACCAGATTACATCATTGATGATGTCCCAAATTATACTTAGAATGTGTCCTAATAGTTTTTAGTTTCCTACTAATAAAATTTAAATGTTTTTTGAGTTGGAACTAGTTAGGTCACACAAAACCATCCACAACCATCACTCTAGTACAAGAAATGGTGAAACCATCTGCAACCATCATTCTAAAACCATCAACCTCTTGTGCTTGGATTTTCCTATGTGCTACAAGTCCCTTGTCAATAAAATTATGTGTAGCCCCTAAATCAATCAAACCTACCATCCGCTACCCCTTAAGGACTCCTCTAATGTGCAAAGTCTCATTATTCTATAAGATATATAGTTGGGAAAGCTTCCCCTCCTTTGTCTCCTCTTTTTCAACCTCTTCAAGAGGCTCTTCCCCTTCTTTCTCATCCAAATCAGATTGTTGGTCTGAAATTTCTGATGCACTTTCCTTTGCTGAATAATAATCTATCTGATGCATCTTCCCCTTTGTGGCACACATATGATTCCAAGACCAAGGATCTTTACATTTGAAGCATAGATTCTTCCTACTTAGTTCATTTAGAGTGTCTCCATCAGATCCTTGTGTTAGATTTTTTCTACTGATTGGTGTCCTTAGTGAATGGTCTCTTATCTTTCTTGTGCATGAATGGCTTGGAATGAAATTTAGACTTTGCCCAGACATGCCACTCCATGCTCTTTTCTTTCTTCATAGCTTCTTACAAGGTTGGAGGATCAAAATCCTTAATCCACCCCTTAAGTGGCTCCATAAGTCCCTCACTAAATAATACCACCAATCTCCTCTCTATCCTTGTAACCATCACTGAGAGCCTCTAGAATTCTACTATGTAAGCTTCTACAATGCCATATTGCTTTAGCTGGGCCGACTCTCTGAAATGTATCTTAGAATCTTTCTTGTCAAACCTCTCGATGAGCTTAGAGGTAAATTCATCATATGAAGTGATAGACCTATGACCCAAAGTGACAAGGTAATGGTACCACCACTCGTGTGCTACTACATCAAGATGTAAAGTGGAATAATTAATTTCCCCCCCTTCTATCATAAGTCAAAGGGATAGGTAGTTATCCAAGTTCTGCACCCATGCCCTAGTTGTGCACTTATCACTCCCATCCAAATGGGAAAGTGTTACCTTGCCTATGGCCTGCTGTAAGTCCCTCTAAACTGCTAGTCCCCTGTGATCAGCTCTATCACTACCCATCTTCCTCTTCTGATCTAAGAACTCATTGTAAGAGAAATGTTCCTTGATATCCTCTAGAAGAGTATCATACTCAACATATGATTCCCTTAGATTTTCCACAAAAGGTAAGGAAAGGTCTAGACTTGGCTGTGGTGTCTCCTTCTAAAGAAATGTAGGTTGGAAAGGTTCACGTGCCTTGTCCATTCTTACAATTATTTAGGGTAGTTGCAAATACAAGATTTGAAAAAATCCCCCTATCACTTATATTGTGATGGATGTCCATACCCTATTCCAAATCTCCCATTTTCACATAGGCTAGGAGGATGCTAGAAAATGTTGCGAAGTTTGGCATTACACCTTCCTATTGCATTTGGTTGAACATTTCAAAATCATTTTTAACAAATGCATTTTGTGCATTTCGTGCAATCATAGTATTCCATGAGACCACATTTCTTTGAGGCATTCAATCAAATTGTTCACTTATCTTGTCTATACTTCCACATTTTGCATACATGTATAACAGAGCATCTCCATTTATAATATCTGACCATAATCAGGTTGGGCTAGTCTGTGAAAATAATTCAGTAGCGAGATATTCCATGAAAGGTATTGGCCCTCTCTAATGACTTAATAACTAAGCCCTCAAAGCTGTAATTCAAAGACTGGACCTCTGTATTGAATAACTATCTTTATCATCATGAAGGTTCATTTAATTGTCAACCCGAGGATGTAAACTTGAAATAGGTCAGCACGGTATATGCACTAGGTTTTTGTTGTTGCCATATTCATTCTACAACTAAGAAAGACATAATGCTGAAAGTAAATTACTTGAAAGGAGATAACATGAGTACTAATCATCAACCAACAACTTTATTGAGCTGAAATGCATAAAAAAATAGAAATCTTAGCAAACAGACAGGAAACTGCTTTGTCTGCTTTGGCTGCAGGAACAATCACATAATGAGATTCTAGTGGCTACAGGAACAAACAGTTTGCTAGAATTGAAACTATGACTAAACATAAAAGTAACGACTAAGCTTAAAGATGGAATCCTCACCAAGTGGGCCCCCTTGGGTGAGTCTCCCTTGAAACTAACTCAGATGCAACAAACTTATAAATTCATTTTATTCATTGGAAATGTGATTACATTGAAATAGTAACATAGTTGTATTACTTGAAAAACTAGAAATGCGAGTACAACATCAGATTAATCAACCTTCTGAGAAGGCACATCTAAGTCTTATTTATAGAAGGAAACTACCAACTAACTAACCAACCTAGCAAGGCGGTCAACTCCAACAGACTAGGAAGACACCAATTATGGAAAGCATAAGAAAAGGAAAGGAGGTTTTGCATGCATGGAATCTGGTCAAACCGGTCTTGCTTGAACACAGATTTAGCATAACAACAACTCCTACATTCACTCAACTGTCAACTATGATCATTTACAAGGTGGTTACATCTTATTCGAGTGAGGAATTCCCTCCATTGACCTCTTAATGACCATCTTCTTGACTTTATGGCAACCCGACCAACAGGCAAAAACTCCCTCAACTTGTAGGCTCTTAATCATATATGCATGACAATATTAGTCGCACAACCAATTGCATATTTATAACTACCATAAAGTAACATTTATTAACCTACATATAAAATTAACATAGATAATCTACATAGAATGTTAATGTCATTTAAAGGCCACAAAGATAAATATATGCCCAATGTCTATGGTTTGAGGAGATAACTTAGGAAATACCAACAATTAAGTGTCAAAGTCTAAGATAACATAAGAAAAAATAGTCAATAAATCCTATAACAATTGAGTCATTAATTGGACTCATCACCCCCCAACCTAAGATCTTGCTGGTCCTCCAGCAAAGGAAGAACTAACCCTTTTCCTAGTCAACACCCTGAAATCAACAACCGCCAGCTATCCCACATCAGATTCTGTAGTATCAGAATTAGGATCCCAGTAGAACCCTTGCCGCCTCTCGAACCTGTTCCATCTTTTCCTTTCAATAGCTATATCATACCTGTAGTACTCGAAGTATGGCACATTCCATAGGAGCATAGGTGGTTGGAAGGTTAATGGAAGCTAGAATTGTTGCATCCTTCTCCCAAGCTGTATGTATTGGTCAATTCTCTTGCATGCTGCAACATAATTGTACAGAGAGTGAGGTTCTTCTTGCTTTAACTCATCAGATAAGTTATTCCACCTTTGTGATAAATACCCAGTGACCAACCTCCCTTTAGTTTCTGCCATCCTTTCATATTCTTTATAGGTTTCCTCCTTGACAGGAAATATCCTCCTGCTATAGCTTGGCCGGTAAAGAAATCTGTGCCACTCATGAAAAATATCAACAGGTTTCCTAGATTCAGCCCTAATGGGCAGGGGAGCATTAAATTATTTTTCTCTGTAAGTCCTAAACTGCTGCCCCCAACTAGTATCATTTTGAATCCAAGACATAAATGCCGTTAAATGAAGATCCCCAATATACAATAATGGGTTCCATTCATGGTCATGGGACATGACATAATTGTGTAAATATAATTCACATAACAAATTTTTAACTTCAGGGGGTGAACTTTGATAAAATATATATTAATATATTTAACTATATATATAAAAATATATAAACATTAAATATATCTACCATCATTTTACAAAATACCAAATTGTTTGATTCAAAATAAAATAAAACTATATTAATAATCTCCAAAAATATATATACATATAAATATTATAAATATATATTAAATATAATATATATATACATATATATAATATTTATATATATTATATAAATTTAATATTAAATAAAGTCTCAGCCTCGAAATCGGAGTTCCATCGGAGGGCAGACAGATCACAATCTTTTACTGCCAGTGATTTAACACAGGGTACGCCAGATTCTACATAAAGTGCAACCGACCGCTCTTAAATGAGGGGAAGGCAGCCAATCTAAGATCACTTGGATCTTTGAAGGATCCACTGGTATACCTTCCCCTGAGATCACATGACCAAGATACTTGATCTCAGTCTTGAAGAATTCACATTTCGACAAGTTAGCATATAGCTGATTATGCCATAAACACTGTAATACTTGTCACAAATGCTCCTCATGTTCCTCCACTGTCCTAGAATATATGAAAATGTCATCTAGGAACACAAGGATAAATCTGTCTAAGTGCAGAATACTCCATTCATCAGACTCATGAACACAAAAGGCGCATTCGTCAACCCACATGGTACTACTGTGAACTCATAGTGACCATATCGCGTCTGAAACACTGTCTTAGGATATCTGAGTCGAAAATACGGAGTTGATGATAACCCGTCTTAAGGTCAATCTTTGAAAAGACTGTAGCACCTTTGACTTGGTCAAACAAGTCATCAATCCTAGGAAGCGGATACCGATTCTTGATAGTCACTTTGTTCAACTATCGGTAATCAATGCATAATCAAAGTGAACTGTCCTTCTTCACGAAGATAATTGGTGCTCCCCATGGAGAAACACTAGGGCGAATGAAACCCTTTTCTAACAACTCCTCAAGCTGCAAGCAAAGCTCTTTCAGCTCCTGAGTGGTCATACGGTAAGGAGTTCATGAAATGGGCTCCGATCCAGGTACTAGGTCTATCTTGAAGTCTATATCTCTCTGTAGTGGCATCTCTAGAATATCATCTGGAAAGACATCTGAGTACTCCTAAAGAATTGGGTGACTATCGAGAGAGAATTTCTCCTCTCCATCTCCTAATCCCAAATCCTCCACTATAATAGAAAACAAGTGACATCCCTATCATACACATCTTCTCAACTGCATAGGTGAGATAATCCTCAAGGATATCGGCCTCTGAACCCCCGCAATAACCACCTCACTACCAGATGCATTAATGCACCGAATCAACTTACATCAACAATCTATAACTGCTCGATGAGCCTCTAACCAATCCATACCTATGACCATGTCATAAGAACCCAATGGTATAACTCGAAGATTGTAATGTCCCTTACTCGATTTTTCCTAGAATTCACTTGTTCATTAGGTTTAAGGTTTCTTCTTTCCAAATGTTCTTTTTAAGGAAGTAATCTTGGTTTGAAATCTGCATTCACCATGTTAACAACATTTCCATATACACATATTTGTTAGCAATCAATATCTAGATATCAAAATATGAGCATAATCATAAATGGAATTTAACAAGCAAGAGGAGTGCCATGAGTGGATCCGCCCTGAAGCCTTCTTGTTAGGCACGGGAGGTTGTTCACCATAATCCTCCTTTCCCAATGGCTTAGTACTTGCATTCTCCACACATGGCAGTACCTCAAAAAACACTGGCCCTATTAGGAGAGGAGGGAAACCCTAAGGGGCCAAGGGCCTACGGCCTACCACCTCCTATTGTAAATCTCGTGTCTCGAGCCTATGTAGGGTAGAACCCCAGGTGGGACCCCCATCCTTCATGACCAATCCCATGCTTTGGGCCTACGGGCCTGAAGGTGGGGTTTTAAGGCAATCCACTTGGCAGATGCTTCCCCCATCCTAATAGGGTACAAACACAGAGCAGACAATCTTTGGACAATCACTTGTGCATTTACTATTGAATCATCTATATGCTTGTATCATGTTTGAGAGTATTATATGGATGCATGGAAATGTAACATAATGCAAAAAAAGTATATGGATCTATATTACTACAACAATGCCAATTCTCATCATATTTAGTTTGTCTATGATCAATGATACTATCCAATGTAATATTAACAATGATGAAAATTAAATGCTGCTATATCATACCCTTTAGTTTCATTCATGGTAATGATAATGCTAAAGGAACTATCATCAACTCATAAAACTGTTATAATATTGATAACATCAAAGGAAAACATTGCACTAAAAATCAAATGAGCAATATTAGTTTCTCATATTCAAAATATGCTAAATATTATTGCTAAGTGAGTACATCACCTGAGTTGTTGCATCTCTCCATGTTTTCTGATTCCTTACTCACCTCCTTCAACCTTATACTGGATTGATCATAGGATGAGGACAATTCATAAATATACATAATCTACTTATGTCTATTTAAAGAGTCATCCTTACTTATACAGCTTAATAATTGTTTGCAAGTATCATTATTGCACAATTGTAAGTTATATATATATATATATCATCGTTATTTCTGTTTGATTTCCATTTACAATAATCACCTTTGTATATGATGTATATTTATATTTATATTTACATATATTCAACTTATATATATATATATATATATATATATATATATATATATATATATATATAATAATAATAATATAAAATTTACTGTTCCCTTACCTTTTAATTGCTGTCTTTTCAGATTTATGATATAATAATATATTGATTCCCTCCATTATTATTTTAATCAGAATTTACTCATCACCTTATCATTATCTGCAGACCTTTCTTTACTTTCCCCAGCCCGATTCCTTATTCTTTTTTCCTATCTACCTCCTTGCTTTGGTTTCTTATATACATCCCAATCTGCATGCCTTTTTGGTGCTAATTGCACCTCTCTAGAGTGACGTCTCTTTTGGTATATGGTAGCCACTTCCTCCACCAATCGTGGCTGTTGGTGACTAATTGCTGTTTTGTTTTATTAATAATTATTGTGTCTCCTTGCTAGGAACCGCTGTAGTTAGATTTTTTTGTGTATTAACTCATGCATAGTCATTTAATAATATTGGTTTGTATGAATATTATTTTTATTATATTATTTATAATTAACAATATTTATTGTTTTATTTATTATAATAGATATATTATATTTATAATATTATTTATGACCTTTATAATTATAATAATATTTAGGCTGTCATTATATTTACATTTTTTTACATTTATTTTATTTATTTATTTGTATCTCAATATTTCACACTAAAATATAATATAATTAAATTTTCTTATATATATTTTTATTAGTATTTATTTATTTATTTGCATTTCAATATGTTGCAATTTTGGGGACATGACAAAGATCCAATGTAGTAAGGAGAGGTCCAACCTCCAATCTACAATCTAGTACTAAGGAATGCAATGTGACTTTTGCACCTGAAGCTAACTCGACCTGCCACCTATCAGCTTACCTTACGACCCCCAGTCTACAACGTGACACTACAGAAGAAGAAATGAAGGAGTCTGACACTCTAGAATCAAATAGAATGGTAACAGGGTTACCCAATAACATACCATATGTCTCGACGACGGTACCTTGATGCTCTGCCTGGCGGTTATCAACCACTGTGAATACATGATAGCCTTTGCTTGCATCCCCTACTGTCGGCTCTAATCCCGCTAGTCTCTATGTGAATCCAGATGTGCCCTTGTTAGGACACATTCTAGCAATATGACGCTACTGGCCACATGTGAAACAACTAGTGCCTCTACCATAACCCCTGCCTCCAGTTGGTGCACTAGACTACTGGACACTACCTCTGAAAGTGGACTGAAAGCTTTGAGCGAGTTGCTCAAAATTGAAACACTTCATGCGCCTCCTATTCCTGTTGCCCTGTCTTTGCTAGAAACCTTTATGTTTCCCTTGAGATGCTTGCTGCTGTCCGCTCTATGCAGATCCTTGCTGTGTCTTAGGAGGCACAACTCCTTGTGTCTGTCCCCCTCATGCACTATTCCCAGCTTCTGAACCATTGCCAACAAATACACCTGTATGGCCTCCTAGTGCCATGGTCAAATTCTCCTCCACAAGCCGTGCCTTCTCCATAGTTATCTCCATAGATTTGGGTTCAAAGACCCTCACACCACCACTAATACGGGCATTGAAGCCTTTGACAAAGTGTTGAACGAGCATCCCCTCGTCATCACCTATTCCTACGAACTGTTTAAGTTCGTAGAAACTTCTCTCGTACTGGTCTACAGTCATGGCTAGCTGTTGTAAGGCGTGAAACTCATCGCCTCTAGGCTGACGCCAATGGTCAGAAAGGAAGCAGGCTCTGAACCACTCAAGAAATATCTCCCAGGAAACTGTATTAATATCAATGTGGAGCTTATGCTCCTCCAGCCTCCACCATGTGAATGCAAACCCTCGTAGGTGCATGATAGCGCACCGTGCTTTAGTACTACTATCATACAGGTGCATAGAAAAGCACTGATCGAGACCTATAAGCCAAGTCTCAGCCTCTAATCCACTTCCTACTCCATCAAACCATGGTGGTCATGACCAGAGTAAGTGTCTCATATATGAAGAGGCTAATGTCTCTGATTGTATCAGAACTTCCCTCACACTAGGATTTCCCTATGCATCTACCTGCCTTAGACCAAGATGTGCGAAAGCCTCCTCAAATGCTCTACGTGCGGCTTTGATCCCTGGAGGATCCTACTGTCTATCACCGCCCCCTGGGCCATTCTGTGATGCGTGTTGTTCCTCCTGATATGGAATATGTTTAACATGAGGCGGAGAGTCATGGTGACTCCCATCGCGACCACCTACCTAGCCACGTTATCATCCTCTACCTCGTTCGCATCTGGGAGGCATAATCCTACACATACACATAAAGGTATTAGACAAGGTAACACTTGAAAACCTATGCAACTAAGTTTAATGGGTACTTCATAATCCTAGAGCACCCAGTGTTTAAACCCGGGCTCTGATACCATGTGTAATGCCCCGTCACGTAACCTTGAAGGAGGTTGCAATTCACTACTTAAGCGTACAATTTTTTTTTAATAAAGTGTAATTAACATACATGTTCACAACCAATTGACAACAACCTATAAGGCTATGTAACGGAGATTACTTAAACCCACACATACATCAATATAAATCCATAGCATTTTATGACAATAAAAAATGAGTATTTAAACTACATAAAGATACAACATAACATATAGAGATATACAACCAAAGTCCATGTTCATTAACTTAATCAAAAGGTTAAATCACTCATTCCCAGAATGAGGCATTAATACAAATGTGTTACAATATAGATAAATCCACCTCAAATACAAATGAGGGGTAAAATAACATGATTCAAATTGGAATAAATACATTGCTTGAATAATAAATAGGAATCACGAGCTCTCCAACTGGATATCTCGCCACCAAGTACTGAAGATTAAAGGGGGACCCGACGGTGTATGATGCATGTTCCACCCAACCAAGTGGTACCCGAAGGCCCACCCCCATGCTAGGAGATAGTAACAACATAACATGGAAATATTCTACAACCACTAACCATAGGCTGACTCATATTGACACAACCAATCTCATGTACATCACAAGTCCAACTTTGACATGGGTCACATTGCTTCCAGACATAAAACAGATCGAGTATGTTAAGAAAACCATACACATAAAACCAAATTCCAATTGTTGTCCTAGACAGAGTGTCATTGCACAGCTCGTCATGGGATCTCCTCTGGGAATCTTCATAGGCTCCGATAATCTTGGTGACCTCAACCAAATCCTAACCCCCATACTCACTCATGTGGAATCAAATACCTCTCGTAAGGACAAGATAGATGACCTTGCCATTCCAGTTCTTCCAACTCATCCCAACTCTAAACAAGCACTTGTGTCTATGAGTGAGGCTAAATTATCTTGTTTAGTGTGAAATGCTACCTAATCTTCTAAGTACATTAATTTAGTTATCACTTGATTAAACCACCTCTGAAGGTTATCCTGTTTACCTCTTTGGGCTTTGGCACCTAACAAAAGCCACTCTTCTACTAGACAACATGCCATACAAAAATAAACCCCAAGGGAATCTCAAGGGCATACAACAAGATAAAACCACTCCAACTCTAGGAGGAACATATAATGAAACTCACTCCAAACACTTGGAGGCAACAAGACACATAATCCACTCCTTCCAAAGGAGGCACAAATCATCCCCGTTCGTGAAAACCAGGTAAGTCACTTACAAGACACCATGCACTACCCAAGGGAAATATAAAATAGGCTGACATAACAAATCAACATCCTCCATCCTCTATGATCCTCTGGAAGACTTAACAATGAAAGACACACTTAACCCATTTCCCCAAACATGAATATAGAGGAAATCATCGCGAAAAACAATTACAAGGAAATAAACTAATTTGGATATACTAAATCCATTTCCCTTTTTAAAAATTCATTTCACAGTAAAGAAACAATTGCCTTAATCAAATAATTGAATAAAATAACTAATTACCTCATTAAATTCAGAGAAGGAAAACCCCAATTTTATCAGAAACAAAAAACCTTTGATTACTTTTAAAAACAACATAAATCCACTGTAAGTAATCCTTTCAATTTTCCAATTAAAACATATAATTTCTTCCATTTATATCATATATCGCTTTCTCTATCAATTTAAAACATGCATACAAATCATTTCCTTTTAAATCTCCATTAATACTAAATTGCATGCAACAAATTAAAAAAAGATAAAATATTAAATATATACTTAAATATATATGTTCATTATATACATTAAATATATATTAATATTTAACTATATATATAAAAATATATTAACATTAAATATATCTACTATCATTTTATAAACTACCAAATTGTTTGATTCAAAATAAAATAAAACTATATTAATAATCTCCAAAAATATATATACATATAAATATTATAAATATATATATACATATAGATATATATATATTAAATATAATATATATAATATTTATATATATTAAATAAATTTAATATTAAATAAAGTCTTAGCCTCAAAATCTGAGTTGCATCGGAGGGCGGATGGATCACAATCTTTTACTGCTAGCGATTTAACACAGGGTACGTCGGACTGTACATAAAGTACAATCGACCACTGTTAAATGAGGGGAAGGTAGCGCTCCCTATGGGACAACGCGCCCCCCTATGAGGTGGGTGCACTGCCTCATAGGCAACACTCCACCCAATACTGTATGTGGGCGGTGGGGAATATAACCGCCCCCACCAACCACCATTTAATATATTTTTTTTACAATTCTCTTTTTTTTTTACGAAATTTGATTTTGTTTCTCCCAAAATAAATACGCCATACGAATGGCGATAACAGTCAATATTTATATTTGATTAAAATAAAACATGTATTTATATATATATATATATATATAAACTAATTTCAACATAATAGATAAATTGAGGAAATTTTGTCAAAATATTCACCTACAGGTGAAATTATAAAAATTTCCAGAGAACACCCAAATTCACAGAGGATTTTTAAAAATAAACTTTTTGTTTAGCTTACTCAAATTTAAACACTGGTAAGGAAACTACTAATTTCTTACAGAGGTTTTCAATCAACTCCTAATATCTTCTGGGTTTCTCCACCACAAAATACACAGAGGTTTTACAATTTCCTTTTTACTACAGAGGTTTAATTTTCTAAAAATCTAAATTTATTTCACAATTTAGATATAATAAAAATTCTCAAATAAAACAAATCTTATTCTTTGGTTTTCACTGTAACTAAAATTTTCTAGATTTCTTCACGGTAGTCACAAAAGCTTTGAATTTCCTTTTTTTCTAAAACAAATTAAACTCTCATTTATAGATGTAGAACAACAATTTTTTTACAGCTATACAATTCCAAAACAAATTCTAAACAAAACCAAATACACAAGAAAGGAACCTGTATCAAGAAGCTTCTGAAGAATTGAAGTTTTGATGCCGAGCCTCTTCGAAAGCTTTCACAGCTTCCTCCCAACAACACAATATTTTTAGAACCAGAATCGTATCCAAATCCAAAGCAAATATAATAAAAATAATTCTTCTAAATTTCCTACAACCAAGAAATCTCTAACAATCCTCTGTGTTTTTTCAATTTCCCATTCCTCTCCAAAAATATCCTCCCAAAAATATCCTCACCCTCCTGTGAAGAAGCTTTTCTCTTCTTTAACCCAAAATCCCAAATTTTCTCCTGTGAATAAATTTCCAACAACTTCTTAATTAATTCACTCACACATGTGGCAATTAACAAAATATGTAAAACAATCACATTTAATTTCCCAATATAATTTAGTAACTTCTAATTCAAATTTAATTCCCAAATTAAATTTAATTACTTCTAATTCAAATTTAATTCCAAATTGTATTTACTTCCTTTTTTTTTCAACTTTCTAAATAAACATAATTAATTAATCAATTTTAATTACTTAATAAAGAAATTTAACCCAATGGATTAAATTTAATTTACTAAATAAATTAAATTTAATTAATTAATTTAAATAAATAGCTTCTATCAAAATGTCTAAAATTAATTAAATAAAAATCAACATTATTTAAAGCAATAATTTTAAACATTTATTTCCATAATCATGAACCCTTCAGAATTAACTAATATTAAAACAAGGCAAACAATGAAACAACAAACACGACTGACGACACACTATGGCTAGGGTGTAGACCTGACACATGTTACATAGCTACTATCTCCCATTCAACTTAACCGTTGGGTTGACATACTCAAACCTGTGAAACCAGGAGGAGTCGATTTCATGTACCTGCAAACCTGTAAACGCGATAACAAAGATCATATATATAAGCAGCATAAAATACACACCGTGAAGAGGAAATCACAGAATCGCAGGGCGCTCGCAAGCGAGTGATGCGATCCCATCCCCTTCACCAATACACTAATCATAAACTGACAATTCCATATTACTCAAATATCTCATGTACAATAAACATGTTAAAGAAACAAGTATTTTACTCCAATTAAAACATGTCAAATAAAGCATCAAATAGTTCGTCGCTCTATAAATATCGATCAAATAACACACATGATAAATTATGCAAAGTATCATAGTAACTGAAACTAAAACAAAGCAAGGAATGTTGTCTGAACAGGAAGCTAAAACGGAGGGGTATTACAAAGATGACTATTCTTTAGATATGGATGGTGAAATTTTAGTGTCGAATATGGGTAGATAATTTAGGGAAAGAATGATACAAGCAATTTAATATAGACAAACTAGCTGCAGATTAAGATATGTTGGATAAGGTTTTAGTAGTGGAAGAACCATCTATTGTGGATTTCAAACATTAACTAGTTTGAGTAAAAAAGGGGACCAATTGTCTTACCTTATGAAGTAAATAGGTCTTTACAATTGTCTTCTCAATAAACAAATTGATAATTAAGAAAGAATCTAAACTTAAGGAAGTAAAATTTTTGGAGGAGCATATATTTGGAGTAGATAATTGTGCCAGAGAGAAGAGGGCAGTTTCAATTCTTCAAGATGACCACGTATTTGGAGATTTAGAAATATTTGACAAGAATCCCATTGATCTATCTTATATGGTAGGTTGTGGGGCTACCAAATCTATTTGTGCATTCCTCCAACACACCATGCCTCTTTGAGGTTTTTTGTTAAAGAGTTTGTGACATTTTGTATACTAGGGCTATGACAACTACAATGTCGTTTGTATCTGGATGTTCAAAATCTTCGTTTCAAAACTCCCATTTAGGCGTAGGCACGATAAAATTTGTAAGATCCCAGTGAGACCAGATTTCTTGGATGTAGGGAGGCGTTGGAAGAAAATGAGGACATTTGGATGAAAGCATGGAGTGTAAAAAGGTTGTTGGAGGAAATGGGTAAGCTCCTCCTCATAAAAGTGATGAAAAAATCACTCAAAATGGCATTTGAAAGTAGTGTGGGGTTTTAGAGGATTTAGGAATTCTAGAGAGTAAAAGGGGTTACTAGATTTTTTTAGGATTTTCATTCCATTATAGCAATACCAGTGTTATGTTTCAGTTGGAAATTATCAAGAGTTCTTAGTAAGTTAATAATTAATTGAAAATCATCTATAATATAATACAAATATAATTTAAAGTATATATTTATAAGTATACAATATAAATATAAATATTATAATTTATATTATTTTTATATTAAATAAAATATTATAATATATTATATTATTAGATTTTATATTAATATTATATAGTGATAGTGTATTATAATTATGTCGAGAGGTGTAACTTACAGTGTAAGCACATGGTGGAGTGTAATGGTCTGAGCCTGTTAAAAAAATGTTAAATAAAATATTAAATAGCTAACATATATGAAATAATAATGAAGATTTATAAGCTATTTAGACACCTAAAAATGTTTTGGCTATATCACACATCTTGATTTCACCTATTAAGATCATTTTCCTCATTTTCACCCTAATTCTTCCATTTAATTAAATAATGTTCAATTATTTAGTTAAATTCACTTAATTCCCCTATTAATCAAATAATTAAGGTTATTTGATTAATTCATCATTTTCACACTAATAATCCCTCTTGATTAAATAATTCCCAATTATTTAATTAAAAATCCGAATTCTCATTTTCACACTAATAATCCCTCTTGATTAAATAATTCCCAATTATTTAATTAAAAATCTTAATTCCCCTCATCCTCACAATTAAATAATTTTAATAATTGTTTAATTGGCCAATTTTCCTCCAACTCTCCAACTTCCACAAAAAATATTCCTAAAGAATATTCCTTTTCAAAATAATTGTTTTTCCTCCAATTCAAAATATTTTCAACCTATTTCCATGAAATTAGGGATATTTTGGGCTCTCAAGAATCTTCAACCATTGATCCTTATTTATCCACACTCACCTCCTTGATTTCCTCTCATGCATTGATCCTTAGATCAAATTTTGACTCTTGATCAAAATTTTCAAAATCTATAAAACAAGCCTTCATCAACATGAAAATCATTCACAATCTTCATAGCCTTCTTACTCTCTAGAATTCTCGAGTCTTTTTTTGAGCATTTTAGAGCCTATTTTATGAATCACATCTTCTCATATCTAGTTTTTGCAACATGGATTGTGCACATTGAGTAATCCACATCAAAAAACATGCATCAATCCATAATGGGATTGAGGGTTTGCACTTTCTAATTGTTTAATTGCTTTGAATTATGCTCTATTTCTTAGATTAAACCTTTTGAATTCTTTGCAAATGAATTTGATTGAGTATGGGTTTTTATGATCTCAATTGTGTAAATTATTAGTGTTTTAGACTCTAATTAATTAATTCATGCTTACTTACTTCCCCTACGATATTTTGGCATGCCTGGTGGGACCCACATCCCTATTTTAATCATATTTTTGGATTTTTTTTGGCCTTGTAGGTTAGAGTGACGGGTTGATGCTTTTGTTTCAATATTGTGATGCCTTTGTCAAAAGCTCGATGCAACTGTAGATAAAAGTTTGATGCCTTTGTTTAAAGCTCGACGCATCTAAATTTTTACGTTTTATTTGTTTGCAAGAAACAGTGCAACACCTTTGTATAACTTCAACGCATCTTCCTATCAATATTTAGATGCCTTTGGTAGAAATCCACAACTTTTTTCTAACTTTCTCTCTATTTTTCTTGTAGGGTATTCTGACACCTTTGTTGAAAGTCTGACACTTTTTTAAAAGGTTGGTGCATTTGTAGACTAAAAGTGTGACGCCTTTCTCCAAATTTCGATGCTTTGTCAGGTAAATAATGATTCTATTTGTTAAGGTTTGCAATTCAATTTTGAATTCTTTATGTTGACCAACCTTTAACAATCCTCTATTTTTTTATTTTACCTAATAGTTTGTAGCATGTGGCATTTGATCTCACATTTTAATTGGTACAAATAAAATGAACCTATAAATTTCATTTTCCCTTGGTGTACTTAAAATGAATCCCCAACTATCACTATCTTTTGGTGTACCTAAAACAAACCAACAATTTGCACACTTCAACTTGGTATTAAAATTTACCAACAACTTGCACATTTAGTTTGGTGTTTTTAAAATTAAACCACATATTTGAATCCTTAGTGCACTTAAAAAGAACTCTATGGCATGTTTGGTAAGTGGATGTGTGTGTATGCTCTTTCCTTGCGCCTAATGCAATCTTGGAAATTAGAAACACCATTCATTTTCAATCTATTTGTACACCTTGATGTATAGTGTTGTGTATGATCTCCCCTCACAACTCCTAAGAACGATCTTGGGGATCAAAAGCAACACTATTTTCATTTATTTCAAAGTAGGAAACTTTCTTGGGGGCCTCATCACCCCAAGTTTTGAGGGCTATACCAAGCACATTTCTTAGAGGGATATATAAAGGGGAGAGAGTGAAAGTTGTAGCTTAAGGAGTGGATTGTGTCCTTCAAGCCAAGCCCCATGACCCTCGATCTGCTAAGACATGGAGGTGATGAGTAGAGAGGAGACCCCTCTCGACTCGGGCACATCAAATGAGCTCTTTGTTCAGGGAAGACCCCTACTATGAACTTGTAAAATCTAGAAGCCTAAGAGCCATTTGTAAACCAATAACCTAAAGTGGTGCAATGTACAAGTATCAATGCATGAAGTTACTCTCTATGTACTAACCTTTGTTGAGGTGACATATTCCTTGTTAGGATCTTTCCCTTTCAAGGTGAGAGGTGTCAAGGTGGTACATGACCTTGACATACTCTAGTCACCCATTCATTGGACGATATTGTATGAATGGGCCTACTGAAAGCTGATAATCCCGATCTACCACTAAATTAGGATGTGTATCTATGGCATGTCTTTATTGTAAATCTACCCATGATACCAATTAGCATGGTCTTGTTGAAGAAGACACGCAAAAATCTTTCAAACATCCCATTGAGTTAGTTCTATATGATGCTTATTTTTTTTATCACTTTTCAGAGCAATTAAACACAAAACATACTTCAAAAAAATCAAAACCCTAGGTCAAACTTACAAAAATTCAACCTTTGAGCAAAATACAAATTTTGATTGTCATAGTGCGACACCTTTGTATGCAAATCAATGCTTATGTTTTTATCAAAACAATGCCTCTGTTTGCATCTTGGCACCTTTATTTAAGAGTAAAACAAGAATTCTACATCTCAACGTCTTTGATTCAATAGTGTGATGATTTTGTTATATCTTGGTGGATTTGTAGTTATTTTTATGCCTTTGTAGAAAATAGTTCAATGCCTTTGATTGTATCTCCATGCCTATGACTATTAGAAAAAAAACCCTAAATTTTTCTAGATCTAAAATTTTGACCAGTAAACCTTATAAAACCTAAGATTCATGTAGAATAAACCTATATTTGTCCTAATCATTCAAAACAACAACAAACCTAAAAAATTTCTATTTTCATCTCATGATACTACTTCACTTTGAACTATTCTATGTATCTTTAGTTGTCATTGGATCAATTCAACCCAATTGCAAACAACAAATGAATCCATTAAAATAAAACCTAGAAATTAACATTGCTCATTTTTGGTTCAAAATCTTTACCATCATCTACTAGTTTAGCTTTTTACTTGAAAAACTATTTTCTTTCAAGTACTTAGTTTGTTACACCCCGTTGTTTGTTTACCACATACTATTAATTCTATGGGTAAATATGTTTCAATTCATGATTGTGTTTAAGTGAATTTTAGTGAATAAATACAATATATTAATATACATTGAGATGTGATTACTTTTTAAATGCTTTAGTAATATATATGAAATGTTATGAATATGATTTTCATGTTATCAACTAACTTCATTCATATGCACTAAGTTGGATGCAAGAAATGATTGAACCCTCTAGAAGGAGAGGGAGAGTTCACCCAGGAGAGGAAGTTTGGAATGGAAACCATTGTCATGACCATTTGAAAAAATGCACACATGTATTGCTCCAGGTAGATTAACCTTGATGAGTCAATGTCAGTATTTGTTGAATCATGTTGTTATCCTTTTGGATTTATAGGAATGTTAGGGTTATTATCTTTGATTCCTTGTGATTGTTTTGTTGATTTGAGTCATCATGTTGAAATCCTTTTGATGGGATTGAGATGTTTATATATTATGTATTGAGTATATATAGGTATGTATACATATTATATATATGTATTCATATATGTGATGGTGCACATATATGATCATATGTACGTATGAGCATGCGTAGAAAAAATGTCTATGTATACCCATACATAGATACATAATGTGTATGCAACCATTCATATATATCAATATATATGTATATATATATATATATATATATATATATAAATTACACATACTAAGTTTGTATGAGTAATATGTTGGAAATAAGGGAAACATTGCATATTAAACACATGATTATGAGGCTGCAATGGTATCTAAAATTGGAAAAAGAACACACATAATGGTAAGTAATGTGCCACACATACATGGAATAAGTACCATTTCTAAGCTGTTATGAAATTGGCCAAAATCGTCCAGCAAGGGGTGTGTAAATTACAAAGTAATGTTGACTTATTTGTCACATAAAAGAGAAAAGTAAATTAGGTAACTTATTCTAAACTGCACAACCATATTGCAGGGAGTTTTTGACTTGGTAAACAAGCATGTTCCAATTGATTTTAACGACTAAGCTAAAGAGTTATAAATTGTATGCATTTTGGACTATAAATGTGTTCATTAGATGACTTTTTCTACTGCTAGCATTAGTGAAATAAGGCACTCAACTTTCCATTTGAATTGCATAGTGATAGATTTGGATTTGAGTTCTTATTTTATGTTTGAGATGTGGTAGAAAAATGGAAAAGGTGGCATAACTTGTATCTTATCTATATCATTGATTTTTTCATTATTTCTTATAAATAGAGAAGTGCATTTTACCATTTTGTTGCTCAATTTGCTGGAACACAACAATCTACTAAGAAGGGGGGTGAATCAATAGATCTTAAACTTTCATCCCTTAAAATGTTTATTGCAGATTAATTCCCTTAGCTCTAAATACTTTGTGCAAATTAACTAAACACATATGCACACAAGTAATAGCCCATAACACATGATGTATGTGGAAAACCCAAGATGGGAAAAACCATGGTGAGAAATGCTGCTAGAATCTACTGTCCGAATCCAGCCTCAGAAATAAAGTTTTGTTACAATGTTTAGGGAACCAACCCAAGGAAGCACCGACTCCCTGATTTAGAAGCTACAACTTCAACGATGTACCAACATCCTGCTTTAGGAGCTACAACTCCAAGGAGACTACAATCCCCTAATTTGAGCTACAACTCTTGGAAAATGAGGCCACAACCTCTGTGATAATAAATTGTTCATACATGCATTAAGAATGGTTCTACAAAACTTGATGATGCATTAATACATTTAGTACATTGTTGCGCTTTCTACAACTCACACTCTATTGCTGATGTTGCAACCCCAACAACACATCCTCTCTACTCTACACTCTCTCTTTTTCTCCTCTGCACTTAGAACATTTTTTGTTCTATCTTCTTGCACTACACACTCTCTTCTCACTCTACCTCTACTGCACACTTAAAAATACACAACTCTATTAAGTACCCTCTGCACAAGCATAATTCTAACACACTCAACAAATACAACATTTAGACAATATCAATTTGTCTTGTTTATTCGCTGACGTATTGTCTCTACCTCAATATGCACACCACCATCCAAATCATCTTCACCTTTTTGTTAGGGTTTCATTCAATTTCTAACTTCACCAACAAACTTCCTCTACCTCGAGCTACACACCAGTATCAAGCTCATCATTAAGACATCTGATATAGGGTTTACCAAATATTACCATACCTTGCATTGAGCCACAAAGAATTTAATTTTGTTATAGTGAATTTCCCCAAATTAGCTCTTTGTCAAACACTAGAATTTGATATGCATTAAATGCGTTCTCTTGACTATGTGATCTGATTCTAATCTCGATTACCTTTACAATCTGTGCTACTTCCTTGAAGATAAAATCTTCATTTACATTGGTGCTTGGTGCAGTTGGACCAATTAATTCCTTCTCTATGTCGGTTTGCAGGAGAAAACCTTATTGATCATTGCAATCTTCAACTTTGAATCCAGGTCATCAATTTTTTCTTTCGTTCCATGATCCTCTAGCTCTCCATTCATCTCGACACCTTTAAAACACAACTATTAGATTAGATTCAATTAGACTTTCATCATTGATCTTCATCTCATGCCTATTGTTTATCGTATTCGCACTTAGGGAACCAAGATCCAATCTACGATGTGAGAATCTATTGCTATCACCATCAGATCTTTGCCACTTGATCTCCATCGTCAATCATAACCTTCATGACCATTGTGCAATGCTAAAACTCACCAATCATTCAACTCACAACAACAATGTGAATTGATGCAACAACCATCATCGATCTCACACCTTTAGGAACCGAAGCCATCATGCATTGCTGATTTGCTTTGGGTATCACCATTTATTTTCATGATGTATTGAGACACAACGAACATTGTTGGATTACCTACATTTTGATATTTGTCTTACACTTTATCTGATCATGTATCACTAAACTACTCATCAATTTAAAAGTGATTTCCATGATGTATAGAGTCTTAGCGATAGTCTTCATTTCCATTAGGTCCCATTACCACATACTGACAAATGTGGATTGCTTTCCACCAATCCCTGTTTCCCCGCGGGTCTTGCACGGGCTCCACTGCATTCTTAGTGGGTAGGCAAGAAATCACCACATATACACTTCTAATGTCACCGACTATCCACCAAAGTCGTCGAATTCACTAATCACTAGATCGAAGGGACAACCATGTAACTCCCTTCAAAAGTACTGAGTCACTTTGATGAGTTTATGTTTCTCCTTATCGCTCCATTGAAAAGAGTCCTTCCAAACTCCCATTGAGATACTAGTGTCTCACCAATAAAATGTTCATTAGGTTGTCAAAGGGACTCCAAGACAAGTCCCATAGAAAGGCTCTTGTCATGTCAATGTAGCTTAACTCTCCTTCTACATCATTGCATCGAAGGGACATCCAAGTAGCTTCCACCAAAAGTCACCTTTCACTCTGAATGGGCTCATATCAGAATGTCTAGGGGACACCTTAGTAGGTCTCATCAATGTCCATCAGTCTACCTGATGAAGACCCTTGATGACATCACTACCTAGTAAATTTTCACCATGTATAATTGTGACATCATACACCATGTTCCTTCCACCTCATCACCACATGTCATCCATCTTTTCATCCATGCACATGTATGATATACCCACCATCAGAGTGTCGAAGGGACTCCAAAATTCCTTTCAACGAGGTGACATTGTCTCATCGATATACCTTGTTGACATCCTTCTCCACCATCTTCCACTCATCACCCATCATGAAAATCATGTCTTCCATTGAATTCATAACAACGATGCAAAGAACCATAGCGATAGCCGTTGGATATCCCTTCATTTGATCTCCACCATTTCTAGGCTGTCATTTCCATTTTGAAGACACTTAAAGAATTGTCTCTATGAGAACACACTATCACCATGATGGTACTTTATCGCTTCTTTGAAGGGACACCTTAGGAACTCCTTTCGACATGTTCCTATCACCCCAATGCAACATCATATTCATGCATTGTAGCTTTAGTCAAGTAAGTCTGAACACATAAGTTCAGTGCACTCTTTCTCTTGTCAAAATTCATCCATTAGCCTAACCTTTTTCCATTTACCTCCTTTCACATTTATTGCATACCATAATTTATACTTGTGAAACTTTGAAGTGTGAAACACCATCTTTGTATTGATCTTGTTGGATGTCAGGGTTCACCCTTCCATCTTGCCAACTCTGAACACCATGATAAGCTATACTCCTGAAGTCCAAAGTTTGAAATACTTTGGACTTAGCAGATTTTACTTCATCACTCTAAAGGACTCGGTAAGATATATGATCGAGGCCCAATTCCCAAAATGTTGGAGGCATAGTAAAAAATGATTAACTCCAAAAACCTTCCTTCTTCAGCAAGTGATACACAGTAAGCCCGAGACCTGAGGCTCTAACTTTTGCAATATTTTCAACACTTGCACAACATCTACAACTCAACTTCAAACTTTGACATCAATGACACTTTTACCTTAATGCCAACATCCTCATTTACTAGATTAGGTCCATTTTACATTTGATCCTCTTTCATAATTCCAATAATATCCATTGCATGATTTCCCTTTTTAAGATCAATGACAACAAAATGCCAACAATCTCACCCTTTGTCATTGATGGCAAAAACAAATGCTCAAACTACCAAAAGTTAGATGCCAATTATGGATAACATCTATGCTCTCAATTAACCTTTGACATACCTTCTCCTTTGCTCAAACTTATGAGCAATTGCACAACTTTCTCCCCTGTGCTCAATTGTTTTGAGCATTTGAAGAACTTTCTCCCCCTTTGACATCAATGGCAAAGGGTCACACTCACCATGCTGCTACAACCTTCATTTATCCTTAGCAATGGAAAAGTGACTTTTCTCCCCCATGATTGATACCAATTGAAGATAATTTTTACATTCATGTCAATTGCTACTTGTATACACCTAAAAATGGTCACATTATAATGAGTCTGGTAATTAATTAAATACAAGTTATTTAATTAAATCTCTAATTCAGTCTACATATAAATGAATTAAATAATTTATTTATATTGTTCATATTTCTATATTCTTCTATCTTAATTAAATAAGTTTAGTTACTTATTTAATTTAATCACTTTTCCATTTCTTCTTAATTAATTAGATAAGTTATACAATTTATTTAATTTAATTATCACATTGCTTTATTTTAATAAAGTAAATATTCTTCTTTTCCAAAATCATAAAACCACTTTTTCTTCTAAAAAGCCATCTCACTTATAATTAAATATTTTAATATTTAATTAGAATCTTCTTTTCCAAAATCATAAAATCACTTTTTCTTCTAAAAACAATCTCACATAATTAAATATTTTAATATTTAATTAGAAGTTTCCAAAAACCACATGTCACATGAAATTAAATAATTTTATTATTTAATTGATGAATTATCTTCAACTACCAAACTAACTCATAACTAAAGATGACAAATGGTAAGTTGTCTTCATTTTTGTGTGAAAAGGTTTTGTGGGAAGGAAACATCTTCCTACTTTTTCTGTAGCCTCCATATTTTTCTCCAACTTGTCCATCTCTCACCGTTCATCTTACCAGACTGAATCTCAACTGTTGATCTTTGCCAACTAATATGTTGCCTCCAAAAATCTATAAATAATACCTCTTGGCAATTTGAAAAGACATAACTATTTGCATAACATGAGAACTATTGTCATTCAAGTGATCAAGCATCTTAGCATAGCATTTTAGCTTCATTATCTTCACATTATCATATCCATTAGCTTCATATCTACTATCTCATTTCACAATCATGTAGCATAGGAACTTAGTTTCTTGCACTTTTGCATATTTACTCATTCTCTAGGTTGTCATTCTGCTGGGCTTTTGCTTACACAATCTGAGAGCAAGTAGCTTTAAATGAATCCTTGGATATAGAGGATGATGAGACGGTTTTGAAGAATCTATTTGGTTTGAAGTGTTTACTCTCTTAGATTCTTTGATATAATGTTTCATTGGTGTGTTATTGAGTGTAATAGTTGACATTATTTCACACACACATTTTTGGCGCCCACTGATGAGTATAGAATCAGTCCACTATTTTTACCTTATAATTTTCTTTTTATCTATATCCTTGTCCCTAATCTTGTCACCATTTGCTGAAGAAACCTTAATATTTAATAAAATAAGGAAATAAGTTGGGGATTGATAATTTACTGAAAATCATGATAAATCTGATTGTTTTGTGGTAGGAGATGGTTCAAAAGGAAGTTGAAGGTTGTTACAAATGCGAGGACCTTAGGAATCTGATGAAGTGAAACTGGAAAAAAGATGTTTAGACTCTTTATTTTAGTTAAAGTTGTTTTAGTTTCATGCTAAAATTGGCCTGCGACCTTTTATCAATCTAAAGAATCTTGTTTGTGAGTGGCCAAAAGGCCGAACGAACAAACAAACTTATCTGCTATTTTTAGTATAATCAAATGATATATATATGCATGATGAAAACCTAATATCAATAGATATAATTGAGAAATCAGATCCGCATACTAGAAAGATCAACATATTCTTCTATATCAATCATTTTATTAGATGAGAATTAGCGTGGAGTAGATTGGTGTTTCGTGATTTCCATCATTCAATAATCGATGAAGGCAAGGCCCACTTCCTCGGTTATTGGTGATTTTAGCATTAGATTTATATGCATGGTCATGTGTGTTTTACAATCATTTGATTAATTTGATTTCTGTGATTAAATGATTGGTTACTATTTCTGAATTGATTCATTCATTGCAACTGTGTAATTCATCTTGTCTTAATTCTATTGTTTGGATCCTTGTTAAATCATTCAGTGTCTTTTGATATGTATGTTTAATCGGATTAATGAAAAGGATGGGCTATGAAGGAACTGGTCCCATAGGTAAAATAAAGGAAGGAATTATGGAGTCCATTCAGCCTACAGTAACACATCCAAAGGATAAAACAAGACTTGGGTATAGTGAGGATACAAAAGGAGCCGCTTTAAATAAAACCCATGAGGAACCAACTTTAAAGAAATCCCATGAAGAAATAGCTTTAACAATTCTTAGATTACAGGATAACTCTGACATTGATTCAAATGAATATGGATGGGATACAATTTATGACAATGAATTTTGGAGAGATAAAAAGGTTGATGTCATACAAAATTATTCACCCATACTTACACAAGGAGAAAGTTCAAGGACTGAACCACTTGAATTTGAACCTGAATATGATTATGACTCGAGCGAGGACGATTTAGTTCAAAACGAGATTGATAATCAACAGGAGGATACCATCATAGACCTTCCCTATAGCGAGAATGTTAACCATGTCTATGTAATGACCCTAACCTTGACCTCACTCAACCAGATGATCCTTTGCCTTTAATCCATCCTGATCTTATTAATTGGGATCAAATTGAACTTATTGATATCCCTATATTCCAAGATGATGAAGCCATTGTAAATTTCCTTTGCTCTTCCAATCCTGAAACAGGTTCCACTAGTGAATCTCATGATCAAATTTTTAATCAGGAGAGTGCCAAGTTTCTTAGCTGCAAAATCAATAATATAAAAGATTGATATAATGGTGAAAACCAAAAAATGACAGTGTTAGATCATGAAAAAGGAAAAATAAAGAGCGTATCCGATGGTGAAAACCTTTCGAAGGCACTGAAGGATGAGAAAATTGACACTCTCCCAGAACACTACCAAGAGAGATCTTCTATACTAATCAAGCCAACAGAAGCAATCAACATAGACACTAAAAAACAACCAAATATCCTACAACTTGTTGCTTCATTAACAAAGGAAGAGATACCAAAGTTCACAAAATTCGTGAAAGCCAATCAAATAAATTTTGCTTGGTCATACACGGATATGCCTGGACTGGATCGTAATCTCATCATGCATCATTTGTCTATAATGTCGGGGGAAAAACTAGTAAAATAAAAAATTAGAAAGATACATTCGCATGTCACATTGTTGTTCAAAGAGGAATTGAAGAATCTATTGGATGCAGGGTTCATTCGGTCCATTGACTATGCAAAATGGATCTCTAACATTGTAGCAATATCAAAACAGGATGGACGCATAAGAATTTGTACAAATTTTTGGGATATGAATAAAGCATGTCCAAGAGATAATTTTCCTCTACCTAACATTGACACAATTGTGGACCTGACAATTGGACACACCATGTATTCACTTATGGATGGATTCTTAGGATATAATCAGATCAAGATCGCACTTGAGGATCAAGGCAAGACTGATTTCACATGACCATGGGTTACCTATTGTTGTAATGTGATGCCATTTGGACTCAAAAATGTAGGTGTAGCCTATCAACGTGCTATGACCACTATTTTTCATGACATGATGCACACTTTCATGGAAGATTATGTGGATGATTTGTTAGCAAAATCTTATACAAGAGAGGGACATATGTAAATCCTATCTAAAATCTTTGGTAGAATGGAGAAATTCAAGGTTAGACTCAATCCAAAGAAGTATGTCTTTGGGGTCAAATGTAGAAAGATTTTAGGATACATTATTTCAAAAAAGGAATAGAGGTAGATCAAGAAAAATTCAAAGCCATCATAGAGATTCCATCACCAAGAAATATTAGTAAACTTTGATCCCTATAAGGAAAACTACAAGCTATTAGGAGGTTTATTGTGCAACTAGCAGACAAGAGTTTTCCTTTCACACTTCTCTTGCACAAAAATGTTCCTTTCAAATGGGAAGAAAAGTGTGAAGTGGCGTTCAATAAAATCAAGCAAGATATGATGAGTCCACCAGTCTTGGTTACACCAAAACCAAGAGAACCGCTCATACTTTACATTTCAGCCACAGAGGTATCCTTGGGGGCATTGTTGGCACAAGAGGATAAAATAGGAAAAGAACGAGTTGTATACTAAATTAGCAAGACCTTGACAAGTCATGAGCTCAACTACACTTTTATTGAAAAGGCTTGTTAAGTAGTGGTGTTTCCTTCCCAAAAGTTGTGACACTATATGTTAGCCCACATAGTTAAACTTGTGGCCAAAATTGATCCATTAAAGTACCTCTTGAACAAAGCTACCTTAATGGGTAGGCTAGCCAAATGGGTAATGATCTTGAGTGAGTTCGATATCCACTATGTAGATTGAAAAGCCATCAAAGGACAAGTCATAGTAGATCAGCTGGCCAAAGCACCATCACAAGCAGATCATCCGATGCACATTGAATTTCCTGATGGAGATGTTTTCATAGCAACAACAAAGCAATCATGGACACTATATTTTGATGGATCCTATACACAACATGACTTGGGGGTAGGAATTCTATTTGACACACCTCAGGAGAATACTATTCCACAATCCTATTGGTTAATGTTTCCTTGCACCAATAAAATAGCCGAATATGAAGCACTACTCACTGGAATGAGAGTAGCATTGGAATGGAGGATCATAAAGCTGCAAGTCTATGGCGATTCACAAATTTCCATTAATCAAATCAATGATGATTATCAGACCAAGGATGAAAAGCTCATGCCTTATAAGAACATGGTTGATGATTTTAAGAAATATCTTATTGAAATCAAGCTCACACAGATTTTGAGAATTGATAAAAAAGCTACAGATGCCATGGCTACAATTGCTTCGCTACTACAACTATCATAAAATCAAACTCAATATGAATTCCTGGTGGAACAATTGTTTACCCCTGCATATGATAATCCCGAGACCCAAATCATCTATCATCTGGTTGGTTTTAATTCCCCTTTATATGGCAAGATCTATACGTACTTGAAAGATAATATCTTACCCCTAGATTTGTACTAGAATCAAAAGAGAAAATTTATACGCCAATCTTCTCAGTATGCCTTAATCGTTGACACCATTTACCTATGTGGTCTTGATGGTACAATCCTTAGATGTCTTGAACATGACGAGTTTGAAGGAGCCTTACAAGAAGTTCATGGTGGTATTTGTGGAACTCATTAAAGTGGAACTTAGCTAAGAAACTTCTCAGAATGGGTTATTATTGACCTACTATGGAAGGGGATTATTTTACCTTTATAAAGAAATGTCCAAAGTGTTAGATCAATGGGAACCTTATACATGCACCTGCACAAGAGTTACAATCTTTCACTACAACATGGCCCTTTTATCAGTGGGGATTTGATCTTGTTGGAAAAATTAATCCCTCTTCATCCAATAGACACAGGTTTATAATCACGAATACTAAATATTTTACCAAGTGGATTGAAGCTATCCCTTTGATGACAGTAACCGACAAGCAAATTTCATCCTTTATCTTGAATTACATCATATGTCAGTATGGCATTCCCAGCTCCATTATCACTGATAATGGGAGACCTTTTAAGAATCAAGATGTCGAAGAACTTTGTGAAAGATTCTATATCCAACATAGGTTCTCTACACCCTATTATCCATAGGGAAATGGCCAAGAAGAGGCCTCAAATAAAACAAACCTGAAAATATTGAAGAAGATAGTAAATGATGCTGATCGTGATTGGCATGTTCAGTTGAATCCAGCTTTGTGGGCCTATAGAACTAGAATTCACACACCAATAGGAGTCACCCCATATGCCTTGGTGTAAAGAGCTGAAGCGATCTTTCCATTAGAAGTTGAAATACCCTCCCTCAGAGTCTCACTGAAGGGACTCATAATTGATGAAGACTACAGAGTTTCCCGACTGGAAGAACTAGAACTGCTAGATGAGAGATAACAACGTGCAGGTGATCACTTGAAGGGTTATCAACAAATAATGTACCATAGCTACAATCATAGAGTCAAACCATGAACATTTCAAGTGGGTGACTTGGTCCTGAAGGAAATCCCCCGCAATCAACAAGATGGGGAGAAGAAAGGAAAAATTGAACCAAATTGGCTTGGTCCATTTGTCATTGTTGCAGTATATGGTTTTGGAGCTTATCAACTATCTACACCTAAAGGGGACCTATTTAAAGAACCAATCAATAACATAAAATCAATATAAAAAGTCTTGAAAAAATTGAAAAATAGCATAAAAAGTCTTGAAAAAATCCAAAAACAACATAAAAAGTGTTGAAAAAATCCAAAAACAATAGAAAAAGTCTAGAAAAAAGCGTCATCAAGGTGAAAACGTGGCAAACAACAATCCTTTTTGTTGGTGTTTTTTCGAGTACACCTTAAGAGAGCTCTAGAAGGTAGCCAACCTTCATTATCAAGCATCTTACAGATGAATGGTCAACTCGACGAGTAGAGGGTTTTAAGACTTCAATCCTTGCACTTTAGGCTCTGCGGGACCAGGGAGGGTAATTTCCAGCAGAGTTCACAAGGGATTCTACAAAAGTGTGAACATCTTACACATATATGCTCCCCTTTATCCAGATAGACACTACTTAGAAAAAGTTTGGCCGACTTTCACATAAATAACCTTCCATTTGTTGGGAATAGGGTGTTGTTTTAGACTTGCATCTTAGAATAAGCAAAATTTAATTTAGTGTTATCATCATTATGAGTCCTCAACAAGGTATTTTGGGTGCTTCACTAAATTATAGAGACATACATAAGATAAATTAGTGCCTCATCAATTGGGAACATAGTCGAATACATGATAGTCGGTAATGCATAAATCATGAAATCAATGGCTTATTCTCATAATGCCTTGCACTATGAAAATTCACAGTTACCAAAACATAAATTCTTATCAGAATCTTGGGTAATTTCTTACAAACTTACAAATCCCTTCAGGTATTTTAATTAATCCCTTAGGCTAAAACAAGAAAAAAAATCATACATTCAATTAAACATTGAAAGACAAATGATAAAACACTTGGTTTCCCATTTATAGTATTGTAATAATTACTTACAAGAGAGCATATATCTCAGTTTTACAAATACATCACAATATCAAAGATTCATGCAAAATTATCTAAGATTATCATATATAGGACTCAAACCCAAGACAATACCCTAGTCTATCCTACATACATTCTGTACTGCATTCATATTCAACATATACCTAAGCCATTCTTGAGACTCAAAAAGATCATCCTTGTAATGAACCTTGAAATCCCTTTTATAGGTCAGGGGAGCAACAAGAAAAGGGTTCATCACAATTATATTTTATGATTATTTTGAGGTCATCTCGCCTCGTGAGGTTTCATTCTCGGATAGTTATATTTTCACTTGCATATCACGGGAAAGAAAAAAGAAAAAAGAGATGCTAAGAAATCAACCGGAGATGCCACATAAGCCTTCCAAAAGGCATTGCCATTATAATCTGCACTTTGCCAAAAAAATGAAAAGTCACCATCAACCTTAGCAGCAAAAGACCCCTCAAAAAACCCATGTCAAGAAACCACATCACCACACTCGAGACCCAATCATTACCAATCAAAGTGCATGGGCATCACCCAGCCTTGTCACCAGCTGAATGAACACCCTCACCCAACCTCCTTACAGAGAGTGGAGTTGCAACTACCACCTCCTCATCCGAGTCAGTATAGGACACAAGGGAAATAAGGAAATGGCCACTACCAAGGCCAACCCCTTCAGTATCTTCCAAAGAACTATCACTAATCACCACTAGAGAGCTGGGATTGTCAAGATAAACCATAGGGCCTACCTTTGTCCTCGTTAATTCTTTCACAAATGCCTCAGGCCCCTTCTTTTCAAACTTGACTAATTCTTCTGAACAAGCTCTTGGTCAAAGATTATAAGCATCTCTGATAGCAGTTCTCCTGTTCTGCTTATGGGCGCTCCTCTTAGACCTCATAATGATTGGTGCCTTGTCGACTGCAATTTCCTTCTTGGGTTCATAAACCAATGGTTCCTACGAGCTCAGACGTCGCGACCTACACACTGGCGTGAAAGAATAGGTTGGCTGAATCATTTTGTTTGCAACACGAACATGATGTGTTTGATAAAAACCAACTACCTTCACTAGGAGACTCCTAGGTAGAGGCAACACGAGCTCCACCAACGCCAAGTACATAATAAGTTACCAAAATGCAACAAGAACAACATATTCGTCAAAGCACCAACACACCACCCTGGCGAGAAATCACCAGGCAATAGAAATTACTGCCTAGCACTTGTGATAATTAGCCAAAGGCACTGATTCAAAATAGAATGGTGAATAGTCTAAAGGACAATCCTCAATAAATAGAGGAATTCACAACATGTTGTAATTAATGGCCATCCTGGTTCGCTCGCGTGACTGGAAAAATCAATCACTTGCATGTCGCATCTCAGCCATCGATCACCATGAATTAAAACTCAATCAATGAGGATCATTAAGGATCACCACTTGCTTTATTGGCTGTACTTAGAAAAAAATGAAGAATTTCTTTAAAACCGCCACATACTTAGCCATATCCCAAAACTATCAATCTTGAAATGTGCGTCGTCGATCCTTACAACTGCAAGCAAAACCGAGCCACAAACCGAAATAGATTGCCCATCACCAATTCACTCTTCCCATATGAGTTTCATCAAGTGATGGCTAAGAAGACAACGATGAAACATCAACCATAGATCATAGTTATGAAAGGATTTCAACTGTTGGTACTTAGCCGCATCACTCATTGCGTGTTGAAAACCGCCCACACCATCTTAACCCGTGACAGACCGAGCCCACACGATGAAGAAACTTAACCCATCGGTGGTCGCGGGTTTCATCCTAACCTAAAAAGGATGACATATGATGAGCGAGAAGACATCGATGAAAACCACAAATACCTGTCATGCACCACATTCCTAATTCATCGCCCATCGTGTGTTATTCCCAGGTGACCAACCTCAACCAGCAAAATGTTGCACCTCAACGATGGAGCACGATAAGGTATCGGCGGTCGCGGGTTCTACTTCATCCTGCACATGACAACCAATGATAGTTAAGAGGGTAGCGATGAGCCAAAATGTTGATCGGATCGCTCATTAGGCATTACTTCCTCACGGACACAAACGAACACACAAAGGTATACAAGCAGCCAATACAAAAGAAGAAGGGCATCACTCATCGTGGGTTCCACATGGGAATTTGAAAACAAATGAGCGATAAGAGATGCAAACACTTTAAGCCCAACTTGAGGAAAACTTACAACATGTGTGCCAAAGGTTGTTTTAAAAGGATCACCTAGTCACGACGGGCGGGGCAACGAAAGGGCCAATAAAACCACAAGACTCAAAGCCATGAGGGATTAATGAAAAGACTAAGAATCGACATGACCAGTGAACCCAAAAAGAGAAACCCGATGTTTGAACGAGGGTGTGAACATGAAAAATTTGCAAAACGAGAACCCTAAGGCAATGACAATCAAGGTTTAACCTCAATAATTTAGTGGAACCAAGAAAATTTAAGGGTTACACCAGTGGATCCAACTGGGGATGTATGCCTCTTGTAGGCATAGCTAGATCTCAGAATCTCAGGTACAATCAAACCATTTAAAAAATGAATGATTAGATCCTGAGTATGATTTCGGCTCTTCTTGCTTTGGTATGGCTTGATGGCCCCAGGCCACCAAATAGAACATGGCACTCAATTCTTGCCTCTATCAAAAACCTTGTCTTGTTGTTCTTACGGTGGCCACATCTATGGGTCAAGCATTCTAGGGTAATCCAGATTACTCCAAATGGTATCCCCACTCTTTTCCTGTATACTATTTTCATTTTTGTCAGCTTGAAGGACCCAAATTTCACCTGATTGAGATGGTAAGACAAAAAATTCATAATTTTCTTGGTTGTGAGCTCAAACATCATTCTAGAATCCTTCATACATGCCTTGTTGTATACTAGACTCAACTTTTGTTATATCAAAAAGAAATGATTCATTGTTAATGATATCCACTTTACCATCAAAGTGAGTATTATCATTATCTAGCGGGAACAAATCTATAATAAGGCCCAAAAGCTAAGGAGAATCTGAAAAAAATTCAAGCACACAGTCATACTAGCCAACATTATATACTGGATTGGGTGCATGCATACCAGACCTTACTTTATCACAACAAGCATCTACGGAGTCACCTTGGATATTCTCAATAGCAATGGTATTGTTGATAATATTATAGGAAATAACATCCCCAACCTCTGTTCACTTATTGTCGGTATCAATATCAGTAACTTGATCATTACATCTGTCCAACACTTGGAGGGCCAGCTGATCCAAGTCAACAGTTGTGATGGAAAAATGAGATTCATTTATACCACTTTAGTTTTCACTCTCAGTCATTTCATTCATGTCATCTTTAATATCTTTGCAAGGCACTTCTGTCATGAGATCATCAGAGCTTACAAAAAATAGTGGGTTATTTCTACACCAATAAGGATTATCTCCTATCTTATCATCTATTATGAAGGTTCATCATATAGGGGGTTATGCCATATTCTCATTGCACTTACATTCACTCTTGTCTCTTGATTATTTGGGTGACAACCCTCCATGCCTTGAAAGTCTTCATCAGAATCATCTTCATCACTTATACTCAGAATTATGGATCCACATTATGAAAAATCATCACATGAGGAGAATTCTCCACCCTTGGCCACTTGAATCCCACCATAGCCACCAACACATCCCCTATTTGGGGCCACAAATTCGATATCCACTTCATAAGATGACCTGTATCGACAAACAATTCTCTAAATCCAACTCGTCACCAGATGACCCACTAGTTTGTATGTCAGGATCTTCAGTCAGATTAGAATGTGACACCTCCCCCTACTTCTTCTCATTTCTCACAATATCCAAAGCATGGAAATCAAGCATCACTTCATCATTCTGGTATTGTGTCTCAACAACCACATCATTCACCAAACAAACAACATCATTAACCCACTACTCATGCTCAGACACATCATCTTGCCCTAACAACAAAGATTCCTAGTCCTCTTGGTAATGGGCTTCATCAAAGTACTCTGATGTGACATTTGTCTAGTATATTCACTTTGAATTCCCTCAATGGCCCTTATCCAATCAATGACTTGGCTCAAGGCATGGGGCTTCACTTCTTTTGGCAAAGCACTCAATCCTGATTGATATAATTCACAAAACAAATCAATGCACATCAAGGTACTGGGCCTAAATGTTTTAGGTATGCCAAGAAGCATCATTGAACCTAGAGAAAAAATGGTCAAGAGATTCCCCTTCATGCCTTTACATGTCACACAACCTCTGAACTGCAAATTCTCGGTCACCTCTATTATACATAGGTACACAATCCTTTTCAGCCACAGTATACTTTTCTTGTGGTGTTATTGATGGGCTTGGAACAATAGGGATCTTATTCCCCCATCCTAATTCACTATCAATTGACTTGCTTACCATAGCAACATCATGGGGAATGCTTAAATTCTCATCACAAATATTAAAACCTCCCCTCATCATTGAGAATTTCAAATTATTTTTGATGTCTATGGCAATGTGATATGCTTGTTGCAAAATTGTAGGTTCTTTATCTCTCAACAAGTAACTCATATTTTTATCAAATTCTCCCAAGTACACAACCAAAAAATCGACATCATTTTGTCTTATATGTGTTGGGATCTCCCTTATCACCTTTGAAAACTGGAGATTAAATGAAGGGACCAACTCATTCTCATCCTTTTCCATATTCATAAACTTTTGCCTAATCAAGACAAGATCAATCCTTTCTCCAAACTGCTCCATGAACACCAGTTTGAATTCTCTCCATGAGTTTATTGAGGATATAGGCAAATAAGATAGCCAATTTCTAGCATCTCCTTTCAAAGATTGAACAAAAAATCTCATAACTACATTTTCAAAGGTTACCTCATAGTCTCCCATCACATCAATAAAGTCATGTAGATGTTGATTTGCTGACTCAGTCTGTTCACCTTTAAATATTGGTATCTTATCCCTGATCTTGTATGGTACAACATTTGGATATCCAAATATGCTACTAAAATCCAAGGCATTGTACCTTTCACTATTGAAACCTCCCTGATGTGACAAGGGGGGTCGATTGTTTACATCCCTATCAGAAAACATGGCCTGACCAGACATCTTGTTGTACCCAGCAAGATTTTCTACATACACCACTAGGGATGCTCAAATTCCTTTTACTAAAATCAAAACCTCAAGCTTCTTTCAATAATAAATTCCAATTACTATTTGCTTAAGATAAGTATTTACATGTTCCCTCTATAACTACATACAATTCCACAACCTTCACTTGGAAACATGCAAAGTTCAACTACCCTTTCCCTTAATTTGTGCTTTTTCACTTAATTGGGAATCATTTACACTTTGAAATAAAAAGAATTCTCATAATATATTTACAAAATAATACGAAAATACCTGGCCTTCCTGCAACATCCATTTAGCGTTTCCTTTGAGCACTCGAATCTGGAACTTCAACATATCCTTTTTCAGGTTCTTTAGTCAGAGTCGCCACCTCCAATTGAGAGGAAGTAAATGAAATAAAGTTTCTTATCACATTAACACATTTTGCATCTAACTCCTCAGCAGAGTCACTTTAAGATCCTTTGAGTTATGTTACAGCCCACTCTTTAACTAGGATGAAGAATTCTTTAAAATATGAACAAATTGTCCATACTATTTACATCGTTTGACTCTGTGATTCAAAGATCTGCGTTTGGAGAGTGAAATTCTTCCCCAGCAGAGTCGCTAGTTTTATTGGTGTTTTTTCATGTACACCTTAAGAGAGCTCTAGAAGGTATCCAACCTTCATTATCAATCATCTTACACATGAACGAAAAAATCGATGGGCAGAGGGTTTTAAGCCTTCGACCCCTGCACTTTAGGCTCTGTGGGACTAGGGAGGGTAATTCCCAATAGAGTTCACAAGGGATTCTACAAAAGTCTGAAAATCTTACACAAATATGCTCCCCTTTATCCAAATAGACACTACTTAGCAAAAGTTTGGCCGACTTTCACATAAATAACCTTCTATTTGTTGGGAACAGGGTGTTATTTTAGACTTACATCTCAGAATAAGAAAAAAATATTTTAGTGTTATCATCATTATGAGTCCTTGACAAGGTATTTTGGGTGCTTCACTAAATTACAAAGACATATATAAGATAAATTAGTGCCTCATAAATTGGGAACGAAGTCGAATACATGACAGTTGGTAATGCATAAATCATGAAATCAATGGCTTATTCTCATAATGCCTTGCACTATGAAAATTCACAGTTACCAAAACACAACTTCTTATCAGAATCCTGGGTAATTGCTTACAAACTTACGAATCCCTTCAAGTATTTTAATTAACCCCTTAGGCTAAAACAAGAACATAATCGTACATTCAATTAAAAATTGAAAGACAAATGATAAAACACTTGGTTTCCCATTTATAGTATTGTAATAATTACTTACAAGAGAGCAGATATCTCAGTTTTATAGATACATCACAATATAAAAGATTCATGCAAAATTATCTAAGATTATCATATATAGGACTCAAACCCAAGACAATACCCTAGTCTGTCCTACATACATTTTGTACTGCATTTATATTCAACATATACTTAAGACATTCTTGAGACTCAAAAAGATCATCCTTGTAATGAACCTTGAAATCCCTTTTGGGAGAAACAAGCAAAGGGTTCATTATAGTTACATTTTACGATAATTTTGAGGTCATCTCGCCTCATGGGGTTTCATTCTTAGATATTTATATTTTCACTTCATATCATGGGAAAGCAAAATGAAAAAAGAGGCACCAAGACATCGAGTGGGGATGCCACACAAGCCTTCCAAAAGGCATTGCCATCATAATCTGCACTTTGCCAAAAATAGGAAAAGTCACCATCAACCTTAGCAGCAAAAGACCCCTCAAAAAACCCATGTCAGGAAACCACATCACCACACTAGAGACCCAATCATTACCAATCAAAGCGCATGGGCATCACCCAACCATGTCACTGACTGAACAAACACCCTCACTTGACCTCCTTACCGAGAGTCAAGTTACAACTACCACCTACTCATCTGAGTCAGTATAGGGCACAAGGGAAACAGGGCAATGGCCACTACCAAGGCCAACCCCTTCAGTATCCTTCAAAGAACTATCACTAATCACCACCAGAGAGCTGGGCTTATCAAGAAAAACCCTAGGGCTTGCCTCTGTCCTCATTAATTCTTTCACAAATGCCTCAGGTCCCTTCTTTTCAAACTTGACTAATTAGTTTGAACAAGTTCTTTGTCAAAGATTATAAGCATCTCTGATAGTAGTTCTCTTGGTCCGCTTACGAGCGCTCCTCTTAGCCCTCTAAATGATTGGTGCCTCCTCAATCACAATTGTCTTCTTCGATTCATAAACCAATGGTTCCTGCGAGCTCAGACATCACGACCTACGCACTAGCATGGAAGAAGAGGTCGACTGACTCATTTTATTTGCAACATGGACTTGATGTGTGTGAGAAAAACCAACTACCTTCACCAAGAGACTCCCAGGTAGAGGCAACGTGAGCTACACCAACACCAGATACAAAAGAAGTTACCGAAACGCAACAAGAACAAGATATTCGTCAAAGCACCAACATACCACCTTGGCAAGAAATCACTAGGCAACAAAACTTACTGCCTAGCGCTTGTGATAATTAGCGAAAGGAACTGATTTGAAACATAATGGTGAACAATCTGAAGGAAAGTCCTCATTAAATAGAGGAATTCAAAACATGCTGCAATTAATGGCCATCTTGGTTCACTCTTGTGACTTGAAAAATAAATCACTTGCATGTTGCATCTCAGCCATCGATCGCCATGGATTAAAACTCAATCAATGAGGATCATTAAGGATCACCACTTGCTTTATTGGCTGTACTTAGAAACAATGAAGAAGTGCTTTAAAACTGCCATGCACTCGACCATATCCCAAAACCATCAATCTTGACATGTGCGTTGTCAATCCTTACAACTACAAGAAAATTCGAACCACAAACCGAAATAGATCGCCCATCGCCAATTCACTCTTCCCATATGAGTTTCATCAAGTGATGGCTAAGAAGCCAGTGATGAAACATCAACTATAGATCATAGTTATGAAAGGATCTCGATCCTTGGTACTTAGCCGCATCGCTCATCGTGCGTTGACAACCGCCCACACCATCGTAACTCACGATAGATCGAGCCCACACGATGAAGAAACTTAACCCATCGGCAGTCACGGGTTTCATCCTAACTCACAAAGGATGGTACACGATGAGCGAGAAGCCAGTGATGCAAACCATAAATACCTATCAATCGCCACATTCCTAATCCATCACCCATTGTGTGTTATTCCCAGGTAGACCAACCTCAACCAGTGAAACGTTGCACCTCAACGATGGAACACGACCAAGGCATCGGTGGTTACGGGTTCCACTTCATCCTACACAAGACAACTAGCGATAGTTGAGAGGGAAGCGATGAGTCAAAATGTTGATTGCATCTCGCTCATCGGGTGTTACTTCCTCACTGACACAATCAAACATAGGAAGGTATACAGGTGGTCGATACAAAAGAAGAAGGGCATCACCCATCGTGGGTTCCACATGGGAATTTGAAAACAAATGAGCAATAGGCGATGAGACACTTTAAGCCCAACTTAAGGAAAACTTATAGCACGTGCACCAAAGGTTGTTTTAAAAGGATCATCTAGTCATAATGAGCGGGGTAACGAAAGAGCCGATAAAACCACGAGACTCAAAGCCATGAGGGATTAAGGAAAAGATCGGGAACTGACACGACCAGTCAACCTAGAAATAGAAACCCGGTGGCCAAACAAGGGGATGAACATGAAAATTTTGCAAAACCAGAACCCTATGGCAATGATAATCAAGGTTTAACCTCAATAATTCAGTGGAACCAAGAAAATTTTAAGGGTTCCACCAGTGGATCCAACTAGGGATGTATGCATCTTGCAGGCATAGTAAGATCTCATAAACTCAAGTAGAAGTAGACCATTTATAAAATGAACGATTAGATCCTGAGTATGATTTTAGCTCTTCTTGCTCTGGTATGGTTTGATGGCCCCAGGACACCAAACAGATTAGGGAACTTAATTCTTGCCTCTATCAAAAAGCTTGTCTTGTTGTTCTTGTGGTGGGCACACCTATGGGTCAACCATTCCAAGGTAATCCAGATTACTCCAAATGGAATCCCCACTCCTGTCTTGTATACTTTTTTCATTTTTGTCAGCCTGAAGGACCCAAATTTCACCTGCTTGAGATGGCAAGACAAAATATTTATAATTTTCTTGGTTGTGAGCTCGGACATCATACTGGAATCCTTCATACATGCCTTGCTATATACTAGACTCAATTTTTTTGAAATAAAAAAGAAATGGTTCATTGTTAATGCTATCCCCTTTACCATCAAGGTGAGTATTATCATTATCTAGCAGGAACAAATCTGTAATAAGGCCAAGAAGCTGAGGAGAATCTGCAAAAAATTCAAGCACACAGTCATACTGGCCAACATTATATACCAGATTGGGTGCATGCATACTAGACCTTACCTTATCACAACAGGCATCTACGGAGTCACCTTGGATATTCTGACTAGCAATTTTATTGTTGATAATATTACATGAAATAACATCCCCAACCTCTGTCCACTTATTACTGGTATCAATATCAGTACCTTGATCATTACATCCATTTGACACTTAGAGGGCCAAGTGATCCAAGTTAGCAGTTGTGCTGGAAGAATGAGAGTCATTTATACCAGTTTGGTTTTCACTCTCAGTAATTTCATTCATGTCATCTTTAATATCTTTGCAGGGAGTTTCTATCATGAGATCATCAGAGCTTACAAAAAATAGTGGGCTATTTCTACACCAATAAGGATTATCTACTATCTTATCATCTATTGATGAAGTTTTATCATACATGGGGTTATGCCATATTCTCATTGCACTTACATTCACCCTTGTCTCTTGTGTATGTGGGTGACAAACCTCCATGCCTTGAAAGTCTTCATCACTTATACTCAGAATTATGGATCCACATTTGAAAATTCATCACATGAGTTTATACTCCACCCTTGGGCACTTGAATCCCACCATAGCCACCAACACATCCCCTGTTCAGGGCCACATATTACATCTCCACTTCATAAGATGGCCTGTATCAAACAAAACAATGAGCTGAATCCAGCTCGTCACCAGATGACCCACTGGTTTGTATTTCAGGATCTCCAGTCAAATCAGAATGTGACACCTCCCCCCGCTTCTTCTCGTTTCTCACAATATCCAAAGGGTGGAAATCAGGCATCACTTCATCATTCTGGTATTATGTCTCAACAACCACATTATTCACCAAACAAACATCATTAACCCACTGCTCATGCTCAGACACATCATCTTTCCCTAACAACAAAGATTCCTGGTCCTCTTGGTAATGGGATTCATCGATGTCACTCTGATGTGAAATTTATCCAATATATTCACTCAAAACTCCCTCAATGGCCCTTATCCAATCAATGACTTGGCTCAAGTGATGGGGCTTCACTTCTTCTGGTAAAGCACTCAATCCTGATTGATATAATTCACAAAACAAATCAATGCACAACAGGGTACTGGGCCTAAAATTTTTAGGTATGCCAAGCAAAGCATTATTGAACCTAGAGAAAAAATGGTCAAGGGATTCCCCTTAATGCCTTTGCATGTCACACAACCTCTGAACTAGAAATGCTCGGTCACCTCTATTATACATAGGTACACAATCCTTTTCAGCCACAATATACTCTTCTTGTGGTGTTATTGATGGGTTTGGAACAATAGGGATCTTATTCCCCTATCCTAATTTTTCTATCAATTGACTCACTTACCATAGCAGCATCATGGGGAATGCTTAAATTTTCATCACAAATATTAAAACCTCCCCTCATCATTGAGAATTTCAAATTATTTTTGATGTCTATGGCAATGTGATATGCTTGTTGCAAAGCTGTAGGTTCTTTATCTCTCAAAAAGTAACTAATATTTTTATCAAATGCTCACATGTACACAACCAAAAACTCGACATCATTTGGTCTTATATGTGCTGGGATCTCCCTTATCACCTTTGAAAACTGAAGATTAAATGAAGGGACCAACTCATTCTCATCCTTTTCCATATTCGTAAACTTCCACCTAATCAAGACTGGATCAATCCTTTCTCCAAACTGCTCCATGAACACCAGTAGAAAGAAAATGCATACATCATAGGCACCCATCATATAAACATCAATCATACATACATCCATCATAGAGAAACATGTAGGCAATGCATAGATCAACAATATCCGCTACATCTCATAATATCAAAACTCAATGTCAAATGTACAAGGATATTGAAAGAAGGAGAGATAAAACATCATAATGTGGCATGAAATATCATAAAAATCCTCAATATCATAAAAGTGCATACATCGACATCTTAAAAAATGGTACATAATCATAGTAAAAATACATCAAGCCACTGCACATCAATAATAACTAGCTGGTGCTACCCCTTAACGCTGTCAGTCTCGCACCACCTGCTGCTCCTGCACCAGATGTATTCGCCCCTAGAGCTTCTCCTAGTAGCCCTCCCAGAGGTGACTGTGTAACACCCCTGCTAGTAGTCAAAGAGTGGCTTCGACCAGATCATGACTGTGCATAACTGACCCTCCGCTCAATAGGCACTACATCATAATATCGACCCCTATAGTCTCGGCCTCTCGGGTGACTCTAGTAACCTCTTGCATCATCTCACCAACAGTGGTCCCCTCTGATACTCTCTGTAACCTGTTGGCTAGGGTCATGGCCTACTCACTCTGTTGTCTCGCAACTTCCCTCTCAGCTGTCAGGGTGGTCACCTGTCCCTGTAATTGAGCTATCAAAGCCTGAGCCTGTACTAGTTGACCTTGTAAGCTATGTATGATAGTTTGTAGGGTGGCTATCTATCCCTGATCTGATGAACCTCTTGTGTCAGTACCACTACCTACAATGGAGCGTCTCCTCCGTGGTATCTTTATTATTGCTAGGGAAGCCCTATCATCCCTACCTCCATCTCCATCATCATCATCATCATCATCATCATCCTACCCTTCACTCCCACTCTCGTCCATATCCTCCCTCCTCTACCTCTGTCTGGGTCTCTATGCTCTGCCCCCATCCAGTGGTATAGTAGGATCCTCGAGAATAGATAGCCATGGTGATAGATGTGCCATCACATACTAAGCATAATCAATTGTCATCCCCCCATCAAGAATATCTGCTCTATAGTCCCACATCTGTGCACCTAAAGCAATGAATTCTGCAGCAGCTACATCAAATGAAATCTGGGGTCCCCATACTAAAATCTCCTGCTAGCGATGAGCGTAAATGGCTGAACCCTGAGGCATCCCTTGTATCCAACCATACTGTCTAAGCAATTGACCCAAAAGAAATCTCTCGATGATATATGGGGTGCGACCGATCAAGTATCGAGAAACAAAAACATAAGGCATCTCCCTGGCATCCTCCGACCACTACTCACAATCTAAGTACGAGCATCATGTAATCGTATCAAGATCATCAAATACTCTCTTCCAATAGTGTAATTTTCCCAACCTCAGTTGGACAATAGTACTTACGTATGCAAAAATATACTGTCACCTAGTTGGATGTTATCTATCCCCCATAGGCTGTGTAACTGCTATATGTTTCCATGCCCAGACCTGGAGCAGAGAACATCCAACGATGATGCTCTTCCCTCCACAGTAAACTATTTGATGTAGCTCATGGTATAAATGGGAGAGCATGCATGATCCCCATGAATACCGTACCCTACATATTCATGCTCTTGAGCACTTGACCCCATCCAACTGCTAGTTCCTTCGACCTACGGTCGGGACATAATAAACCATCAAAGAAACCTCCTAGTACACAAGGCAATGAAACATACATCTTAGCCATGTCACCCCATGGAATATTGTATCAGACAATCTGATCATGTACGAAAACCCTCCTCAAGGCATCGGTTCCCCCCTACTCTCTAGTGTCATATGTCACAATCTCTCCCATCACTGGAATCCATAGAATCATATAGACATCCTCAAGAGTAATCGTCATCTCCCCTATAGCTAAGTGGAAGGTGTTTGTATCACTGTGCCACCTCTCAATGAGCGTAGTCAACAAACCCCTATTGAGCCTCATCTCTGGCATCTCCAATAATGAAGTCAACCCACATGCATCAATGACATCTCTGTCTACCTGAACAAGCTCTGGAATCAAACTCCAGGTCTTTAGGAATCACTCCCACACCTGAAGAATCCCTAATCTCTCCTATCAATTTGAAACATATCAAATCAACGTTTGTGATCAAAGCAATCAATCAAATCACTCGAATCAATCAATCCAATCAAATGAAGAACATTAATAAATCTTACTATTTGTTTTTCAATCATAAAAGTAAATTTATCAATCTTACTATCTGTTTTTCAACCATGAAAACAAATTTATCAATCTTACTATTTGTTTTCTCATCAATCACGAGGACAAATTTATCGATTTTACTATTTTTTTCTCATCAATCATGAGGACAAATTTATTAGTTATCTTATCATTTGTTCTCTCATCAATCATGAGGACAAATTTATTAATTATCCTATCAGTGAGGCTCATTCATCATGAGGTCACTTTATCAATCATCCTATCAGTCCTATCAGTTATCATCAGTCAAACATCAAAATCTCACTATCACATGTTGAATAAATCGACAAAACATCATCAATTGCGGAGAAAATCATGCAAATTGGCTTAAATTCATCAGATGTGCTACAAAAATCTTCAGATGCACTATGGAATCAAATGCACTACACAAAGTGCCATATAAGCTATGGGATCATAATCTCTATAGTTTTTATCATATGCGCTATAAAATTTATCATATGTGCTATTCTGTGCAAAAAGCGTGAAAAACTAGGCAAAAACACATCAAAATCATTTCAAAATTTTTACGAATCAACTCAAAAGGAGGTTTACACAATACGTACCAGGGGTCCATAATGTGTCAGACGCTGGTGTCGTCGAATCCACTCAAATCTGTGCTGGTGGATGGGAAGTGCTATTTTTCTCACTTTAGAGCTCAACTTTTTCAAAATTCACTAAGGTACCAATGCACAAATGATTTCAAAATTTGCTTTTTACCTATTTAAGGGTGAATGGAGGGTAATTTTATGACATTGTTTTCTCCATGGGGCAAAATCAAAGTTATTCATCTTCATATCAATCTTTCAATAGCGGTTTCAATCACATCATTTGTGTCAGCTGATGAATCAGATAACAAATCAGTAATTTTTTTCAAAAATCATCAAAAATCATCAAAAATCATCAAAAATTTCTAATAAAAATCACAAAATCCAAAAAATTCAAAATTTTATAGGATTCATCACCCGAGGAGGCATGTAGGCGTCAGTTTTCCAAAATTCACATATGGGGAAAACTTTATAATTCTTTGAAGCAATGCATAAAACAAATCACTTCAAAGAGGGGCAAAATGTATACACCTAAAAATGGTCACATTATAATAAGTCTCGTAGTTCATTAAATACAAGCTATTTAATTAAATCTCTAATTCAGTCTACATATAAATGAATCAAATAATTTATTTATATTATTCATTTTTCTATATTCTTCTATCTTAATTAAATAAGTTTAGTTACTTATTTAATTTATTCACTTTTCCATTTCTTCTTAATTAATTAAATACGTTTTACAATTTATTTAATTTAGTAATCACATTGCTTTATTTTAAATAAAGTATATATTCTTCTTTTCCAAAATCATAAAATGACTTTTTCTTCTAAAAAGCCATCTCACTATTTTAATATTTAATTAGAATCTTCTTTTCCAAAATCATAAAGTCACAATTTCTTCTAAAAAGCAACCTCACATAATTAAATATTTTAATATTTAATTAGAAGTTTCCAAAAACCACACGTCACATGAAATTAAATAATTTTATAATTTAATTGATGAATTATCTACAACTACCAAACTAACTCATAACTAAAGATGACAAATGGCAAGTTGTCTTCATTTTTGAGTGAAAAGGTTTTGTGGGAAGGAAACATCTTCCTGCTTTTTCTCTAGCCTCCATCTTTTTCTCCAACTTTTCCATCTCTTACCGTTCATCTTACCAGACTAAATCTCAACCGTTGATCTTTGTCAACTAAGCTTTTGCCTCCAAAAATCTATAAATAAGACCTCTTGGCTCTTTGAAAAGAAAGAACTATTTGCATAATGTGAGAACTATAGTCATTCAAGCGATCAAGCATCTTAGTATAGCATTTTAGCTTCATTATGTTAGTGTATGAACGTGAATTTGTACCCCTAACAAAAATTCCCTTTTACCCCTTACACTTTAGAAAACCTAAGGCAGAGGCTTAATTCCACTTAAGCCCGCTGTCCATATCACACTTGGTGCCCTATTCGTGTGTCGGTGGAAGAATTTATGTCAGGGACACATGCACGACGTGTAGATGTCTGCATGATGCGCTTACGTCCCTAGCAAATTCCTGCAGCTGGAGTCTGCAGAGACTTTACACTTTCGATTGGAAGTCGAAGTGTAACCTCCTCTTCAGCTAGCCAACCCAAATATGGTCGTTTTTCATCGTTTCCTTCATAATCTTCACTCTTTCATCTATTCTCAAGTTTGGACAAGGCTTTGCAAGATCTTGAGTTCATCACTTCACATTTTTCTCTACTTTTCCATTCATCCATGAGCTTTGTAGCAGCAATCTACCACTCCATCACTCCGATAGTGCGAGCGCAGGACAAACACCATTGTAGCAGAGGCTTGAGTTCATCTCATTTTCTTCTCCACAAGCCTTGAGCACTTTAGATGAAGGTGGTAAGCTCCTCTCATCTCCTCTATCATCTTTGGTTGAGTAAGCACACAATTTATTGTAGTGTCTTTTGTTTATGTAGCTTGTATTCCTTCTTTATCTCTATTTCTATCGTTGCAAACTTGGCTATCCGTGGATGTGGAAACACCAAAATGGGGGTCTGACTGAGGCAATCCCCTAAAAAATCCAACATTTCCCCCTTTTTCTGTGTGCAGGTGGAGAGATCTTGGAGCAATCTATTGAGAAGACTGTTTTGCAAAATTGTCTTCATCACCCTTACGGTAATATATTTCCTTTATCACGTTCATCTATACATTTCATACTTCTTGATCTTATTCTGTCATTCTAGAAACTCTTGAACTAGGTTGTTAGTCCTTCCTTAGAGCTTAAACCTCGTCTCTCTGGTTTTCTGGCCATACTGATGCCAGCGCGCCGTGCTGTCATCCCAGAGCCATACTTCTGTCCTCTGATAGAGAGCTACTTGAGATGCAGAGTTGACTCTAGAAATTGACTTGTCTTGTCTCCCTTCAGCTCTTAGTATTGTAGAGTGATCGAAGGACACATAGTCTTCATCATTCTCATCCTTTCTATCTTAACCATCCTTTAAATTGAGGTAAGTCAGGGCATCCTTTCCGCTCTTGGCCTTTTGTGACCTGGGGCCTTGTAGTGGTTGGTCCCCCTCTTTTACATTTTTTGTGAACCCGACGTGAACCAATGTCTATCCATTTGTTGGTATCCTGAACTTTTTCTCGTATACCTCTTGGTCATTGTACCTGGTACCAGTGTTGTGAAAGTTTATGAACTTCACAACCTAGTCTACCACCTCTAGGAATATTGTTAGGAGAAGTTTGTTACACCTTCCGATGGACAAGATGAAGATCCCCTCTAGCTTCACTACCAACCTTTTCTCTGGTTCTGCAGTTGGTCTATCTGCACAGTAGCACGTATCACGAGGAAAATCTAGGTTTCTTGATGAAATTGATCGCATGCCTACCCTTCCTATGTTGTTGACCTCTTCATCCATAGACAAGCATGAGACCGTTGGTATCCCTTCTGAATATGTCATTAGCCTTCATAAAGGGTTAGGTGCATTGGAAAATCATCTAGAAGGAAACCCGAAGATGGCTAGGGCTGCTAAAGTGATTGGTGAAACAAGATACATGGTGGAAAAGGACTGGACAGGCATGGAGCTCTTAGCTAGTCTCATTGATCTAGCTAAAGCATGTGCGCCCTCAAGCCATAGTCGCGTGATATGAGGTGGCCTCTTCAAGGAACGTGAGAGGTAGCTAGAGATGTCAATGTCTCCTACATCTATATATATGGTTGACACAGTCCCTTTGGTCAGTATAACCGCTAATTCCAAAAGTTTTAAAATTGTTAAAGTAAATAGGAACCCCCTTGGTTTCCACTTCACCCATTCTGCCACCTTTGGTGGTGGAGGATTTGGTGGGATGATAGGTGGAGACTTTGGTGGTGGAAAATTTAGAAGTGGGGGTGGCATTGGTGGAGGCGGTTCTAATAAAAGTCATGGTGGTGGCTCTGGCGGAAGTCACACTGGTGGTGGAAACATCGGTGGTGGTCACGACACTGGCTCTGGTGGAAGTCACATTGGTAGTGGCAACATCCGTGGTGGCTCTAACGGTGGTCACGATGGTGGCTATGGTGGTGGTTCTAGTGGTCCTATGTCTTCTAATGACCCTATTCTGAATATCCTTCTTTAGAATATGGGGAAGATGCATAACTAGTTGGCAAACCTTACCCAGGCCTCGACCCAGCCTATCTTCTAGCCCTTCTTCCGACACAGCCCATTGTGAGTTGCAATTTTAAACTCTCCTTTCCCGCAAGGGATGGAGATTCCCAAATTTGAGAAATACGGTGGTAAAGGGGACCCCTAGACACATGTGACACCTTTAACGCCTTATGCATAGAATTTTTCCATCATGATGGGTTGATGGCCAAACTATTTCCTTGATCCCTCAAAGATACAACACTGGACTAGTACTGTTCTTTGCCCGATAATTCCATCTTCACGTTCGATCAACTTTTGAACCAGTTCCTGCGATAGTTCCAAGCCAATATCGAACCAAAGATGACCTTATTAGACCTTGTTAGATGCAAACAAGGGGGAAATGAAAAGATTAGAAATTTTATAGCACAGTACCAAGCACTCTTCTCACAGTTCTCATATCCATTACCCGATTCTAATGTACAAAAGGTCTTCATAGGGAACTTACAAAGGCCTTGGCAAGAGAAGTTTACCCTCATGGAGTATCCTTCTTTTGCACACTTGTATGTGAGCTTATGAGAGTACCAGTAGATGGTAGTACAGTTCGGGGGTCCTCCCTCACGTTGCCATTTTGAAGGAAGATCTATTGTATTGATATCAAGAAGAAGTAAAACTGTTGCGAATGTATTAGCCGTTGTGGATAACAACGGCCTCAGACGTGATCGGAAGTTTATGAAGCTATCAGAATCTTATTTCTCCATCTTGCAGAAGTTGGTAAAAGATAAGATCCTTACCTTGCCACCTCCTAAACCAATTAGAGAACCATACCCTAGTTAGTATGAAGAAAACACATATTATCAGTACCATCGAGTTAACATACACGATACCGAACGCTACATGCACCTGCATCATGAGATATAGGATCACATCGAGGATGGTACTATCCATCTTGATGGAATTAAGCAAAACTTGAAAAAATCAGTGGTGAAAGCTAATAGTGAATTGCATATATACATGGACCCATTCCCATCACATTCTGCTAACATGAATATCAATCCTGTTGATTCTATTTCTCATCCTGAGGCGTATGTTAACATGGTTACTATTACTCCCTCTCTCCGCCTTGCGACTGGTTCACTGGATGTAACATTTACTTCACAAGACGTGCCAACAAATGGTAAGCCTTCTCCACTTTATATTCCTACTCGTCGTAATGGTAACATTGTGACATGGGTCTTAGTCGACGCCGTGAGTAGGGTGAATTTTATCATGGAGGAGATGTTACTCTTAAACTCCCTACAAAGGGAGGAATATGAAAAAAAAAATCCAACATCTGTATGCATGACAAAATTTCTCTTAAACCTTATGGATCGATAACACCGTCCATCCTAGTTGGACCCAGGAACATAGATGCGGTCTTTGAACTTATTCCGGAGTCAGACCTGTTTAGGGTGAAGCTAGGAATACCTTGGCTAGCTTCCATGAATGGGATCGCCTCTATAATTCATAAGCACCTTAAGTTTTCCCATGAGGGTGTCATGCATGTGGTGCATGACACTAGATATTAGCTGGTGGTATCTCATGGAGTATATTCTTTGGATCACTTTTGGCCCACTCCCGTCGGTGTGCTCCCACAAAGGATGAACCTACTTTACAAGAATTATGTGAAGTATAAGACTAGAGGCAAAGGACAGCCGAAGTTGACCCTTCGTACAACCGAGTTGCTAGCTACCTCCTCTTCCCGAAAGGGGAAGGAGAAGCTCACTCCCTCTCAGGTTGACTCATCTACTCCCCTTTCTTGGGAGGAGTACTGGATGAACAAGCCTAGGTTCTACCCATTGAGGCTGATGATGCCTCCTTGGTGAAAGCCCAAGGTTAGGATATCAGACCTCCCTAATGGGTCCCCAGGACCTTGGTACTATTTGTACGGTAGAAAGAAAGGCCTGCCAAAAGAGTTTTCCCCTTGACCTCTTCCTATTCCCCCAAACAAGAAAGGATCCACCCCTAAAGGGGTAGAGTCAACTCCTCCCACCATTTCTAAAGCTATCACTTCTTCTCCCATTTAGGAATCCTATCTATCTTTCCACTGGAAGCCATTGTGGAAGACACTCCCATGACTGAGCATAATCCTTCCATCCCTTCATAGATCTCGACTTCCAATTCGAAGAGTAGTAGAAACTTCCTTGCATGCGAGCATAAGCACCAGAGAAAGGCTCTCCTAGCTAAGCAAGCCTCCTTACAGAAGGAGGGGGAGAAGACTACACCTCCTGTTGTGTCCTTCTATTTCCCTCCTTTTGTCTCTAAAGCTCTTCTGAATCCCATTGTGAGCGCACATGCACCTGGAAAGGTGCAAGTGTTCATCGCTCCTTCGGTGGAGCACCCCTTGTTGAATTGTATCCCAGATGTCTTGCCTTTCCCAAAGCCCGTGGATATAGTGAATACTTCGGTTGTATCCACTATGTTTCTTTCCTCTTCTCCCTTGACCCTCCTTGTTTCATTTGTGGGGAGTTCACCTCCTCTGATGAAGAAGAAGGTAGAGTGTGGCCCCTCCGAAAATGGAGGACGTAAAAAGAACCCACCTTCTCTAAAAGGTGGCCCCAAATTGACTTGTTCTGTCATAGTAACGGAACCAGTCCTAGTTTCCCCCAAGTTTTTCATCGCTCCTGAGTCTCTCGATGAGCCTAGCAGTGAACCTCGGGTGCAAACTCTTTTGTGTGCTGAGGTGAAGCATGGAACCCCCATTAAGTGTATGTTTAACTTAGTGGATGAATTTCCGAGCTTGTCAGCGATCTTTGTGAGGTCGTTGACCTTGGACCCACAAGAGTTGAGCGATGAAGACTTCATAGGTCCCCCTGCCTTGGCCCTTGTTGTGGGAGGATCAGAAGCTCCTCCCCTTAACATTACACAATTATAGGCTCATCATCCTTCCCCCTACGATGAACTAGAGTGGGAAGCAAATGACCTCTTGGTTGACTAGTGTTAGGGGGAGACCCTATTCTTGATATTTAGATTAGATGTGTGTATGTGTTGTGATGTGTTCCCCGTAATTGTGCTATATGTTCCAGGATGACCCTCGTCACCCCTGTTGGTGCTTGGATATAGGCGTGGTGTCTGTGTTGTAAACCTTCTTCTATATGTATCTCTATTCTTCCATATTTGTGATTGAATTTCAATAAATTGGGGATGATGCAAAGCGTCGGGAGCATTTAGGCCTCCTTCCATTTTGACCCAATTTTTTATTTTTTCTTTGTCTATTGTGCATTCTTCTTGATCTAGTTAGGGATTGATGATATTTCGCCTCTTACTGTGGTTACCTAATATATATAAATAAAGGAAGATCTGACCCCGTGATACCAAGTATCCCTTAGCCCTTTGTGTGTGATCTATTTTATTTTCCTTTTCTCTTTGTCTTTCTCTCGTCTTTGCTTGAGTTATCCTTTTCATGTGTGACAATGCCTTTTGTGTGTTACTTGGTCTTCAGAAAACAAATTCATTGCCAAACAAATCTTTTCTCGAAGACCCTTCACACACTTCTTTGTTAGAATCACATTCTCAACTTGAAACCCTATCACAACATGTTTCCTTCATGATGGGTTCGTAAAGAAAGGAATTGGAAACCCTCCTCTAAAGTGGGAATGATCTTAGTCTTCCCCTCACATGAGCGCATCTCCTTCCATTTGAATTCCTTGATGAAGTGAACATATTTCAAAAGGATTCCTTGGTGATGAATTGATTTGAGAATGAAGACAATAGCTTTTGAACAGTGTGTCCCTTGAAGTGGACCCCTCCTTTTCACGCCGGGTTCCCAAGGGAACCCTTCAAAAACTCTTAACAAGTCTATGGAATCTAGCTTTGGGGCAGCCCAGCTAGACCAGCTTCACACCTTGATGTCTAGTCTAGGAGCAGCCCGACTAGACCGTCCTCATGTCTTTATGCCTAGCTTGGGGGCAGTCTGACTAGACTTCACTTTTCAAATAGTGCGTCCCTTGAGTGGACCCTCCTTCCTTTTGAAGGGTTCCCGAGGGAGCCCTTTTAAAGTCTTACAACTTGGCGATGGTCTGCATGACTGTCCGTTCACTGGCCTACATGGCCGCTTCTTGATGTGTTCTATCTATGGGTAAACATGTCATCCACTCTAACTTTGCAGACTCTCCTTTGCTTGGTCTCCCTCATGTGAGAGTTCTTGGGGGATTCCTTCCTTGTAGGCCCGTGGATCTATAAGGTGCTTTTCCTAGTTTCCTTCATGTGAGAGTTCTTGAAGGATACCTCCCTTGTAGGACTGTGAGCTTGTGAGACACTTTCATACTTTAGCTTTGTAGTTTCGTAGAACTATGAAGTCCTTTCCAGCACTTCCAGGTTTGCTAGACCATGCGCTGCTTCCTTGTCAGTTCAGGTATACATCTCTTACTTTGTTTCTTCCTTACTACTCTACTTTACCGAAGCACTCATCAGTACTCGTGCTCTCTTAAGTGGGGGAAAACGTATGAATGTGAATTTGCACCCCTAACGCAAATTCCCTTTTACCCCCTTACACTTTAGAAAACCTAAGGCGAAGGCTTAATTCCACTTAAGCCCGTTGTCCACATCACAATTGGCACCCTATCGTGTGTCGGTGGAAGCGTTTCTATTGGGGACCCACACGGTGCACAAACATCCATGCGGCGCACTTACATCCCTTGCAGATTCCTGTAACTAGAGTCTATAGAGATGTTACACTTTTGATTGGAAGTCGAAGTGTAACACTCCTCTTCGGCTGGTTGACCCAAATATGGCCATTTTTCATCCTTTCCTTCATAATCTTCACTCTTTCATCCATTCTCAAGTTTGGACGAGGCTTTGCAAGATCTCGATTTCATCACTTCACATGTTTCTCCACTTTTCCATTCATTCATAAGCTCTGTCGCATAATTTTACACTCGATTGCAATAATCTACTACTCCATCACTCTGATAGTGCAAGCATAGGACAAACACCACTACAGCAGAGGCTTGAGTTCTTCTCATTTTATCCTCCACAAGCCTTAAGCGCTTTGGAAGGAGGTGGTAAGATCCTCTCATCTCCTCTATTGTCTTTGGTTGAGTAAGCACGTACTCTATTGTAGTGTCTTTTTTTTTATGTAGCTTGTATTCTTTCTTTATCTCTATTTCTATCATTGCAAACTTGGTTGTCCGTGGAGGTGGAAAAACCAAAACGGGGTCTGACTGAGGCAGGCCCCTAAATAGCCCCAACATTTCCCCCTCTTTTTGTGTGCAGGTGGAGAGATCTCAGAGCAAGATGGCGAGAAGACTGTTGTGCAAAATCATCTTTTTCACCCTTGCGGTAATATATTTCCTTTATCACGTTCATCTATACATTTCATACTTCTTGATCTTATTTTTTCATTCTAGAAACTCTTGAACTAGGTTTCTAGTCCTTCCTTAGAGCTTAAACCTCGTCTCTCTGATTTTCTAGCCGTACGAACGCTAGTGCACCTGCGAGATGCCAGCGCACCATGCTATCATCCTAGAGCTGCGCTTCTATCCTCTGACAAAGAGCTACCCGAGACACAGAGTTGACTCTGGAAAGTGACTCATCTAGTCTCCCTTCAGCTCTCGGGATTGCAGAGTGATCAAATGACACATAGTCTCCATCATTCTCATCCCTTCTATCCTAACCATCCTTTAAACTGAGGTAAGTTAGGGCATCCTTTCTTCTCTTGGCCTTTCATGACCTAGGCCCTTGTAGTGGTTGGTCCCCCTCTCTTACACTTAGCATTATCATATCCATTAGCTGCATATCTTCTATCTTATTTCACAATCATTTAGCATAGGAACTTAGTTTCTTGCACTTTTGCATATTTACTCATTCTCTAGGTTGTCATTCTGTTGGGATTTTTCTTACACAATCTGAGAGCAAGTAGCTTTAAATGAATCCTTGCAGATAAAGGATGATGAGATGGTTTTGAAGAATTTGTTTGGTTTGAAGTGTTTTACTCTCTTAGATTCTTTGATTACTTGTTTCATTGGTGTGTTATTGAGTTTAATAGTTGATATTATTTCACACACACTACCCTCCTTTGACTATAATGGAAAAACCATATGCTTGAACCACTGTATACCAATTGCCACTATTTGATGCCACTTGAAGTGCCATTCATGGTCTAAACTAATCAAGTTTGATACCAATTATAGATGTTCCATTTCATCCTCTGTACCAATTGATGTCATATTCCTGATACCAATTGATGATATCATGTCCTGATACCAATAACATTCTAAACTACAATGTACCAAGTATAACACTAATTTGATACCAATAGAAGCCCCCCTAAGACCTTGCTCCATTCTCTTCTCAACATACTAGAGCATTAGCTTCATTTTGGGCTCTGTACCAACTAGATTATTCTGAACCAATTTATAGTAGTCCGATACCAATTTAGAAACACTACATGTAGAAGAAATCCCATTCAACCATATCTCCTCTTGTTGTAGGCAAGAAGCATTTCTCTTAGCAGAGTATTTACACCACTTTTTCTTAAATAACTAATAAGAATTGTTGATATCAATTGTTGGAGCTAGTTATCCACTATTTGCTAATGTTCTTACCCTCTGACAAGCATTTCAAAGAGAAAGAATGTAACAATTACACTCCAACCATCAAGTCATTAGAAATTTGTAAAACATATTTTACCTGACTTGATCTCTTCTTTTATTTCTAGGGATAAATGATATACCAATTAATCTATCATAGAACCATATTTCCCTATAACTACATCTTAGTGATGTAAGGAAGGAGCACCCACATTTGGTGCCTCTAGCTGACATTTCACTCTCCACACCATCTTATTCTTCTTTTCTGTCTTGTCAACCTTCTTCTAAACAACATATCAAATTTTTTTCACTCTAGGGGAACACTCTTTCTTCCATAAAGTGCTATTGATCTTACATAGTTCAATCTACAGTGTTTAGCTTTATGACCAAAATTATTAAAAATTGTAGCACATTATATTCATATCTACATCAAGAGAAAAATAATTTCTATTTACATATTTTTTGCTCCTTTTAGGTGTAGCTCTACATTCACATGTTCTATGACCAAACTGATTGTAGGTATAACAGTAACAATAAAAACATTGGGAGCACCTAGTCATAGCATTCCTCTAAGTAGGATGAGAGGATCTTCTTTGATTGGACATCTTGGCATGTCTCATCCTTATGAATCCATATGCATTAGCTCCCTTTGTCTGCTGCTTCTTATTTTGATAAGAAAGAACTAAATGGTTGATCTTCTTATTTTTTGTAGCTGGTCTCATTTCTTCTTCAACTTTCTCATTACTATTAGCAGGCTTCATTTCTTCGTTTTCCTTGTACACTTCAACAGTGTCTTTTTCTGATCTTCCATTTCTAGAGGTATTTTCTTTGGCACCACTTGTGCAAGATTTCTGCTCCTTACAACCAAGTTCAATCTTCACCCTTGGTCTAGATGGCTTTTGTGATCTGATCAATTCATCTAACATCATAGCGCCACCTTTCAACTTTAGGCCTTTATCAAATTGTTCCTTATCCTTTTCTAAATCTTTTCTCAAGGCCACTATTTATTCTTCCAGATTCATGCACTCATCTAATTTGGAATGTAGTTTAGATTTAACTACATATTCTACTCTCTTTGATTATTCCACTTGAGTTTTTAGACTAACTATCATTTGATTAGATTCTTCAAGATTTTTAGTTAGTCTCTCTATCTCTTTTCATGCATGCATCTTATATTCTTCATTCTCGTTTTTCAAAATTTTAATCTCATCCAATGCATGAGTTTACCTTCTAAGTCCACTCCTTCATCATCAAATATTGTACCAAAATCCATGTATAGGTATTCATTCCCCTTAATATCATAGGCATTTTCATGTTCATCGTCTGAGCTACCAAAAATATCTGATAACCTATCTTCACCTTTTGTGTGAAGTTCCTTCTTATTTTCCTCTTTACTACTATTAACTTGGTTAGAGTTATCCTTTTCTTCATAAATATGTTCAAACACAAGATAAGTAGTTTTATCTCTACATTTTCTAGAGAATTTGCTTAGTCTTTTGATGAAATCAACTTCCTCTTTATCAACCTTCTTAGATCCAAATGTGGATGCTTCTTCTATCTCTCTTCTAGCTATAACATCACCTATGGATGTATCTACACCTTTTTTAATCTTACCTCCATGTGTCTAAATATCAACTTGCACCATACTTTGGTCTTCTTCATACATCCTCTTCATCTTTTTCAAAACTTCATGTACAATTTGATAGTGCCTAAATTTGAGAAACACAAAGCTTGACAACCCACTAAGAATTGTGTCCATTACCTTAGCATTCATACACCTTATTTTCATCCTCAGTAGTTGGAAATGTAGTAGGAATGTATATCCATATACTACTCACATCCACACATCAAATGCTATGGATCTTAAATGTAATTTCATTCCGTTGCTCCATCACTTGTAGTTTGATCCATCAAAGAGAGGTACTTCATCTTTATATGAGCCTTCCTAGCTAACCATTTTGTGTTCACTTATCCAAGATCTACCCAAGCTGTTTAAGCTTTTCATAAGGAACCTAGGGCTTTGATACCAATTGTTGGAACACAACAATCTACTAAGAAGGGGGGTGAATTAGTAGATCTTAAATTTTCATCCCTTAAATTTTTTACTGCAAATTAATTCCTTTAGCTCTAAATACTTTGTGTAGATTAACTAAACTAATAGAGAGATACATATGCACACACACAATAGCCCATAACACATTATGTACATAGAAAACCCAAGATGGGAAAAACCACGGTGAGAAATGCTATTAGGATCTACTGTCCTAATGCAACATCACAAATAAAGATTTTTTACAATTTTTAGGGAACCAACCCAAGGAAGAAACAACTCCCTAATTTAGAAGCTACAACTTCAAGGATGCACCAACATACTGATTTAGGAGCTACAACTCCAAGGATTCTATAATCCCTAATCCGGGCTACAATTTAGTAGAATGAGGCCACAACCTCTATGATAATAAAGTGCTCATACATGCATTAAGAATGGTTCTACAAAACTTGATGATGCATCAATACATTAAGTACATTGTTGCACTTTTTGCAACTCACATTTTGTTGTTGATGCTACAACCTCAGAAAAACATTCTCTTTGCTTTGCACTCTCTCCTTTTCTCCTCTAAACTTAGAACATTTTCTATTCTATCTTCCTACACTAAACACTCTCTTTTCACTCTACCTCTACTACACACTCAACAATACATCACTCTGTTTAGCACCCTCTGCACTTGAAGACTTCTAACACACTCAACAAATACACCACATAGAAAATATCAAATTGTCTTCTTTCTTCATCTACCTGTTGTCTCTACCTCGAGAAGAACACCACCATCTAGATCATCTCCATCTTTTTATTAGGGTTTCCTTCATTTTCTAACTTCACCAGAAATATTCCTCTAACTCGAGCCACACACCATAGTCCAACTCATCATTAAGACATGTAATAGGATTTACCAGATATCACCATACCTTGCATCAAGCCACACAACATTTAATTCCCTTACAAATAATCTACCCAAATTAGCTCTCTGTCAAACCCTATAATCTAATATGTATTAAATGTGTTCTCTTGATTATGTGATCCAATACTGATCTTGATCACATATGAAATCTATGCCGCTGCCTTAAATATCAAATCTTCATTTACATTGGTTGCTGGTGTAGTTGGACCAATTAATTTCTTCCTCTATATTGGTTTGTAGGAGAAACGCTTGTTGACCATTGCAATCTTTAACTTTTAATCTCGGTCATCAATCTTCTCTTTCGCACCATGATCCTCTAGCTATGTGTTCATCTCGACACCTTTAAAATATAGCCATTCAATTATATTCAATTAGACTATTGCCATTGATCTTAATCTCATGCCTATCCCTTATCGTATTCACACTTAGGGCACCAAGATCCAATTCACGATGTGAGGAACTATCATTATCACCTTTGCCACTTGATCTCCACCGTCGATCATAACCTTTATTATCGTCAAGCAACATTAAAACTCACTAATCATTCATTTCACAACAATGATGTGAATTGATGTAACAACCACCATTGATCTCATACCTTCAATAACCAAATCCATTTCACATCATTGATTTGATTTGGGCATCACCATTTATTTTTGAGATGTATTTTGACACATTGATCACCATTAGTTCGACTACCTTTTGATCTCTGTCATTCACTTTATCTTATTATGTATCGCTAAACTAATCATCAATTTAAAATTAGTTTCGATGATGTATAGATTCTTATTGATAGTCTTCATTACTATCAGGTCCCACTTCCACATACCGAACAACGTGGATTACTTTACACCAATCCACGCTTCCCTGTGGGTCTTGCACGAGCCCCACTAAATTACTAGTGGGCGGGTGGGAAACCGCCACGTATACACTTTTGATGTCATCGAATGTCCACCAAACCATTGACTTCACTCATTGCCAGATCGAAGGGACAACCATGTAACTCTCGTCTAAGTGACTAAGTCACTTTGATGAGTTTATGTTTTTCCTTATCGCTCCTTTGAAGAGAGTCCTTCCAAACTCCTACCGAGATACTAGTGTCTCACCAATAAGATGGTCATCGGGTTGTCTAAGGGACTTGAAGACAAGTCCCACCAAAAGGCTCTTGTCACACTGATGTAACTTAACTCTTCTTTTATATTGTTGTGTCAAAGGGACATCCAAGTAACTTCCACTGAAATTCACCTTTCACTCCGAACGGGTTCATATCAGAATGTCTAGGGGATACCTTAACAAGTCTCATCGACATCCATCAATTTGTTCAATAAATTTTCACTACGTATCAATGTGAAATCATACACCATGTGCCTTCCACCTCATCACCACATGTCATCCATCTTTTCATCCACACACATGTCTGCAAGACCCACCATCGAAGTGTCGAAGGGACTCCAAAATGTCTTTCTCTGAGGTGACATTGTCTCATCGATATACCTCATTGATGTCATTCTCCACCATATTCCCCTCATCGCCCATTATGAAAATCATGTCTTCCATTGAATTCATAACCACGATGCAAAGACCCATATGATAGTCATTAGATTTCCCTTCATTTGATCTCCATCGTTGCTTGGTTGTCATCGCCTTGTCGAAGAGACTCAAAGAACTGTCTCTCCAAGAACACACTATCACCACAATGGTAATTTATTGCTTCTTTGAAGGGATACCTCAGGAAATCCTTTTGACATATTTTGGTCACCTCAATGCAAAATCATCTTCATGCATTGTAGCTTTAGTCAAGTAAGTCTGAACACATAAGCCTGATGCACTCTTTCTCTTGTTAGAATTTGACCATCGGCCTTGTTGGATGTTGTGGTTGCATTGCTAATATGTGGTTGTCATTGATGTAAACACTATTAGCATTAATGATGCTTAAGGCTGTATATGTTGAGGATATTGAGAAAATTGTAAAAAATAATATTGCTGGCAGCTAGTGATGCTGAGAAGGTCAGAATGTTGAAAAGTTCTATACATTGAAGATATGAAGGTGCGCTTCAAAGGGTTTGTTGTTGAAACTTTCTAGTATGTTGTCTAGAAGTTTCAGAGGTTCGCATCAAGATTTGCGGAAGTTATGAAGATCTGTGTGCCTACAGTTATTCACTTTCTGTAGATGGTGTTCTTGGATGAAGAGGATGAAATTTTGGTAATTTCATGTGTTGTGCATGTACCTGTGACATTCATGGATGATTCTAGATCATACTCTATCCTTTTTATAGATCTGCATTGATCGGAGTGTTCATGATCAAATATTTTTCCAATGCGTGCTTGAGTTTTCATGTTCTTGGCCGACATGATAGTGTTAGTGTGTTGTGGATCCATGAGGATTAATATTTTATTGTTTGGCATGTTTGGAGGTGTTTTGTTTGGGTCCTCACTATGTTGTGATTGACTTGTGTTGGTGTGCATTGATATTTATTCATGTATTAAGGACGACAGTTGTAATTTATTCTTTATTTGAGGGTGACTCAATAGTGGATGTAAATCCGTGTAGCAGATATATATAAGTGTTTGTTTTCCTCATTTAGAGGCAATGCTCAGTGTGTGCAAGAGGTGTACACATGTGAATAAAGGTCAAATCATTCAAGATCATACCAGAGTGTGAAGAAGTTTGAGCAGAGTGTGGAAGAGTGTGTAGAAGTTTTTGTGTGCCTAACCGGAACTGTAATCAGGCTTTTGTAGAAGCTATATTCTTAGTTCAACTTCATTAGATGGAATTAATCTAATTATTGTATGTAAGGAAGTGATCCTTCCCTCTGAGCAGTGTGCTCTAGGCATTGCACCTGAATTCAAGTGCATTCCTTTTCATTCTTCATTATACTTTTAACAGGGTATAATCTTGTGGACTAACATCCACCATGGTTTTTCCCCTAACAGGGTTTCCACGTATAAAATCTTGGTGTTCATTTGTCTCTGATGTGTTATTGATTTATACTTGCACTTTTAATTATCAGATCTGAGATTGAAGGTTGATTAATGTTGAATAAGTTTGATTTTGGAAACAACTGAGTCACCCCCCTTCTCAGTTGTCTATCCTTGTTTTTCCAACAATTGGTATCAAATCTAGTTTCTCTGAAGAATCCTAATAGCTTAAGGAGATCCAAGATGACATCATACAAGAAGGATAGTCCTAGATTCAATGGTACAAACTACTCTTTATGGAATGTCAGAATGGAGTGTCATTTGAAGTGCATTCGAGAACCTTTCTGGAAGATTACACAAAGTGCATATACTATTCCTTGGAATGGTCCATCCTCTGAAGATGAGATCAAGCAACCAGAAGCTAATACTAGGGCTATTGAAGCTTTATTGAGTGCTTTGATAGATTTCAAGATGACAAATGTGTTAGGATTGAAGATTGCATACCAGATTTGGAAAAAGTTGGAAACATTGTATGAAGAAGATGTGATAGTGAAAAGTGCTAATCTACAAAGTTTAAAAGGAAAGTAGGAAGACATGAAGATGATTGAAGATGAGAACATACTCTCTTTTTCTCAAAAGATAAATGAACTAGTGATGAGCATTAGATGTGCCGATGGAACTTTGGATGAAGAAGAAATTGTGGCTAAGATCCTTAGATTTGTGCCTCCCTCCTACAAAACAAGAGCTCATTCTATTGATGAACTCAGGACAGTAACAAATATTACAAGAGACATGCTAATTGGAAAACTTGCTGCCTTTGAGTTAAGTGAATTTGGTGAATCTTCTCCTAAGACTGAATTTGCATTCAAAGCTACAGTATCCAAAAAAATCCAACATAGATACAATCTAGATGAGAGTTCCAAAAGGACATTCAAATATGAAGATGAGATGAAAAAGATTGAAGTTGAAGAAAGAGAATTAGAATAACTGGAAGCATTGATTGTGAAAACATAAGCCAAAGGTCATGGTAAGTACAAAGGAAAGTTACCTATTAAATTTTTTTCTTGTAGGAAAATATGCCATTTTACATCTAGATGTTTTGAAAGAGTTTCTAAGTACAAACCTGAGAAGAATAGATTTCAAAAGAAATGCTATTATGTTGAAGAAGGTGTAACTAATGAAGAATCTAATAAAGAAAATAGAAATGAAGATGAATGGGTATTTATTGCTATAAAATAAAATGGTCAGGTGTCCACTGAATCTACTAGTAATGTGAATGTTGAGAAAGCTCTTGCAGCAAAAATTAAAGAAAATGATGAGTGGGTAATCTACAGTGGATTATCACATCGTATGATTGGCGACAAAAGAAAGTTTGTAAGATTGGAAGACTATGATGGTGGTGTTGTAATATTTGGAGACAACACTTCTGGTGTGATTCATGGAAAAGGCACTATTTCTTTTGGTGGTAAGCATAATACTGATGATGTTCTTTATGTAGAAGGCTTAAATAAAAAATTGTTAAGTGTTGGACAGATGGTAGAAAAAGGTTACAATATTCAATTCAAGGATGGTAAGTGCAAAATAAGGGGAAGTTCAGGAAATATGATTGCTTCAGGTACAAAGACAAAAGGTAATATCTTTCATTTGAGTGTTGCTAGTGAAAGTTGCTTAATTTCTCAGATTGATATAAGCTAGTTATGGCATAGGAGGTTGTGTCATGTGAGGTTTAATAACATTGTCAAGATAAGCACTACTCAAGCAATCAGAGATATTCCTAAGTTAGTGAATCCTACTAACACTATGTGCAAGGAATGCCAGATGGGAAAGAAAACAAGAAATTATTTCCGGAGAAAACAATATAGCTCTAATGGAGTATTATTGGATTTGATACATACTGATCTATGTGGTCCATCTAGAATCAAAAGTCTACAAAGTGAAAGGTATTTTATGTTGCTCATTGATGATTATTCTGGAATGATATGGGTTGCTTTCTTAAGAGAAAAACATGAAGCATTAAAAAAGTTCAAAAGTTTCAAAGCTATGGTAGAGAATGAGATAGGTCAGAAGATAAAATATCTAAGGTTAGACAAAGGTGGTGAATTCATTTCCCGGGAATTCAATTCTTTCTGTGAAGAGCATGGAATCCAAAGACAGTTATCTACTCCTCAGACCCCTCAACAAAATGGATTTGTTGAAAGAAAGAACAAAACCATTCTAGACACTGCTAGAACCATGATGTTGGAAGCAAATGTTCCTCATTTCTAATGGAGAGAAGGTGTAAGTATTGCTATGTATACTATTAACAAGGTGTATGTCAACAGTAATTCTAGTAAGGCACCTTTTGAGCTATGGTTTGGTTATAAGCCTACTGTCAAGTATTTCAAATTTTTTGGAAGTAAATGTTACATCAAGAGACATGATGATATAGGAAAGTTTGATGCTAGAAGTGATGAAGGAATATTTTTGGGTTACTCTACTAAAAGTAAAGCTTATCAGTGCTTTAATAAGAGGTTAAAGAAAATGGTTGAAAGTGAAAATGTCAAAGTTGATGAAGATATTGTTAGACCATCCAGATGTAGTGGATATGATTTAGATGATCAACATGATAATACTAACAATGGAAATAATGTTCAGACACAAAATCAATTTTAGATTGTTCCGATGAACCAAGGGAATCAAGAGGCAGAGACTAACAGAAATGCAGAAGAAAGAACACAAGAACAAGAAATCAGAGAAAATCCTAAAACTCCCAAATATGTAAGGCAAAATCACTCTGACAGTCAGATCATATGAGACAAGAGAAAAGGTGTGCAAAATAGAAGAATAATTTTGGAAGAGTACTATCTAATTTCCAAAGTTGAGCCTAGCAATATCAATGAAACATGCAAAGATGAGCATTGGATGGAAGCCATGAAAGAAGAATTAATGCAGATAGAGAAGAATGATACATGGGATCTTGTTCCCAGACCTCAAGACAAAAATGTGATTGGAACCAAGTGGGTGTTTTGAAATAA